>JAOEGL010000001.1:94706336-95166336 GCA_034509955.1 Urosaurus nigricauda
AATGTCCTTATTCATTGCAATCAAAGAATCATACAGTGCATGAGGAAACAACTGAATTTATACAGTTGTTACATTCCATAAAAGTTAATCACTTCATAGACTAGTAATATACTGTGGCATACAAGCACTGCATGGTTCAAGCTCAGTCAACAAAAATTGTTTCAAAAACAAATGGAATACAGTCCACCCTCCGGCTAGAAGTCACTCTAAGTCTGATCACCCAGGGCCTCAGCAAACACACACTGTGGCCCAGTGGGCACCTCTTCCCACAGCTCAAAATAGGAGCAGAAAATATCTACTCCCTCTGGGGCCAGTTTGGGGCTGGCATAAGTGGCCTCAACGTGCCCCGGGGCAGCTTCAGGACATGCCAGGAGTGTGCATCATGTAAACGGCATGCCCTCAGAACAGCTGGAAGCCATCCCCACATGCCTGTTTGTTTTGGGCCTTAGTGAAGAATTACATTCCCTTGGTTACAATGGATAATACTTTCATGGTAGCAAAATTGTTATGGAGGTCATTGCCAGTTGGGGTATTCCAGGTAGGATTAGGTAGTAGAAACCAGGCTCTTCAGGTGTAGAAGTTAGGAATAAGTCCCAAAGGGTCAGGAGTGCACCCCAATTACATTCAGTATTACTCCTAAGTAGAAATGTATAGGATCACCTTGTTAATTGACTTTTTTAAATTTTAATTTAATTTAAGTATCTTCTTTAAGTATCTTCATATGTAAGTATCTTCATATGAAACATGGGAAGCCTTTTGTACATGTTCAGAGACCACTGGTCCTCAGATCCATTTTCAAAAGCAGAACCTAGATTCTGAATTTAGTCTTTAATATGCTTTAATTTGTTTTGATCAATTAAAATTTGTCTGTAGCCTGCAATACCTAATTCAGACAGGATGGACTCAGATGGCAGTGAGTGGTGTTCCTGCCTTCTTGTGTTCAATTCATATGACCCACCCAAACATAGCAGTACCCATTCCTGTCCATTTCCAAAATCACCAGCACTTCATCCTTTTTGTGACACAAGAGGAAAAGAATTTTGCTTAGCTTGACCACAGTTGCTCTCTTGTTTATATGTGTTGCACTGTATTGCAAAGAAGCATTTTCACCATACTTACTATGATGTCATGGTGGCAAGGTATCACCTCATTTACAAAACTTCTTCCTTTACTGTCTCTCTCCACTTGACTCCTGGCATTAGTTAGATGACTTCTGGTTGTCTTAGTGAAAGGGATTCCAAACACTGCTGCAATGACTGTCTTTGTCCAAAATGACCATTGTTAAAACTGGATTTGCTACTTCATTTCCATACCCAAAGGATTTTGAATTTGAATTGACATTCTCATATACGTATCACATATATATGTTTGTCCCTGACTTCCACTCCACCAAAAGCATCTGAGGAAGTAGACTGAAGTCTATGGAAGCTCATGCTCCCAACTTCTCTCTTTCAGTTAGTCTCAAAGGTGCTACAAGATCCCTCTACATCCTGCATTCACATAGGTAGAACATAATGTTCTGCCTGCACAAGTATGCCAGGCTTCCGTACAGTCCCAAGGAAGTCAGTATCCCAAGTGGAAAAGCACACATGCAATGAGTAGTTATGGGGTTTCTGGAGCAACAACCAGCTCAGGTTTTCCACCAGGATAAAGAGGAGAGAAAGTGTATATTTGATGGGATCTGACAAATCAACATTTCCTTTCAGTGGCCAGCTGCTACACCCCAACTGGTCACTGCTCTAGCCCCCTGCAGTGCTCCCCCAACCACTATGTCGCTGTGGGATGGATGTTTCTTTGTTGGGCCTGCTGCCTTACTCACTAGGGGAGAGGAGTATGAAGAAGTTAACATATACCACCTTCTGTTCCATCCATAAAATTGCATATGTGGGCATATACCAAGTTTACAGTGTCATATGTCAGATTTCCAGCCAATTCTTTCTTTTTCTATAAGAGAAGTGATGGTTCATTAATGCACTATACAGATGTAAATAAATGAAGATCACATTCTATTTTTGCAAGGAATGGCAAACCTTACAAAGAGTCTGGGATGGGTGGTGAAGTCATTGCACTCAATGAACTTCACATTCCAGTATCCAGCCAGGGAGAATAATTCACATTCCACCTAGCATTTGCTGAGCAGCCAGCAATGTTGTGCTCCATCACGTGGTGACAAAGTGCCATTGTTCCATGTTTGCAAGGCACTGTCGCATCTTGATGTGATTTAAAGAGTGCAGAAAAAATGGGGATGGGATATGGTAAGATAGGACTACCCAAGCCAGAAGTCACTCCTACTGCCCCTAGCCCCTCCCACTATGAAAAAATCATGTTAATTGGAGCTAATTGGATCTAAGTCCTTCCCAAAACAGCAACAGCAGTAATGTCATGTCATTCCATGTCACCTTTTTGCAAGGACTCTGACAAAATTGAGATATTTGGGGGTGCTGGCGGGTTCTGGGGAACCTTTCTGTGTAGGGCTGGGATGGTTTTGCTTATTTTGGAGCTTTTTGCACTTTGGGGGGCAAAAAAAATGCCTGGAAATCATACCAATGTTGTTGTTGTTGTTGTTTTAAATGGGATTTAATGAGCTTGTAAGACTGACAGAGGACTTCGGAGTCTGCAAAAGTGGGGCTGGGGTCATATGCCACCTGTAAATTAGAATGCATGGGAGAATGTTAAGGAAATTTGTTAAAGGAAGGAAATCTCATGGAACACAAGTCTAAATACGTAGTAAAAGTTGACTTAATACATGTTGATACAGTACACAAGAGTACAATAAGCATGGTGCTTTCCTTTGCAGAGTCTTTGAACTCTTCTAGTTGGCTAGGGAGGGGGGCTTTCTGGAAAGTCGGGAAGAGGAGTGCAGAACAGAACAAGTCTGTAGGAGTACCAGGGTAGAGGGGAAGAAAGAGCAGCAAGAAAGGTGGAAGAGAAACAGTAAAAGGAAAGGAAAGAGAACTAGGAAGCACTAAATGTTCTCAGAAAAAGCACTAAAATTCTCAAATGGTGTAACGGGACTCTCAGGACTTGATCCCTCTTCCTCCTGCTCTTCTCAGACTTTTTAATGTCTAAAATGTACCCATGAATTGATTAAATATTGAATTTACCTAAATAAAATTGTTCTAATTTGAAAAATATGAGTATACATGAATGCCTGAATGAAAATATTCACACTAGATAAACAAAATATTTTTATTCATATACTGTGTCGAGTGGAGGGTGTACAGTGTCCACATGTAGACATAAAGAGGGGTTCCCAAGGGTAAACAGTTTCTAGCCTGGATGAAGTGGGTTGGGTACATGCTGAACAGGTACTGAGGCTGGAGGGAGATAAATACCAATAATGAAAAAGAGTGGGGAAGGGAGAGAAAAGAAAGAGAGCACCAGAGATGAGGAGAGGTATAGCAGTTTTCTATCCAAGGTGAGGCTGGTTTACCTGGGAGCAAAAATTGAGGATGCCTGAAAGCATAATTTGCTGGGCCATCCTGGCATAAAGCAGCTGGCTGAGATTGTCTGAAAATTAAGAGGTGGGGTGGGGTGGGGTGGCATGGGGTAAATTGGTCAGTAGATGGAGAAAAGTGGGTGGGAAGTAAGCTGCATTTTTACAGAAGAAATGAATGGATTCAAAATTAATTGAACCAGAACTGATTCTGGCTGTAATTAATTTGGGGATGACATTTCTAACAAGCTGGGCAAATGCATTAATTTTAAAGAATGTCTTAAGAGGAGATTTGGGAGAAATCTGACAGACTAGAAAAAATGGGAAAACATCCAAAACTGTAATAGCAATAGTGCTGAACTCTAAATTAAATGTTCTTGTTTAGCATTAAATGTACTTATTTAGTATAGTTTGAAAGACAAAGGAATATATGTTTTAATTAGGGAACAGTGGTTGGCTCTAGGCTTACAAATTATAATTAGGGCTGTCACCCAATTGTTACTCAGTTAATTGTCAGTGTTTTAGATTATTAATAGACAATCAGTTAATCTGCCTATTATTTTAGATACCTAACGAAAACCTGCAATTTAAAAATGTAGACATGTTTTCTTTTTATTAAATTGTACCTGAGGTGATGAAGGAGAGGGAGAATAGTGGATTACAACATTTAGTTATCTCAAACTTATATTAATATTTTAAAGGGGAAAAAAACTGAAAACTAAAACAAAAAACCCTCTTTCCAAAGGAGTTCCATCTGATAAGAACTTAAGGTATGCTTTACTCCAAACACCTACATACAGAACCATCTGGAAAACACAGAAGCTGGACAGATGTAAATGCTGCCCACCATAAAGAACAGAAAAAATGCTACAAAGCAGTGTTTGATTCTCTGGTTCCAACTTGCAGCAAAAAATAGTGCTTCTCTTATTTGTCTAAGCCCCCAGACAAGGAGCAAGAGGGACCCTCATCAGACCTGTCCAAAGTGGTTCCTCACATTAACTGCTGGTACTTGCTGCCATTATTTTCCTCCCTCTTTCCCCAGCAGATTGAAAGAGATCCTGCTCAAGAACTTTTCCTTGTTTCTTTCTCTCCCTTTCTGTGTGTATGTGCCTTCAAGTCACCCGTTACCTTATGATGATTCCATGAACTTCATAGGATTCTTAAGCAAGGAATATTCAGAGGTGTTTTTGCTGGTTCTTTCCAAATACATATGCACCTATATTGCTCAGGCCCAGTCAATCTGAAGGGCCATATATTTCCATTTGATTGTGCCTGAGATTTAAAATCTGCGGGGGAAATGAGGATAAGCAAAGTCTGGAATAAGAAAGATTTTAATCATACCAGGATGGTTATCAGATGGAATTGGACAAATTATATGAATCAAGGAATTTTTGTTATCTAGGAACTGACCTTACCCTTGACAATTTGTTTGTTTTGGTTTCTAGAAATATATATGCATTCTTATATGTATTCAATTTTTTCCCTTTCTTTCTCCCCCCCCCCCCCCCTTCTCTGTTTCTTTGGAATTAATATATGACATTGATATATAATCTGGACTAAATGTGTTTGCTAGATTGTAAATTTTAAATTTTGATTGTTTAATAAAATATGTTATGTTAAAAATCTGCAGGGGAGGCATTTTGCTCTGTCTCACTGCCTTCACTGGCACAATCCATGAAACACAGGAGAAGACCTTCTCTGTGGCTGCTTCCACACTTTGGAGCTCCCTCCCTATGGAAGTCAGGATGGTTCCTTCTTTGTCAACCTTTCGGAACAGGGTAGAGACCTTTTTTTTCTGCAAGCATTTGAAAATTTATTTTTAAGAAGATGATTTTTTTTAATGGTAGTGTATTGTTTTTAATGTTTGTTCCAAAGTAAGATTTTAAATGGTTTTAATTCTGTTTTTTAAAATATTTTAACTATATGTGTTTTTACTGTGATTTCTGTCTTTTTGTATGCCACCTTGAGTCTCAGTTTGGGAGAAAGGTGGGATATAAACGAAATGATGGGTAAATGGATACTTCCATTCTCAGTGGAACAAGCCTAAACAAACAACTTATTATTTCTAATTTCACTGAAAGCAGAAGGTATGGAAGTGTTTATCTTTCTTTTCCAAGGCAGAAATGAATGTCTTCCTGCAAACAGATGTAAATGTAGAAATATAATGGTAATATATAAAGTGTCCTTTTATTTCAATCCTGTCTTCTGACTATACTCATCATCCATTTAGCAGATCCATTTCTACAGTTGTCACAATGAAATGAATGATTTTCATTCCTGTGCAAACAGCATGGGGATTTCCACTTCCACCACCACCCAGAGAAAAGCAAACTCTTCCTGTGTCTGTGTAGTGGATGAGCATTTTTTTTCTGCCTAGAAACTACCTGCCTAGAAAAATATGCCTAGCTTTGAGGGAGAACCATCTTTAACTGTCTGCCGAAGAGTTGTTCATGTCTGTAGTTAAACACAGTGCCCTAAGATGCTCTATTGATCTAGCACTTAGAAGTGGTGTACAGTTGATTTAATACAGGAAAAACAGTGTGGCACAGAATTGCTTTATGGCTGCAAGCGTGTCACTCTCTCATCTAACAGTCCTTCCTTTTCTCCATTAAAGCTGGAAGAGATGTTTCCTGACATTTGGGTGGGAGGTTTTCCTGAATGTTTGTGAGATTTTCAAGCAGGGGAAGGTGGAACTACAAACTCCACACAGAGATTTTCTTAGAATTATTCCGATCATTAAATGAGAATAATATACTATGAACAAAATTCAGAGACAATAATATTTATCAGGATCAGAGGATTAACTGAAACTTCAGGGAAACGTAAAAGGAAATGTTATTTGACCTAGTTTTATTTTTCTTATATTGTGCTCTGCCAGTATATGGAATTCAAGTGGGTATTTGAGTTCTGAATTAAAGAATGAGTGTGGTCCTGCAAATACATCTAATGTATGTGACGTAATATGCAACCTCAAGATCATTTAAAATTAGTTATCCCTGAATCTTTTAATACTTGAATCATGTTCAATTAAAATTTATAATATCAATTAAATAATCAAGCACAGAAAATGTAAATCTTCTTGATCACGAATGCCATTCACAATTATATTGCTAAATTATGGGGTCACTCTTCAAGATTGAAAGTTCTCACTTCTTCCATTCGGATTTAGATGGTAGCGGTAGCGGGAATAAGAAATATTCTGTATATTTCATTGCAGTATTTCTTTTGCAGTAGTGTAGGCATGTCAACTTTCCCTTGATTCTCCCTAATATAGTGTAATACTGGTGCTTTATTTCAGAAATTTATCAGAGTTTTGGTTACTGTATAAGAGAAGGATCTGTGCCTTTGTGCTTGTATTATCAAGCTTAAGCAGTGGAGCAGTGTGATGTTTTTCAGATGAAGAGTTATATGTGAAATAGGCTTCAGGCCATCATAAAGTTCAATGGAGCTAAAGCTCTGCAATGCAGTTAAAACTTATGGGCAGAGTGAAAAGTGGGCAGAGATGAGAATGGGGCAAGTGAACGATGCTAGTCTCTAAGTAGAATTTTTTTAAAAAGAGCTGGTATACAGATTTTTAAAAGGTGTATACAGATGGTATCTAATCCCGTTCAGCTAGCATGAATGATAAGGAAGACATCTCCTTTGTGCTGGAGGGGCTGTGGGACAAAAGGTACATGTGGTTTGAGTGCCCATATGTTCAGTAATTCTGGACAAAGATCATTCAGTTGATTTTAGGTATTACTAAACAAAAGGTCCAACCCACCCCAGAGTTGCTTCTCCTGTCAATATTCGATTCTAATAATAAATCTCTCCATCACGAAGAAATTGTTGCTTTTTTAGTTGCTACAACTAAACTAATTATTGCCAGAAACTGGAAACTAGTAATCTATCCATGGATCAATGGTGGATGAAGTTCTGGGAAAGATGGTTAATTGAGAAGCTTACAAATTACTGTATGTCAGAACCTCCTGACACCATCTGTAAGGGACTGTAATCAGTTCAAGGAAAAGTGGCTGCCTCTTATAGAATATATATACTCTTAACTCTCATGCTCAAGTCCCACCATAGCATCATAGGACATTTTTGTTTGGAGTTCTGAATGAGACCTCGGCCCATTTTAGATTGGCAAAAAGAGGTGTGATGAAGGCTGCATGAAAGCCCAGCCTTTAGATGAGAAAAAGGGAAAGTGTGCCATGAAAACGCTATTTTGGCGTTTTAAGGGAGAAGAAGCGCCTTTAAAAAGGTGCTGGATTTCCCTACTCTTTTTTAAAAAGAGCGCTATAGTGCAAATGCATCTAAAGGCTAAGGTGTAGTTGCGCAGTTAAATGGGGCTCTGTCTCTTTAAATCGCCCATTTAAAGGCAGCGCTCCAGGTGCGGAGCATAATGGATCGTGGGTTGGGAGCATGCATGGTGTGGAGTTCACTTCTAATTAAAATGCTCAATGCCCTGCAGGTGTAAAAGCTGGGGTTTAACCGCGCAGTTTTTTAAAGCTCCCAAACCCTAGCTCCACCCCTAATCCGAACCCTAGACATGCGCAGTAGGGACTTTGGGATGCCATTACTGTTATTCTACTGTGGATAACATGTCAATTCATTCACAAAATAAGGGGGTTCATTCATGATGCACCAGTGCAACGGCACAGTTTAAAAAGGCAGAGGAACCTTGCCGGCTGCGAATTGTGCAATTGCGCAATTGTGAAGTTCCAAGCAGGCAATGATAATGTCACTGTATTGTGTACCTGAGCAATTGCGCAATTGCGCAATTCGCAGCCGGCAAGGAAAAAAAATTTTAAAGCGCGGCTAAAAGCCGCGTTCATTGCTGCCCGTGTAGCTGCTCCGCCTGTGTTTGTAGTGTTTTGACAGCTTCCCATGTAGCTGCTGAGCCACAGAAAAGACCTCAGATAAGTCGTTCCCAAACCCCTCAGTCTAGCAGCCCTGTACCTTTTAAATGCACACCTGGGGCTTGCAATCTAGCTGCTAAGCATTAAGGAAAGTGAGACTTCATGTCACACTTTCCTGCCAATCTAAAAAGCCCCATCAGTTTTGTAAATTCGTATTTTGGCTTGTGGTTTTAAAGCAGAATGGTGATTTAATTGTGTTTTACCTTTTGTAAAAAAAAAAAAAATATTTTTTAAAAGGAGCTGGAATAGAATGTCAATATCATTGTCCTGGTAGGTGTCCACCAGCTTCTCAAATCTGGATTATTCACCCCATCAAGAGCAGACTAGTGGATTTTTTATCACATTTCCAATTCAAGCGATTCATACTGACTGGCAATTACAATGGCTCATGTGGTATATCCCTGTTTTCTTCTTCTTCAAACTGAGATCTAAGTCCTGAGTACACAAGATGAACAGTTAACTTATCAGGTTCATACTGTTGTTGGTAGATTATGTCAAGCACTTTGACACAGTCTTAGTTTCCTAATACCGTATCAACTTCATCCCCATTCTACATATGTATGTAGATTATTTCATTTATTTTTAGTCTGCTGGAAAGTTTATGCACATTTTCATATTGGTTTCTTACAATTGCAGGCATTTTTTCTGGATACTTACCAAAGGTAACATTTTTGTGTACATTTATATATTCTGTGTAGACTGAACAGCCTCCCAAGCTTTGAGAAAGTATGGATTTTGACAGCAAACAGTGTTTCAGTTTGGAGGTATAAATTTGGTTATTTTGCATTTAAGAGAAAACAAAACTAATTTCTCACAAAGTCCCCTCTCAGTTCCGGAGGCTCCTGGCTGAATCTCCCGACTCCCTAATGAAACTGCAGATTACCCATTTAAGAGACTCTCCAGATGAGAATGACAATCTCTGAAAGTCCCAATTGTTGCTTATGTACACACTGATTTTATTTTGGAAGACTACATTACATTTTCTTCATCCCAAAGTATTTCCTGGGAACTGCTTTATCAAGGTATTTTCCAGAATGAAATGTATCTCACCTTAGCAGTCTGTTTGTATTATTCTGGAACTAGCTAAGATGGTTGCCATAAACTATTTTTCCAGGACCTACATTCCACAGACACAAAGCAACAGAAAGAGGAATACAACACTAAAACCAAATTATTCTAATGCTTAATTAATAAAATATTGCTGAAGTGTTTAGTACTTTGATTATTACTCCTGAGTAATAATAAAGGTTTTGTGGAAATTATGCTGCCTGAGACTAGCTGTGATCCATGATCAGTAGGAGGAAGAGAAGGAAGAACAAGGGAGAAACGAGGGAAAGAAACCTAGGATATTTCAAGATTATGGCTTATTTCCCACTAACACAAGGGTTCTGCAGCCTATAGTGGGGCCTCCACTGCAGCTTGTTCATCACTAATCTACACTGACCATCTGTTAACTCAGTCACAGGAGTGTCATTTAACAATACATTAACATATATGATATCTTTTATAACTTTTATAAAAACTAAAGTCATGTAGATCATAATTTCCAGCCAAAACAAAGCCAGAGAAGTCATAACCACATCATATGTCTTAAAGAGGCAGTGCCCAGGTTACACCAATATCCAGCTAAACTAGCCACTTTTTAAAAAGGCCTTGTGGTGTACAGTCATAGAATCATAGAATCATAGAGTTGGAAGAGACCACAAGGGCCATCCAGTCCAACCCCCTGCCATGCAGGAACTCCAAGTCAAAGCATCCCTGACAGATGGCCATCCAGCCTCTGCTTAAAGACCCCTAAGGAAGGAGACTCCACTACGCTCCGAGGGAGTGTGTTCCACTGTCGAATAGCCCTTACTGTCAGGAAGTTCCTCCTAATGTTGAGGTGGAATCTCTTTTCCTGCAGTTTGCATCCATTGTTCCGCGTTCTAGTCTCTGCAGCAGCAGAAAACAAGCTTGCTCCCTCCTCAATATGACATCCCTTCAAATATTTAAACAGGGCTATCATATCCCCTCTTAACCTTCTCTTCTCCAGGCTAAACATCCCCAGCTCCCTAAGGCGTTCTTCATAGGGCAAGGTTTCCAGACCCTTCACCATCTTAGTTGCCCTCCTTTGGACATGCTCCAGTTTCTCCACATCTTTTTTGAATTGTGGTGCCCAGAACTGGACACAGTATTCCAGGTGGGGCCTGACCAAAGCAGAATAGAGTGGCACTATAACTTCCCTTGATCTAGAAACTATACTTCTATTGATGCAGCCTAAAATTGCATTGGCTTTTTTAGCTGCCGCATCACACTGTTGACTCATGTTCAGCTTATGGTCTACTTGGACTCCTAGATCCCTTTCACATGTGGTCTCATTCAGCCAGGTGTCCCCCATCCTATATCTGTGCATTTCATTTTTCCGCCCTAAGTGCAGAACCTTACATTTCTCTGCATTGAATTTCATTTTGTTAGCACTGGCCCAGCTTTCTAGTCTATTCAGGTCATTTTGAATTTTGATCCTGTCCTCTGGGGTATTAGCTACTCCTCCCAGTTTAGTGTCATCTGCAAATTTGATAAGTATGCCCCCAATTCTGTCATCCAAATCGTTAATAAAGATGTTGAATAGCACTGGGCCCAGGACAGAACCCTGTGGCACCCCACTGGTCACTTCTCTCCAGGATGAAAAGGAGCCATTGTTGAGCACCCTTTGCGTTCGGCCAGTCAACCAATTACAAATCCATGTAACAGTTAACTTGTCTATCCCACATTTTGCAAGCTTGTTTGCAAGAATGTTATGGGGAACCTTGTCAAAGGCCTTACTGAAATCGAGGTATACTATATCCACAGCATTCCCTTCATCTACCAAGCTGGTAATTTTATCAAAAAAAGAGATCAGGTTCGTTTGGCATGACTTGTTTCTCTGAAACCCATGTTGGCTTTTTGTGATTATGGCATTGGCCTCTAAGTGTTCACAGACTCTCTGCTTAATGATCTGCTCTAGAACCTTTCCTGGAATTGATGTCAGACTAACTGGACGATAATTGTTGGGATCCTCTTTTTTTCCCTTTTTGAAGATGGGGACAACGTTTGCCCTCCTCCAGTCTGCTGGGACTTCTCCTGTTCTCCAGGAGTTCTCAAAGATTATTGCCAATGGCTCTGATATTACATTTGCCAGTTCTTTTAATACTCTAGGATGTAGTTCATCTGGTCCTGGAGATTTATATTCATTTAGGTTAACCAGGTATTCCTGTACTACCTCTTTACTTATTCTGTGCTGAATTTCCTCTATTCTGTCTCCTGTTCCATTATCCTTAGGTTGAGCACCCTTTGCCTTTTCTGAGAAGACTGAAGCAAAGAAGGTGTTGAGTAATTCTGCCTTTTCTCTGTCCCCTGTTAGCATTTTGCCATCTTCTGCACGCAGTGGCCCCACTGTTTCATTCTTCTTCCTTTTGCTGCGGACATATCCAAAAAAGCCCTTTTTATTGTTCTTAACCTCTCTAGCAAGCCTGAGTTCATTCTGCGCTTTAGCTTTTCTGACTTTACCCCTACATGTGCTGGCTATTTGTTTGAATTCCTCTTTCGTGATTTCTCCATTTTTCCATTTTTACATGTTCCGTTTAAAACTTAGCTCATTTGAAAGTTCCTTAGTCATCCATCCTGGCTTCTTGAGACATCTTCCATTTTTCTTCCTCATTGGAACTGTTTGAAATTGTGCCTTCAATATCTCCCTTTTGAGAAACTCCCATCCGTCTTGAACTCCCTTTTCTTTTAGTATTCCTGACCATGGGATCACTCCCAGTATTTCTCTAAGTTTATTGAAATTAGCTCTCCTAAAGTCTAGAGTGCGTGTCTGACTATGCCTAGCTTCTCCCTTCCACTGTATTACAAACTCCAGGAGAACATGGTCACTTCCAACTAAGGATCCAACCACTTGCACCCCATCAACTAGGTCTTCCCTGTTGGTTAAGATCAGATCTAAAATGGCTGATCCCCTTGTTGCCTCTTCCACCTTTTGGACAATGAAATTGTCTTCCAGGCAAGTGAGGAATTTGCTAGACTTTGAGGATTTGGCTGAGTTTGACTTCCAGCAAATATCAGGATAGTTGAAGTCACCCATCACTACTACATCTCTCTTTTCTGAGTATGTGATCATCTGTTCTAGAAAGGCATCATCCAATTCCTCTGCCTGAGTCGGGGGTCTGTAGTAGACTCCCACAGTAACATCCCTGTTATTTCCCTCTCCTTTAATTTTTACCCAGATGCTCTCCACCTGGCTTCCAGTATTGACTTCCTGGATCTCTTCACTGGTGTAAATATCCCTGACATATAATGCTATTCCTCCTCCTTTCCTGCTTGGCCTGTTTCTCTTAAAAAGGTTATACCCCTCTATTTCTACATTCGAATCATGAGACTTATCCCACCAGGTTTCAGTGATGCCTATTATATCATATTTCCCTTGTTGTGCTAGGAGTTCAAGTTCATCCTGCTTATTTCCCATACTTTGTGCATTAGTGGAGAGGCATTTAAGACCATGTGTCCTTTTTACTTGCTGCTTTTGCACATTTTTTTGCCTCCTACTGTTGGGTCCTTGCACTGTTTGCCTTGTTCCCTCTATGCCACTTGGACTATTCTCTCCATCCCTTTTGCCTTCCAGTATAATGTCTCCCTCCCCCACATAACTCAGTTTAAAACCCTCCTGATCAGATTCTTCAGACTGTTGGCAAAAACGTTTTTGCCAACTGGCATGAGATGCAGTCCATCCCTTGCCAGAAGTCCCTCCTCATGGAACCGCAGCCCATGATCCATGAGCCCAGTATATCAATATTTGCTGAAACATCTCAGTTTTAAATCTAAAAAAAAAAAAATCACAATATATAGAAGCTAAAGCAGTAGTGATGTCTAGGCACCACTGCTATATGACTCTGGAAAAAATGCAATCACTAGCATGAATTGGTTCAAAATGGACCTGCTCCAGCTGGCCAAGGGCAAATTTAAATCAATTCTGGTTCACACTTGCACATAATAAATTTATCCAAAAAGACGCAGAAAACATCAGTGTCAAAAAGATGTAGGTTAAATAGGTCTAGCACATGGCTTCAGGGTCATTTGAACTGGTTCAAACTGATTTGCGATGTGGTATAAAAGATAGTGAGAATTAGGCCCAGTTTATTCTGTGGATGGTTTCAATTTTAGGTAGTATTTATTGCATACATCAAAAATACTGTAACACCTGGTCATGTTGGTATCCATTTGGGTTTGGTTCCAGGACTGACTGTGGATATCAAAATCCATGGATGCTCAAGTCCCATTATATACAAGGGGGTAAGTTCAGTACTAACTAAAATATGCCAACAAATATGGAAAACCAAGTGGTGGCCCACAGATTGGAAACCATCAATATACTGTATATACTCATGTATAAGTCTAGAAATTTAGGTCAAACAATTGACCCCAAAAACCTGAGTCGACTTATCCATGGGTCAATGTAAGTACTGCATCTTAACTCTTATTTAAAAGAAGGAACCATCCCCTGATGAAAAGCAAGAGTATAATCTGTCCTGGAAGCACTGACCCCCTTTATTCTCTCATCCACCCAGTCTTAAGAATAAGCACAAAGAGTTATGTCCGATGGACTTTTGGAAATTATTATACATTGTTTTGCTTTGCTTCATCCATTAGATCCTTTCCTATATGCCCCTAAATTCTACCCTTGACATATCCACGGGTCATAGCAAAATCCATAATTTTGGCCCCAAAACTTGCCCCCGACTTATACATGAGGTTGACTTATAGTCGAGTATATACGGTACATTCCTATATACAAAAAGGAGACACAAAAGATTACAACAACAACTGGACTGTTGCACCAATCTCCCATTCAGGTAAAAAAAAAAAGTTAAAGGTTTCTCCTTTGACATAATTGTCTAGTCATGTCCAACTGGAGGGGATGGTGCCTATCTTCGTTATTTAGCTGAGGGAGCCAGCCACTCCATTTGTTGTGTTCACCCCTTTTTCTCTTTGCCCAACATCCTGCTGGAAATTTCTTAGCAGCAATGTCAGGAAGGATGCTAGAGAGCAACGTCAGCAAGCTGGTGAAGGATAGCATGCTAGGGAAACACAGTGACAACTTCTGGTGTCAAGAAGCTATTTACTACACACTTGCCAGTGTGAGTTTGGAAAGAACATGATTCTGCTGTAACAGCATGTGTCAGAGCCATCTCCAGCAGGCAAGACATACAAGTGAACAGCAGCTGCCTTCAGCAGCTCTTAATGAGCATGCAAAAAGCAGCAAAACACTGAGAAAAGTGGGGGTGAGTAATCCTGCCTTAGTAGACACTCCTAGCATGGCCAAAGAGTGTAGATGCATACATTTGGTCACCAAAATGAAAATCATAAGAGCTGAAGCTGGTGAAAGAAAAATGTCAAGTGGCATAACTTTGGGGATAGCATAATAAACTTTTGTGAGATTTCTCATTCCTTAGAGGTGCTTTCAAAAATAATCTTGACTTTGATCAAAGTGGCATGGTGAGGAGAGCTGTGGTCAAAAATTTAGCTTGCCACAGTGAGATACTAAAAGAAAGAAAAAAAGGCAAGGCAGACATCCTGGGGCTCATTTTGACAAAATATGTATGTGGTCTGTAGAAAGTTGAAAATGTGCACTTATGTACAGCTTACCTAACCTGATTGTTTCTTTTTACACCTGTGTGTTGTTAAATATGAATTTTAAAATTGCTGACATATATTGAAGTCTTCTTTTTGTGGTGCAGAAACCTTCCCTTATTCTTTCCCTGTTATTATTGTATCTGGTACCAACTTTTCCATTAAAGAAGTAGTACCCAGGAATACATTGACTTTGTTTACTGGGTTACACTTGCATTTGCTTTAATTTGTAACCTGTCTTGGGTCCTAGTATGGAGGAAAAGGTGAGATATAAATAAAGTTAATAATAACAACCACCCCACTCTGTTTCTATGGTCTTCTGTCTAAACATACACTGTACTTCAACTGCATGCTTCTATCTTCACACTTTTTGAAACTGAAGGGCATATCCAGACTGATTAAAAAGAACATAAAGTCCCAGATTTTGTTCTTGTTCTTTTCAATTTTATTTTGGTGATCCATATGTCTTTTATTTATTCCAGAATATTTTCTATCAGCTCCATGTATGAGGAGAGACTTTTTATATGACCTCCCCAAATCAGTTTATTTATGCCAGTATAAAATTAGACAGAACAGGAACAAAATCTGGAACTTTTCAATCAGTATGGATGTCTGCTGTCTTCACTGGACATTTATGCCAGCTAGGCAGGCATTAACACAAATGATGATTTATGTAGGTGTTATTTAGCAGGTATGAATCAGTTCACAAGTAGGGGAGCATCTAGCCCTAGCCCTTTCATCATGCTTTTCTTAAGTGGAAAGTAACAAGTCAGGAAAGAAGAAATTCTTGCTTCTATGGATACTTTCCACATGAGTAGGGACAAAGAGAACTACTATAATAATCAATGCAGATAAACAGAGGATGACAAAAGATGAAAAACAAGAGATCTCTCCCACAAGATTCAAAAAAATCAAAGGGAAATTTAAATCAAGAGTGGGGATGCTATACAGCCAGCAAGGGAACACATTCCATGATCAAGTACAAACAAAAAGACAATTGAAACAATACAGTACACTGAAGAACAATATAAAATAAATGAAAGGATGACAGATTCATTCAAGGAAGAACCATTTGAAGACCATATATGGAGCAGGAAATGCCAGATATCCAAGAAAGCGTAAAGGCAGGTTTACAGTTGAACATTAGAAAAACAAAATAATCACAGATGATTTAAATATCAACAACAATAATAACTCTTTTATTTCTTACTTACCTCTCCCCAAGACTCGAAGCAGGATACAACGGAGCTTTTTAGATTGGCAGGAAAGTGTGACATGAAGTTGCACTTTCCTTAATGCTTAGCAGCTAGACTGCAAGCCCCAGGTGTGCATTTAAAAAGTACAGGGCAGCTAGACTGAGGTTTTTTCTGTGGCTCAGCAACTACATGGGAAGCTGTCAAAACGCTACAAACACAGGCGGAGCAGCTACATGGGCGGCAAGGAACGTGGCTTTTAGCCGCGCTTTAAACATTTTTTTTTCCCTTGCTGGCTGCGAATTGCGCAATTGCGCAGGTACATGATACAGTCGGAGCTTATCACATGGGGGAGTACAGGACCATTCCGAAAGAGGGAGAAAGTGAGGTCAGTTCGGAAATGCACATGATTACGCACAAGCTCATCACACACAAGACAAGAGAGCATCTACACAAAAAGAAAATGCAGAGTCAATACGAAAGAATTCATCACGTGTGAACATACTGGTCGGCTTTCTGTTGCAAATTCAGGCATCTTGGGAAATGGTAGCAAAGTCTCATGGGAGTTGTAGTCTGTGTTCTGTCAGAGCATTATATTGAGTTGTCTTGAGGTTTCAGCCCTCTGTCCAGGAGAGATTCCCATATGTCCTCCATTCTTGAGCAGAGGCCCTCCTTTTCCAAGTTGACCAGGCACGTCCTCCTTTGCCAGGACACGTCCTACTTTTCCAGCCTTCTTTTTGAAGAGGAAGCAGGAGGGCCAGGCATGCTCTGGCCAGGCTCTGGGGGTCTCTTCCTGGCTCCTTCCCTCCCTCCCTCCCTCCCTTCCTCCCCGCTGCCTTCCTCCTCCCTTTGGCTGAGAGAGTGTGACTTGCAGGGAGGAAGGGCAGCAGTGGTGCTCCAGGTCCTCCTGA
Source organism: Urosaurus nigricauda (assembly GCA_034509955.1). Taxonomy (NCBI): domain Eukaryota; kingdom Metazoa; phylum Chordata; class Lepidosauria; order Squamata; family Phrynosomatidae; genus Urosaurus; species Urosaurus nigricauda. Next base: position 94,723,420 of record JAOEGL010000001.1, read on the forward strand.
TGCTGGGCCAGGGCAAGCTGGAAACAGGAGGAGGAGGAGGAGGAGGAGGAGGAGGAGGAGGAGGAGGAGGAGGAGAGGGACTTGGGGCCCCTCTGCTGCCCTGCTTCCCTGCAAGTCACACTCTCTCAGCCAAAGGGAGGAGGAAGGCAGCCAGGAGAGAGCCCTGGAGCCTGGGCCTGCCTTCTCCTCCCCCCTTCGGCTGAGAGAGTGTGACTTGCAGGGAAGCAGGGCAGCGGAGGTGCTCCAGGTCCCTCCCCTTCTCCTCCTCCTCTTGCCAGCTTGCCCTGGCCTGGCTGAGCGCCTCCAGTGCCCTGCTGTCTCCCTAGAAGTCACACTCTCTCAGCCAAAGGGAGGAGGTGAAGGAAGGTGCAGGCGCACTCTGGCCGGGCTCTGAAGGTCTCTTCTTGTCTTGGCACCTTCCCTCCCTCCGCACTTGTATCGCTGCCTTTAAATGGGTGCTTTAAAGAGACAGAGCCCCATTTAACCGTGCAACTCCACCTTAGCCTTTAGATGCAATAGCAATGTTGCGCCCTTTTAAAAAAAGTAGTTGGGGAATCAAACTACTTTTTAAAGGCATTTCTTCTCCCTTAAAACTCCAAAATAGTGTTTTCATGGCACACTTTCCCTTTTTCTCATCTAAAGGCTGGGCTTTCATGCAGCCATCAACACACCTCTTTTTGCCAATCTAAAATGGGCCATAGATTAAAACATATATACATAGGATTAAAACAACCATTACACACTGAAATCATCCAGACATAAAATTAAAAATATACCAATTTAAAATTCATACTTTAAAATTGACAGGGTAGGCCTGCCAGAAAAGGGATGTCTTTAATACTGTTTTAAATTCAGATAGCATGTTTAGCTGTCTAATCTGTCCTGGCAGATCATTCCATAGCACAGGGGCATCTGACAGAAAGTTCCTCTGAATGAAAACAGACGGTCTAGTCCTGGCCAGTTGAAGTATATGTCCCCTAGAAGACCTTAGTGTACATAATGGATTATACAGGAGAAGATTATCCTGTAGGTAACATGGAACCATACCATGTAAGGCTTTAAAGGTAATAATCAAAACTATGTACTTTGGTTGGAAATTAACTGTCAGCCAGTGGACTGATCTTAATATTGATGTAATATCCTCACTCCTAGATGTACCAGTGAGCAATCTTGCTCCTGTGTTTTGAATTAACTGAAGTTTCCAAACTTGATACAAAGGTAGCCCAAGGTAGAGTGCATTGCAAAAGTCCACCCTTGAGGCTACCAGCATGTGTATTACCATCTTTAGATCTTCTAATTCTAGGAAGAGACATAGCAGGTGGATCTACCAAAGCTGATAAAAAGCACTCCTGATCATCTCATTTATATGAAATGACATTTGCAGAGATGGATCCAGGAGTACTCCCAAGTTGTGAACACACTCTTTCAGGGAGACTGTAACGGCACCCAGAACTGGTTGACACATCTCCAGCCCCAGATTACGACCCTTGATAGCAGGCATCTCTGTCTTGTCTGGATTCAGTTTTAATTTGTTTTTCTTCATCCAGCCCATTACGTCCTCTAGGCATTCATTCAGAGGAGGCACACTATCTTTAATCAAGGCTGTTTTTGAAGGCATGAAGAAATATATTTGTATCTTCAAAGCCATTCAGTTCTCAAAAGCCTGTCATCAGCATACTTCTAGCACCCCACTCCGTGCCTCCAGACGATCTCTCAAGGGTGTTCTCTCTAGGCATTACTAGAGTATGCTTGATCCAGAAGTCATTAATTTCAATATGGTTCACTATAATTTGTGATTTCTCTTTTGGTGGAAAGTCTGGGAATGTATTCTCCATGGATAAAGGGGTCATTCTGTAGTTAAAGATTTTCCATACCTTGGTTCAGTTATTAATCAGAATGGACTGCAGTCAAGAAATGAGAAAAATACTATTTGGAAGGGTAGCTCTGAAGGAACTAGACAGGATCCTGAAGTATAAAGATACATATTTCAATACTGGAATGAGGATTGTCCATGCAATTGTATTTCACATTTCTATGTGCGACTGTGACATTGTTGGAAGAAAATCAACTCATTTGGAACGTGGTGCTGAGAAAAAGTTCTACAGATACCATGGGCTGCTGAAAAACACAAACAAATAGGTTCTAGAGCAAAACAGAGAGCTAACATGTTATAGTGGTGTGAGCATTGGACTATCACTGGAAGGCAGGGTTTGGGGCATGAAATATGTCATTATGAAGATGATTTGACTGATGACTAAATAGTCTAGAAAACTTGCAAATAGAGTTCAAGGCCAACAGCATTTACAAATCTTCATTAAGAAGTGCCTCAGAACTGTATTTTGAACATACCTAGAAGTTTGTAGAAATATAAAGAGAATATTGAGACTGTCACATGACAGATACTAATTGTTACGATTAGGATCTAACAAGAATGCTTCCCTGCTGTTCTGAGAATGTGTCTGACTTTTGATCCTGACATCTGTGTCTTACAGGAATTTCACTGTGCTCTGACATTTGTTCTGATGTTGATCCAGGAATTAATGGATTGTGAAAAAGCTGGCAGGATATCATTTAAAAAATAGATTTCTTAGTGTACAAGTGTGGAAAAGGTACCAGGATGTACATATTTTTGTGTCTGACACCCAACGCTTTCTGACTTTGCATTGAATTTGAAGGTAGAAGGAGAAAAAACTTGGACTCAAGAGAAACTTTCCATTTCTCTAGTTAGTCCTGATATTGGGAAAGGGAATAAAAACTAAACACAATTAAGTGGTTGTACTGAAAAAAAAAATCCCCTAATTTTTAGCAAAATTAGCATATATTTTTTAAAATCCACATCGACTTATAGAGTATATACAACAGCAATGTGATAAAATTAAAATCCTAATGTTTCTACGAAACTAGCAAAGCACTAAAGTCTGCAATGTGGCCACATTGTACTAGTACATTTTTGCTTTTATGCTTCATCTTTAAGTGTAATAAAGTTTACTCCCTAATTATGGAGAAACTTCTAAAACTGAAAAGTTCAATTAACACTGTCTTCCAGAATGGTTTAAAATTGGAAAATTTGCTCAGAATTTAAATTTACATATCAGACAATATTGCCTTTCATTTAATGATTCTGGATAATTACTAGATGCCAGTAAGATCACTTAAACATAGTTTGGAGTCACTGACATTACTGTCTGTCAGGCAGTGTTAAAGAACATATTTAGTCATTTATAAAGAAAAGTAGAATCTTATTTGGAGGATAAGTGAAAGCAAAAAAAGTTTGGATTAGCAAAGCATGGGAGGGGAGTGATAGCTTTCTAATTATAAAAGCCAAACAAAGTTTTTACCGTGTCAAAAACTAATTATTTTTAATAGTCTGACTGCTCAAGCATAGATTACAATAGCCAATTATAAATAGTGAAATAGATTAGCAAAAACAGACATTAATAAAAACAAATATTTGACTAATTTTCTTAGTATATCACTCACTGTTCATATTCAAAATTGACACCATGCTACTTATCAAACATGAATTTGCTAGACTTTGAAAAAACATATACTGCCTTTTACTTAGTACTAGGCTTAAGCAGCCAACAGGAAGTTCATACAAATGTATAACACAAAGGAGTGCTAATAAACACTAGACCTGAATAGAGCAAGTGTGGAACCTAGACACAATGAATGATACATGGGTGGATGTGATCTTCCCCTTATAGTTCATAATTATATACCACTTGATTCTCTGATGAGAATCTAAATCAACTGCTGAAAGGCAGGTCAAAAAATATGTAAATCTCATTGATTTAATATGTTTGCTCTAGTGGGGACTAATAACTTAATTTAGCCCCTAAGTCTGTCTCTTTTTTCCTACAGGGAAACACTATAGTTTACTAGTAGTACACATATATTGGATGTAAAAATTCTATTTCTAACTCTTCACATTGTAGAATGAAAGATTTTAGGTATTCAGGCTGAAAGAGACCTCTGAGCACCTGGAAGGCCTCTACCTGCTGATCTAGGAGTTGTTCACACTAGAGAAATAATCCGGTTTGGCACCGCTTTAACTGCCCTGGCTCAAGGCTCCGCTCTGGGCCCCACAACAAACTCCAACTCCCAGAATTCCATAGCCTTGAGCCAGGGCAGTTAAAGCGGTGCCAAACCGGATTATTTCTCTAGTGTGAACGCAGCCCTGGATTAGAAGTGAAGAACCTCTAGCCCTCCAGATGGTTTGGATTTGAATGCCCAGAAACCCCAGAGAGGATGACTAAATAGTAAGAGACTGTGGGTGTTTTATACCCAAACATCTGATGGGACAAAGTTTTTCCATTCTTGATTTAGATAATACTACTCAGAGAGCTAATATAATGAACAAGAATATAAACCATGATGTTCCAGAAAATTATGTTTTATACATGAATTTAATCAATGGCATATGCAAAATACTAGAATATTACTGAATAGCTACTTTACAAAATAGTTCTAAACATACTTAGTATCAAATCAGTGTCTGATTCTTATGGAATGTCTTATTGAATGGAATAGTTATATCAATGGAATCCCTTCTTCCTTTCTAGATTTCCACACACCCTAAAAATGTATCTTTTAGAGTATGAGGACCCTATAGAGAATACTTGAATATATATGCAGGGAGCTGCAATATGGAAGAAAAAAAGTCTGACTTTATGATTGAAAATTTCCTTGCCTGCCACTGGATTTTACCTTCTTAGATAGTGTATGTGGATCATTTTGAACAATGTATAGTGATATGTACTAACTTGTATAAGATTATGATTGTTTACTGCAAATTTTTTCATTTTATTGTAAAGAACTACTGTATATAGAGTGGCCTAAATACTCTAAAGACATAAGATCCTATCTGATCATATAAGCTAAGCAGGGTTACCTCTGGTTAGTACTTGGATGGGAGACCACCTATCTATCCCGGGGTGTGGGCTACACTTCAGAAGAAAGAACTGGCAAAACCAAGTCTGGGTATTCCTTTCCTAAGAAAAGAATACAAAATTCATGAAGTCACCATAAATCCACAGGTGACTTGAAGGGACACACACACTGTACACGGTAAAAAAATAAAATAAAAATGGATCACCCCACATGGCATAAAATTTTCATTATATATATCATGTAAGCAAACTTTTCTGATTTGCCAAAATTCAAACAGTGATTTAGAAAGAATAATTACATTTGATTTTTATATCTATTGTTCTGTTCCTGATTCTGATATATTTGAAGCCCTGTTGGTAAACTTCAGGTGAATAATTTTAATATCATTTCCCTGCCTAAAATGGTCTTTATATTTTATAGTTAAACAAGTCTATATACTTAGCACATTTTTAGGGGGAAAACACTCCCATAAGAGTTAAAAGATATCAGTTTGTTAAAGCACATAGTTTTCCTCAACTATGGACTTTATCACATGGGGAACATTGGAGGCTTAAAAAACAAAAATCATCTCAAGTAACATTTTCACACACATCTCAATTAAAGAGCCATTACCCCAGGGACAAATAGGCAATAAACAGCAACAAATAATTCATACAATTTCCCCATGAATTATTTGTTGCTGTTTATTGCCTGTTTATTCCTGGGATAATGGAACTTTAATTGAGACATCATTGGGCGATTGTGCACATGATGACGCTATGAAAATGCGTCCGTATGGACACCGCCATTTTAAAATTGTGGCGTCCATATGCTTTAGGCCTAGGGAGGTTGTAGAAGCTATGCCCTCCCTAACCCCAAAGGCGGCGCAAAGAGCCCTTATCGCGGTTCTTTGTGCCAATCTAGATTGGCCCCATGTGAAAATGTTAATCACAGTTTATGGATGATGTTCCCCATTTGAAGATTACCTATTCATGGTATAATGTTGAGGAGTCTAATAACTCCATATACCATTTATCTACATAGCTTGGTGACTTGAAGAAAGCTTCCTTCTCTCTGTCCCCTATTGTATGGCCTGATCTAAACCATATTTTTCCTGTTGTTGGAAGCAGAAAACTGAGGGGAAGGGAAATCAATATTGATTACAATCTTAGCATAGTGGGAAATCAAGCCCTCCATATAAGTATTCTTCTAATAGACAAAGTCAACCAAACCAGAGCGATCCGACACAGAGCTCTTGACACTACGGGCCAAGACTCTCTCTGCGAGTCTGATTTGAATCGAGTATCCAAGTCGTATTCGAATCACGTCCATCATTCCCATTACAAAAGGGAGCAAATGGACTCCGTTTTTCTTGACCCATGTTCTTGTTCCCATTGATAATTCTCCGTTGTATTTTGACACTGATTTTTTTATTCTCTGTTCCCATTGCCTTTGTGGAACAGGTTTTTTATTTTACTTTTTAAAGCTGTCAATCAAGTGCTTAGGCGATTAGACGTCACAGTGACTCCAATTTCTTTGGTGCATCTTGACTCGGGCTATTTTTGTTCCCCGTTCCCATTGCATCTTTCAAACCTGTTTTTCTGGTTTGTTTGTTTTTAAACAGTCAATCAATCGCTTAGGCGCTCAGGCAGAAAAGGGAAACGAAAAAGAAAAAATAGTTTAAAATGGTGTTCAATGGGTCTCCTCACACGTCGATATTTGTGGAGCAGGGGGAAGTTATGCAGGGGGGTGTAATATGCTTACCGCGTCTGGAGGTGAATGTAGCAATTTGCTACGTTTGGACACCCAACAGAGCGCCTAGGCGACCAAAAGCTTAATTTGGGGTGGGGAAAGTAAATTTCTCTACAATTGTTCCCCGTTCCCATTGTATCTTTCAAACCTGTTTTTCTGTTGGTGTTTTTTTTCAAACCGGTCACTCAGTTGAATCAATGTAAAGCAAAGCCAATCTGCCACTTAGGCGCTCAGGCAGAAAAGAAAAAACAATAGTTTAAAAATGATGTTCAATGGGTCTCCTCACATGTTGATATTTGTGGAGCAGGGGGGAGTCGTGCAGGTGGGCATAATATGCTTTCCATGTTTGAAGGTCAATGCAGCAATTTGCTATGTTCGGACATCCGGCAGAGCGCCTAGGCGATCGAAAGCTTAATTTAAAAATAAATAAATTTGTCCACACATGTGGTCGCCTTACCCTGCTTACCACACCACCAAGGCCACGCAAACAGGTAAAATGGCACTGGGAATGCGAGGAAAGAGAAACAAATCGGGCGACACCCCCAGGCCAGCCCTTTTAACATTGCTCCTCCCTTCTAAAATACTGATTCAGACACCCTTGTCATTCCCATTAATTTGCTCCGGATCAGACATGGTTCCTAGCAAAAGAACCGCTAGAAAAGTTTCAGGTTTTCACTGGAGAAATCAATCAAATGAGGATCGAACGCGAATTCAAATGGGAACGATGTCCTTATAATGAGGATTGAACACGAATCCAAATGTGAACGAAGTCCCTATAATCCAATACTTGATTTGCTTTATAACCAGTGGAAACGGGGCCTACATGTCTTTGGCCATTGTGAGATATCTATGTCTCTTTGAGTCTGCAGTCTCATTAACAGTGACAGACAAACATCTCGCAGTGGCTGCTCACTAAGCTGTTAAACCAGGGATGGAAAACTGTGAAAGGCTATGGGACCCCATTAACTTCTCAGGGAACTTTGGACAGCTCAATTTTTTTTTTAAATGTTGCTCCCAAATGCCCTCTAGGCCCTTGGGAGTCATTTTTCTGCATGGTTTTGAGGGTAGGGCTGAACCATTTTAAGCCCAGGAGAAGCCCTAAAGGAGGGATCAGACACTTCTTGTCTTAGAAAAAGGTCCCCTTGGGGCTCAAATGGCTCAAGGGAGCCAAAAACACGGCAAATTGACTCCCTATTTCCTAAAAGCCATGGGGGGGGAGGGGGAATCACCGTCTCTCTCTCTCTTCTCTCCCTCCCCAGCTCTTGGCTTTTTGATGAACTGATACTACAGAAGCTCAATTATACAAACACCAGAGAACCCTAACAGCAGAATGGATTGATATAGGTGCTCTGGTTGTAACCACAAAATCAAACTATTTCATCCTCCAGTGTTCTTGCCCTGACATCTGTCTTCATGCCTGGTGGCCTGGAGAAATACAGCATTGAGAATTGATTGATGCTTCATCTACATAGCAGAAATAATGATGTTTGATACCACTTTTACTGCTAGGGGTCAATGGTATGGAATTCTGGGTTTTGTAGTTTTGTGATCTATTTAGCCTTCTCTGCTAGAGATCTCTAGTGCTACAACAAACTACAAATCCCAGGATTCCATAGGATAGAGTCATGACAGTTAAAGCAGCATCAAATTGCATTAGTTCTGCAGTGCAGATGTAGCCAGTTGAACAGAACCAATTTAAACTTTATATGCTTCTTCATGCCTTTTCTGAAAAATGTAGAAGAATTCTCTTTAAAACCTGTACTAATTTGTTTATGTCTGCCAAACATCTGTGTGATGGTGTTACATTCACCTCAATTTTAAAAAACCAAAAACATTTTCTTTTTCTCCATCATATCTTTAATATACAAATGCATTTAAATTACTAATGCATGCCTCTGTGGAGAGGTATTTAAAAGGGAAGGCATATATACTCCAACTTTTAAAAAATGCATCTATCATAGTTTTTAAAACCCATCTTATCTGCAGTCAGTTCGAAATTCAGCAATTGTACTGATGGTACTAATGATGATGATAACTAATAAGTTGTTGTAAAAAACTGCTATGTAGCTATGTAGCTTCATGAACATTTTTCCTAAGATTGCCATCTGAATATTTTACTAAGAATTTTTCCGAATATAAAAATACAATATAATATGTGATTCACACAATAACTGTAACTATACTTTAACAGCTTTAAAGGAGGATAAAGGTAACCCAGACATAGTCAGTGTTACTGCACAGATTAGGAAATTAAACAAAAGATTAAGACCTAGAAGGAATTAGTTAAAGAAAATTATTAGCACACAAGGAAAAAAAGCCAAAGCTTTTTTAAAAGTACTTCGGGGGTATAAGAGTGTGATGTGTGACAGGAGGGGTAAAATGAGACAGTTGGGAGAAAAGAAGTAAAATGAAGAGCACAAATTAGACAAGGCATTCATTTAAGCCCTTAACAGGCTGACTCTCATCGTTGTCATCAGACAGGATATGTCAGAGCTGGCACATCTGTTTTTAAATGCCTTTTACTTTTTCTTTTAAAGAAGTATGTGTCGTACAATACACAAAAAGTCTATTTGTTTTAAAGAAAAGAGCATCTCAATTTTCTTCTTTTTTCCCCCAACCATTCAATTCTTTAACAAACTTCAACTCAATTATGTTGGTAACTACAATAATTATAAGGTTTAGCACAGCTATTATATTTGAGTTATTTTATTTAATGCTTTAATAGAAGTTGAATTCTTTTTTACATATAACTAAATCTTGTACTTTTATCTACAGCCAAGATTATGAAGGAAGTAGCTGTTGCATATCAGGATTTCAACATGGCAAGTGCTACAGCAAGTGACTTACAAGCAAACAATATTCTCTTATAAATTTTAGATGCTTGTTGTGTTTGTGTCTTATGGAAACAGAAACTGCTCTTGAAATACTTTAGATGATAAATGGTAAAATTTTGCACAATTTTGTTCATATGTTGACATTTTTAGAGAAACAAGATTTCAACCCTCTGAATATTATAAGGTTTCTGTCACTTCCTTCAAAATTTCTTTTCTATATTCCCTTAAAAAATGTGTTTACTATTTAAAAGTTGTTCTTTGCAAAAGTAATGGTATCCTTTGTCAAATTTGACTGTTTGGATGGGTCATTTCTGCCATTCCAGTACTGCAAAAAAAAAAAAAAAAAAATAGAGCTGGTAGTCAGCTTCAAATCTCTTTCAAGTTCAGAAGTGTCCTTGCTTTTGGAATACAGTGACCATAACTATATGGAACAGATCTCCACAATATATATTTATAGAGATTTACTGAAATCAGAATATTGTGGAAATCTCTATATTTCAGCATCTCTTTAACTTTTAAAAGATGCTTACCATCAATTCAAAGTATACATCCTTGTCACAAAGAAGAACTTAACATGTTGAATTCAAATAATAGGAAAACAATTTCCATTTAAATATTAAGAAGAACACTAAGATCTGTTCAACAGTAGAACAGCTTGTCTCAGAGGGTAGTGAACTCTCCTTCTTTGGCAGTCTGTGAACAGAGGTTGGCTGGTCATATTGCAGGACAGCCCTAGTTGTGTATTCCTGTATGGCAGGGGACTGGAATAGATAGCCCTTGCTGTGCCTTCCAGTTCTATATGTAGGAGGAGTCTGAGAGATAATTCAGCTATTTTGTGGAATTCATATATCCAAATCTCTCACATTTGTAATAAACTTTCAAACAAAGGACTTGACTCATTTCTAAACCAGCCAATGATAAGAGACCACTTCCAGCACTCATTCACTCTTTGACTTTCCATGTCTTTCTAGCTAAGAGTGATTTGAAAATGTTCCTGTCATCACACCCCAAACAAGTGCCTTGCTGCCCTCAGCAGCAGCATGCCAACATTTCTAGCTCAGGTACCTCACACTGGAAACTTTAGTTGTCATTGAGTAAACAGTAATTAAATGTTTTGTAGTGTAAGGCTGCATTTGCACTACAGAAATAATGCAGTTTGACACCACTTTAACTGCCATGGTGCAATGCTATGGCATCCTGGGGTTTGTGATTAATTTCAGCACCAGAGCTCTCTGACAGAGCAGGCTAAATAGCTTGCAAAAACTACAAATCCCAGAATACCATAGCATTAAGCCATGACAGTTAAAAGTGGTGTCAAACTGCACTATTTCTGCAGTGCAGATGTAGCCTATATATCCCAAAGGCAACAGATCCTATTTGATATTGGAGACTAAGCAGGGTCAGATCTGGTTAGTATTTGGGTGGGACATCACCAACCAACACAAGGTGCCGTGCTGTGGGATATATTTCACTGGCAAAAACACCTCTGAATATTCCCTGCCTCAGAAAACCCTATGAAATTCATGGGGTCGCCATAAGTTGGCAGGTGACATGAAGGCACATAAATGCACTTACAAGCATTTTATCCATACCCATAAAACAAAATATTAAACTATTAAAATATTAAACTTCTTTTTTTTCCTTTGCAGGCCTGCTGAGCACCTGCATCTAGCTTCTTCCCATGCCATACTATTTCACATGTGTTCATTAGAAAGTCTTCTCTGCCCCATGGTATAAGACTTAACAAACGTATGGAGTTGAGACTGCCATGGTTGCTCTGACGGATGACCTCCGCTTGAGCATCAACAGGGGTAGTGTGACCCTGTTCATGCTCTTGGATCTATCAGCGGCTTTTGATACTATAGAGCATTCAATACTTTTGGTTTGGCTGAGAGAGCTGGGGATGGACGGCACCGTGCTTCAGTGTTTCCGGTCCTTTCTCTCTGGAAGATCCCAAAGGGTCAGCCTCGGAAACAGCTGCTCTTCAAAGATCGAGCTTAATTGTGGCATCCCGCCGGGTGTCATCCTGTCCCCGATGCTGTTTAATATCTATATGAAGCCGCTTGGTGAGATCATTCGGAGGCATGGAGCTCAGTGTCTTCAGTATGCTGATGACACTCAGATATACCTCTCCATGACAAGATCGTCTGCTCAGACTTCAGATGGTGCCTCTCCTCTCAACCACTGCCTTGTGGCAGTAATGGATTGGATGAGGGAAAACAGATTGAAACTCAATGCAGACAAAACGGAGGTACTCACTGTTACAGGCCTGAAACCGGGTTTGGGAATACAATCTCCAGTCTTGATGGAGTCACACTCTCCTCGAAGGACTCTGTTCGCAGTCTGGGGGTGCTCCTTGTCCCATCGCTTCACATGACTAGTCAGGTGAATGCGACGGTCAGGAGTACCTGTTATCAGCTTTGGCTGATCTGCCAGCTGTGCCCCTTCCTGGATGTGAGGGATCTGGAAACTGTGATACATGCATTGGTAACCTCACGATTAGACTACTGTAATGCACTCTACATGGGGCTACCCTTGTGCTTATCCCGGAAACTACAACTGGTTCAGAACATGGCAGCCAGATTGATTACAGGTACATCTAGGGGAGAACATATGGCACCTGTGCTTAAATCTCTCCACCGATCAGTTTCCGGGCACATTACAAGGTGTTGGTCTTAACCTATAAAGCCCTACATGGCTTGGGTCCATCCTATCTAAGGGACCGCCTCTTCCCGTATGACCCCCCCCCGGGCACACTACGGTCCTCTGGGAGGAATCTGCTACAGCCCATGAAGCCCAGGCTGGTGCAGACCTCCCAGAGGGCCTTTTCAGCGGTCGCTCCCAAGCTGTGGAATGACCTGCCAGATGAGATGCATCTTATTCCAGCCATTGTTGGCTTCAAGAAAGCCCTAAAGACGCATCTCTTCCGGCAGGCCTTCCTGGAAAACATTTAACATCTTCCGGCTCCAAATTTTGATCAGTTTCTAGTCTTCATCCTCCTATACAGCTCAAAGAACGTTAGTTTGATATTGTTGATTGTTGTCTGTTTGAACTATGTTTTAACTAGTTGTTGGTTTAATCTTTTTTAAGGGGGGGAGGTGGGGATGGGACAGGACATTTTAACTGTTGATGTTTTAACTTCCTTCTGTACCCCGCCCCGATTGCTCGTTCAGAGGGGCGGGCTAGAAATAAAAAAGTGGCAAGCTAGTTTTCTTTATTTGGCAATTATGCACAACAACACTACTTTTCTCTTTCCTTTAACAAATGATCCCTTCAGTGAAGCCTAACAGTCTCCTCTCTAACCCCATCTTATGAAGGGAGAAATCATACAGAAGGTTGCTCTGTTTTCAGAAACAGTAGGTTGCTGCAATATGGATGGAGGTCCAGATGTCCTACTTTGAACATGTGGAAGCGTCATACAGTGTTTTCTTCTTTTGCTCATATGATTCAGAATAGTATAATTTGCTTTTACATATTTATCCAAAAGAAAAACACCTTACAGTGGAAACTGCAATATCAGGATTGCAGTTAACAGCTTAGAACTTTGCATCACCAGTGGTTTTGGCGACCTGATTATATTTATTTTGTCACAGGGATGTAAATTTTAATAGATGTTTAAAAGATGGGAGTGTATTAAATTGATGGGGTTAAAATTATAGACAGATTTCAAAGGCTATTTTTGTTCTAACCCAGTGTTTATCAATCCTCATCATAGTCTGATGGACTTCATCAACTGTTAACACTATATCACTGACCATCTCTGCTTGGCATGATAGGAGGGGATGTAATAAACACTGGAAGGCTGTTATGGGTTGTTACTTAACAAGGAATGAAAAACAAAATATGAACCTTCCCAGCAATGAATGTAAGCATGTTATTACTTCTTCAAAATTCCTTTACTAACACAAACTAGATATTTGGTCATATGCACATTTGCAAATTTAATCAATCGTGTTTTAATTTAAATATAAACATCAAATTACTGAATAATTTAGTGTTGCCATAAAATATTTTACTAAATAGACTCATAACAATTCAGTCTTGTGTGGCAGCTGGAATAAGATATTTATTAATGTATATTAGGAGTTATACTCAAAAGTGGAGTATAATGACCATATCAATAAAGGGTTAATTATTCTTGTTTAAAGATGCATTTAAATATGAGTGAGAGACAACTCCTGATGGAGCCATCACTGAGAATTATGCAGAATCATGTGGAATCCACACAGGCTTTGATTTCCCTCAAGGATTCATGGACAAGAACAAAATAATAGAAAGTGACAGGAAGCAGATGACTGAAGTCTAATTTAATGTCATTTTAAAACACAATGTACCTTAAATTGGCCTTTGGAAATTAGAGTTTACAAAACAGAAGAGCAGAAATATTTGTCTTCTAACTTAAGAGGCTTATTCTCCTGAATGAATGAGTGCCTCCAAAATTATTCAGCTTACAAATCTCACCCAACCAGGTGGCATTCTATATTTACATAATTTAATGTTTATTTAAAATGCAGGTTAATGGGTGAACAGAAAAACCATTAGGTGGGATATAGGATTTGTATAAATTTGGTTTGAGTGTTTCATGAAGTTTTTATTAATCAATACAGTTACCCAAATAGAGCTTCACAGATGCTGAATCAGATACAATGCATACAGTGAAATGCATTTTGGGGCTCACAATATATTGGTGTATACTGTACATGTCAAAATACAAAAACAACCTGATTCTTACCTTATACAGTCAGCCCTCCATATCCATGGATTCCTTATCCACGGATCCAACCATACATGTTTTGAAAATATTTAAAGATATATATATATATATATTCCAAAAATAAACTTTGATTTTGCCTTTTTATATAAGGGACATCATTTTACTATGCTACTGTATTTACTGGGACTTGAGCATCCACAGATTTTGGTATCCATGGTGGGCTCCTGGAACAAACCCCAGCAGATCCATTAACCCACACCCCACGTATTCAGCTGGTACAACCTTTTGCCATCTAAGCAAAGTTTTACAATAGGAGAGGATAACTTGTATTGTTGGACCACAGCTTCCATCAGTCTAACAAGCTTAGCCAAAGATGGAAGATGCTGGAGAGTTGTACTTCTACCTTTTCTGGAAGGCCAAAGTTGACATCCATCATCCATGTATTCAGAAACCATTGCAAAAGCCCTACCCTTTCTGTACAATTATGTAATGAGTTTATTATGGAACCACCCCACTCATTGCTCCGACTGGGAAGAAAAATACAGATACTGTGTCACTTCCAAAAGCATTTTATATGCATTTTCCTGACAATTAACACTTGGCTGGTTCTGCTTATATATATTACAGTTGGCCCTCTGTATCCACAGATTCAGCATCCATGGATGCAAGCATCCACAAACTGAAAATTAAAAAGCAAACCTTGATTTTGCCATTTTGTATAAGGGACACCATTTTATTGTGCCACTGTATTTAATGGGACTTAAGTATCCATGGATTTTGTTATCCACAGGGGTCCTGGAACCAAACCCCAGCAGATACCAAGGGCCTGCTGTATTTTTAAAAACTTATTTACTCTTTATTTACTTTGTAAACTTTTCCTGAACCTTGTGCTTTCTCTGAACAGTAGTCCTTAGTAACATTGCATTGGAACTACACTATTACACTATTCCGCTTTTTAAAAAAATTAAAATAATATTTTAAAAATTACTGGAGAACAGAGAACAATGGACAGCAGTTCTTGGGGTGTCTTTGGAATGCTGGTATCCTCCCAGATCAAGCAGAAGTATTCTGGGGTTTACCTGGTGGAGGTCCCCAGTGAATCTTGAAGCATGATGCAGCCACTAAAAAAGGCAATATGTTCCTAGGCTGCATCAAAAGGAATGTCGTGTCTAGATCAAGAGAAGTAATAGTGCCACTCTATTCTGCTTTGGTCAGACATCACCTGGAATACTGTGTACAGTTCTGGGCACCACAATTCAAGACAGATACTGACAAACTGGATTGTGTGCAGAGGAAGGTGACCAAAATGGTACTATAAGGTCTGAAAACTATGCCCTATGAGGAGAGGCTTAGGGAGATGGGTATGTTTTGGCTGTAGAAGAGAAATTTAAGAGGTGACATAATCGCAATGTTTAAATATTTGTAAGGATGTCATATTGGAGATGGAGCAGGCTTGTTTTCTGCTACTCCAGAGACAAGGAAGGACAGAGAGAGCAATGAATTCAAACTACAGGCAAAGAGATTCCGTTTGAACACAGGAAGAACTTCCTGATGATAGCTATTCTGCAGTACAATATGCTGCGTTGGAGTGTGGTGGAGTCTCCTTTTTTAGAGTACGTGGTTAAACAAAGGCTGGATGGCCATCTGTTGAAAGTGGATTGTATATTCTTGCATGTCAGGGGTTTGGAATGGATGACCCTTTGTAGTCTTTTCCAACTCTATGATTCTAAAAGGAAGAAGCAATGAAACTGCACTCACCTCATGCTCAGTATGTCCCAAATACTGCAATAAAATGGAACAAGACATTCACACCCCAAGTGGCTACTAAACCATAGCAGGATATGGAGTCATTAATGGATTATATCAAGTGGGAAAAGAATAATATCCCCAATGATTCAACAGTGGTACAACACAGTACAGCACCAGGAGAGCTATGATCTCATATGATAAGCAGCAGGCAAAGACAAGACTAATGCAGTGCAATTATGGTAAAACAGTATGGTATGATAAGCTCTTATGTACATTACAGAAAACCAAGACCATATTTTGACAATCTGAGAAAATTCACAATTACAGAATGAAATGGTTTGAAATATATTTTTAAATATTTTTTTTTAATTATGTCTACCCATGTACTACTCCAGGCAGGAAAGACTAATTAAAAACAACCATGAAATACAATACAGTACAAATATTTTAAATTCAATATATAAAAAAGAGACGTGTGCACCAGATAAAACATTCATCTTGGAGGACAAGGAGCCAACCTCTGCAGGACATCGAGCCTATGCTGGCTTGGCTCTTTAACACCAGACCCTCCCCTCCAGCCCAGGACTTGGCAGCGTGGGTAGAGTCCTTATAAGGCTCCAGCCCATTCCTCACTAGGAAATTAAGAGCTTTTTCTCTTGACAATTTTTAGTCTCCCCCTTTTTCATGGTTTTAGGTTGTGATCTGTTAAGATTGTTTATTGTTTATATTATTGTTATTGATGTTATTTCTTTTCCAGGATTGAAATGGGGGTTAGAAATCAGGATTTTTCTTTAATAACTGCTGAACTGAATGTAATTTTTTTCTATTAATTTTTGCTTTAATAATTGTTTGGCAATTTTTGTTATTTATTTTTAGGCTGAAATTGGTTTATTATTTCATTGTTATTGTTATTTGCTTTGTATTTTTCCCACTGCTGTAACCCGCCCTGATTCCTTGTTGATTGGACGGGATATAAATAAATTATTATTATTATTATTCATCAGATAAAAGCATATCTACTTATAAGACAAAAGCCAGCCTAATCAGAAAAAGCTTTGCTATATGGTGATGAAAAGGATCTATCCAAGCCTCTGGGGGCAAATTTTGGAACATAACAAGATGCTTTTCATGCATCTTGGGAAGCAAGTGGTTTGATTTGGGGTATACATCCAGCCCTTTTACTCTATAAATGCCTAATATGTATTTAGAAATGTATAAAGAAGATGTTGTCAAACAAAATAAAGGAATGCACATATCCATCTGCAGCTTAATCGTGGGACCAAAGAAAAAAAGATAAATGACTGAACTGTTTGAATTGTGTTGTGGTTTGTTTGCTTGTTTCTTTGATTTTACAGTTGCTGTACTCTGCATAGATCCAGCACTTTGTTAAAATCTATAAATGACAGTTGTCAGTTCTATCAGATTAGATACAAATAGAACTATTTATGTTGGAAATCTGACAGTGCAGAATCCAAAGGTCTTCTTTCCATAGTCGTCTCAACAGGCAGAGAAGACTGGATTGTCATGAAGAATCAGGAGGATCATCACTTCACCTAAAACTTGAAAAAAAACTTGAAAGGAGGAATCAAAGGATCAAACCTTAGATATGTGTCTCTTGGGCAATGTAAAAACTACGTATATTTTTTTAAAAAAACAACAACAACAACTCAGAAGCCTTGCTTGCTGTGTGTTCTTTTAATATGTGCTGCAGTAATACAATGTATCATAAAATACTTCAAATGGAAAGAAATAGAAGAATATCTGTAGTATTCATACTGAGGCTATACAGTCTAAATATCAGTATTGCTAAAGTCAAGGAATCTCCTACTCCATCTTCACATGTGGCACACCACTAGAAAGCTAGTGGAAAAGGGAAAGCAGCCTGCACATACTCTTATTAGGTGACTCTTCTCACAGGCATCTTGAGGTTTCAAAGCAAGGCAGAGTGATTTAAAGGAAATCTTTAATTGCTACCATGTTCTTCATACTGCCCCCAGAACCACCTTTCCTACCAGGTATGCCCAACCTCAGGAAGACAATAGATTAAGGATTACGTTTGGGTGCTTGATGGTGAGAGAATCATTGCAGCACAATTTCACCCCATAATTCCACGTTTCAAATCCTCTTCCCAGGAAATTGCCTCTTTGCTCAATTTTGGTTTTTAGCTCTAAGACAATGCTGCTGCTAGAGTTACATCATTCGAAGCACTTTCTTTGTAAGAAACTGAAACTGTTAATGTTTTATCTGAGCCTTGGTAAGGCACGTCAGGGGAGAGCATACTTTTTAGTAGCAAATACTATAGTAGTATTTTCCTACTTTGTCCTTAAACTAGAAGAGCCAGCAGCTCATAATTGCTTGTTACAAAATACTGCACCTATTAGTCTGTCTTACTGTCATGTAGTGGGAAGAGTAGATGGCATGACCTGATGTGCCCTCTAAATATCTCCAGGGTCCTAAAACTGAAGTGCAGTTCTTTTCCCACTCCCATTTCAGTCATTGCCTGTACTTAACATACACCCTCATGTCCAGTGGACACCCTGGCTTGGAAAGCTAAAGTGCTGATCCACCCCACCCCACATGATTTTCTCTTTAACTCTCCCTATTTCATTTTCCAAGAGCCAGCATTGTGTAGTGGATTGAGTGCTGGACTATGACTCTGAAGAACATAGGTCTTATCCAACTCAGTTGTGAAACCCACTGGGTGGCCCTGGGCAAGTCACTCTCTCTCAGCCTCAAAGGGTGACAATGGCAAACTCCTCTGGAGAAACATGTCAAGAAAACCCTGTGATAGGTTCTCCTTAGGGTCTCCATAAATTGGAAATGACTTGAAGGCACATAACAACAACAAATTTCATTTTCCCAAACCAGGCCTCAGTAGGTGTCTCCATGTCTATCCGCTTCTAGTTTCTATTCTTTTAATTTGTCTGTTGTCCCAGCCCTCCATGGTAAATGTGTCTCTGACTAATTTCTCTTCTTTTCAGCTCTGTTTGCTACAGTCATGTTCCCTATGCTATCTCCTCACAAGGCCTGGGTCTGCTCTAGACTACAGAGGAGCAATATTGCAGCAAGCAGTCATATGAAGAACTGCCATCCATCCAAAGCCCAAAGCAACCAAGCCCACACCAAATGCGGTATATAGTCATGTATAAGTCTAGAAATTTAGGTCAAAAAATTGACCCAAAAAAACTGAATCGACTTATCCATGGGTCAATGTAAGTACTGTATCTTAACTCTTATTTAAAAGAAGGAACCATTCCCTGATGAAAAGCAAGAGTATAATCTGTCCTGGAAGCACTGACCCCCTTTACTCTCTCATCCACCCAGTTTTAAGAATAAGCACAAAGAGTTATGTCTGATGGACTTTTGGAAGTTATTTGACATTGTTTTGCTTTGCTTCATCCTTTAGATCCTTTCCTATATCCCCCTAAATTTTACCCTCGACTTATCCACGGGTCATAGCAAAATCCATAATTTTGGCCCCAAAACTTGCCCTTGACTTATACATGAGGTCGACTTATAGTCGAGTATATATGGTAGCAATTTATACTATTTCCAGCCATCTGCTGTAAATGTGCTTGCAAAGTTTTTAGACTACAATATTAAGTGAGACATTGACTGTGGTGACATTTAGCCTCATTAACTATGTCCATGAATTAATAATTACTTGTTTTCCTCCACACTCTGCACTTAGACATCACCAACAACAATAAAGGTGGTGTTGTTCATAGCTCGATTCATGTTTTACTTCAGCCTATTTTCACAGAAAAGCTACACAGAAGATATTAAATTATGAGATTAGGGTTCACTTTGCTATCCCAGCTTTTATTCATAACTGTAAAATGAAAATGTTGCATTTCACAGATTTGCTTTAAGAGACTAAAAATTGTATACTTTTCCTACAAGTGTTTTCCATTGCTGGTTAATCTGAATTCCTATCATAATTGCTGTTCCATTTTGATTTGTTTTATAGTTGAGCCTTCTAGTGGTACTGGGCCCAAATGGCCTTGCGAATCTTGTGATCCCAAGCACAGAGAAAGGCATTTTGTCTCAAAGTGCCTCAAAGTGCCTCAGAATGATGATGTATCATGATGTAGGATTATTCCAAGGAATTCTGGAGAGAAACCATAAATGACAGCTGCCAGCCAAGAGGTGTCAAAAGTGTTGGCAACCAATTCCACTGAATTAAAAAAAAAAAAAGCAGAAAATTTAGCTTTTCATAGAATCATAGAATCATAGAGTTGGAAGAGACCACAAGGGCCATCCAGTTCAACCCACTGCCATGCAGGAACTCCAAATCAAAGCATCCCTGACAGAGGGCCATCCAGCCTCTGCTTAAAGACCTCCAAGTAAGGAGACTCCACCACACTCCAAGGGAGTGTGTTCCACTGTCGAATAGCCCTTACTGTCAGGGAGTTCCTCCTAATGTTGAGGTGGAATCTCTTTTCCTGCAGTTTGCATCCATTGTTCCACGTTCTAGTCTCTGTAGCAGCAGAAAACAAGCTTGCTCCCTCCTCAATATGACATCCCTTCAAATATTTAAACAGGGCTATCATATCACCTCTTAACCTTCTCTTCTCGAGGCTAAACATCCCCAGTTCCCTAAGGCGTTCCTCATAGGGCATGGTTTCCAGACCCTTCACCATCTTAGTTGCCCTCCTTTGGACATGCTCCAGTTTCTCCACATCTTTTTTGAATTGTGGTGCCCAGAACTGGACACAGTATTCCAGGTGGGGCCTGACCAAAGCAGAATAGAGTGGCACTATAACTTCCCTTGATCTAGAAACTATACTTCTATTGATGCAGCCTAAAATTGCATTGGCTTTTTTAGCTGCCGCATCACACTGTTGACTCATGTTCAACTTATGGTCTACTTGGACTCCTAGATCCCTTTCACATGTGGTCTCATTCAGCAAGGTGTCCCCCATCCTATATCTGTGCATTTCATTTTTCCACCCTAAGTGCAGAACCTTACATTTCTCTGCATTGAATTTCATCTTGTTAGCATCGGCCCAGCTATCTAGTCTATTCAGGTCATTTTGAATTTTGATCCTGTCCTCTGGGGTATTAGCTACTCCTCCCAGTTTAGTGTCATCTGCAAATTTGATAAGTATGCCCCCAATTCTGTCATCCAAATCATTAATAAAGATTTTGAATAGCACTGGGCCCAGGACAGAACCCTGTGGGACCCCACTGGTCACTTCTCTCCAGGATGAAAAGGAACCATTGCTGAGCACCCTTTGAGTTCGGCCAGTCAACCAATTACAAATCCATGTAACAGTTAACTTGTCTATCCCACATTTTGCAAGCTTGTTTGCAAGAATGTCATGGGGAACCTTGTCAAAGGCCTTACTGAAATCAAGGTATACTATATCCACAGCATTCCCTTCATCTACCAAGCTGGTAATTTTATCAAAAAAAGAGTATGCATGGAGTTCTCCAGGAGTTCTCAAAGATTATTGCTAGTGGTTCCGATATTACATTTGTCAGTTCTTTTAATACTCTAGGATGTAGTTCATCTGGTCCTGGAGATTTATATTCATTTAGGTTAACCAGGTATTCCTGTACTACCTCTTTACTTATTCTGTGCTGAATTTCCTCTATTCTGTCTTCTGCTCCATTATCCTTAGGTTGAGCACCCTTTGCCTTTTCTGAGAAGACTGAAGCAAAGAAGGTGTTGAGTAATTCTGCCTTTTCTCTGTCCCCTGCCTTTTCTCTGTCCCCTTTCAAACTTTTGGTGCAAGTCTATTTTGCAGTGCCATAAATTGTGCAATGACAGCATAGTAATTGTTCAAAGAAAAGGATATTACTATTTCTTATCCAACAAAGTAGGAGCAACAGGAACCAGAGCTAAACCCCAATTAAAACAATGCTTTTTGCATAACAAAAACCTTCACTGCTTGGTGATGAGCAGCAGCAATAGTCCAAACCAAGGGTTCCTCACTGTGGCCTTCCATGCTCTGCATCACCAGGGCTTGGCATGGATGAGGGGTCATGATGATGAGCTGGCATTCAGTTAATAGCAGGATGTGTGCCACAGCATATTCTGTGTCATGTCCTACTGCATGCCTAGCATGAACAGTATGGTAGTTAAAGCATCAATGTACACATGCAATGTGATGTGCTAATTGTCATTTTCAGGAGAGGTTGTACCTGAGATGTCATTCCAGAGGATGGCTCCCTAAGTGTCTGGCTGATGTGTGTCTCAATATAGTCCTGGAGGTCCTCTGGTCACATGTGCATTGAGGGAATAGGGTCATGGCTATCCTATGCCCAGCAGATCGGCCATGTCAGCACCTGTTCCTGGGAGGGCTGCCAGATGTATGTATGTGGTTGGCCCACTATTTCCTTCTTCAACCTCCAGTGCATAGCACCCCCACTGCATACTACCTGAGGTGGTGCTGAAGAGATTCTAGGAGCCTTCTGTCAGGATGGAAACGTCCCACTGTTGGGCTCTGGGCGCTTGACCAACCAGGACCCAGTGAATGTCGATGCTACAGGCTACTCACTTAGGGCATACAGAAGCATCTCTGTAAAGGAAATAATTGATCTTGGGAAAAGGCATGATAACCATGCCTCAGCTGCTGCGCATGTTATGGTCATTCACCTGTTGCATTTGGAGGGCCGTGCTTTTCATCCTTATTTTCATCTTCTCAGCTCAATGTTCTGGTGGGATTTCCAGAGTTTTCCCTGCAGGGTGTTCTGCCCCCATATGGCTATGACTTCAGCTGTCTCCTCAGTGCTTTAGGAGACCCCTCTCCCTCTTTTTTGATGATTTGTGGGTGTCACAGCCATGCTGATGTGCATGAGTAAGGGCGGTGATGGTGCAAATGAGCAGTCTTGTGCTCATGCTTTCATCTGTGAAAAGTCAGAGGGTATTCAACCAGATCCAAAACAGGTTAGATCCCATTCGACCAAAAGTATTACAATTAATAGTAATTCCACTCTCAGTTTTTTGTCCCATATTCAGTCCATCCTT
Source organism: Urosaurus nigricauda (assembly GCA_034509955.1). NCBI lineage: Eukaryota > Metazoa > Chordata > Lepidosauria > Squamata > Phrynosomatidae > Urosaurus > Urosaurus nigricauda. Next base: position 94,746,317 of record JAOEGL010000001.1, read on the forward strand.
GATGTTACCAGATCCTTGACTGGTACAGATCCAGAATTATATATGTTATTGAATATAATGCAATCTATTCAGCAATAATCAGGGAGATGCCTGAAATAATGTGAAACTGCTTAAAGCTGAAGCTTGAACATGCTGACATAAACCTTTCTTATAATTATGAATGAATTGATTAATGCCTTTATTTCAGTTAACAAACCATAGGCAGTGTAAAAAACAACAACAATAACACATTTTCTACAATTACCAATAAAGTAACAGCAAGAGTAGTACATACACAGCATAAAAACAAACATGTAAAATACATTACGACAAGGGTTTTGTTAACAGACTTGACACTTTGTAATCCAACCCACTCCAAATTTCCATAAGTGTTTGAGCCAGGAGAGAATATCACTACTCGCCTTTATAGCACATGGCTATACAAATTGTGATAGTAGGGAAAATAAACTCTTTTATTTTCTCTTCTGTTCTCATCTGCCAATAAAAACTTCAGGTACCATTTAGAGGTTTTGCCTGGATGTCTATTTAATAAAGGGGTAATTATTCGTAGTCTATCATCCTTATAAAACATGCAACAAAGAAGAATGTGAGTTATGGATTCTGGTTGGTACTCTCCACATGGACAAATTCTACCATTATATTCAATTTGATGGAAACATCCCTCTAGCATAGCTGAAGGAATTACGTTGAACCAGCCTTTGCTGAATGCCAAACGATATTTGGAGATTGTTAAATTTTCCAAATATTTTACCCCCTTTGGGTTGAAGCACAGTCCCAAACCATTTGGGGAGCAGGTAGAGCATGTGAAAGATCTGAATATTGCATATCAGTGTCTTTAATGCGTTGTATAAGAATCTGTTTAGAGTACCTAAAAAGTTGTGTGGGAGACTCTGTCACCGATTTAATCAGCTCGGCAGTGTGTGTGTGTGTCTGTATATTAAATATAGTAAATTAAATCCAGTCTCAGTTCCTGCAAAAATAAGTTTCAGGAAGTAACCTAAGGTCCACTTCCACGTGAGGCATTCCACTAATGAGCACCCAACCTCAAGATGTAGGGCTGCTATTGGAATGCAGTTCAGCATGGAAAAGATTTTCCTGAGAAACACAGAAAGGACTCTTTCTACAGATGATGTAAAACCTAAAATCCACACTGGGATACTAAACAAAAGTTGTGGCAGAACCTTAGCCCTGAAGACCTTTAAAGCAGATAGTATCAAGTGCCCGCCTTTAGTGTAGAAGAAATGAACAACTGCCATGCTGTTATTTGCAACATTCTGAACAGAAATTGCCCAGTGTGCTGTCCAGGTACCTGATGCATTGAATCTAGTTCCTAAGTATCTAAATTGTCTTACTTGCTTTATTTCATGGCCAGCAATCTTCCAGCTGAATACGGAGCATTTCTTAGGGGGAAAAAACATTATTTTAGATTTATTGTAATTAATATCTAACTGGTTATTTCCACAATACTCAGTGAAACCTCTCACTGCTCTTGATATTCCCACCTTAGAGAAAGATAACAGTGCAGCAGCAGCAGCATATAAGAGTAAAGGGATGCTGACTGAGACTAATTTCAGGGGGTGAAAAGTGTCTGAGGAATTCGCTCAAGGGAGATCATGAAGATATAAATTAAAGAGGGTGGGTGCAAGAATGCACCCCTGCCATACCCCTCTTACTGCAGTGATGAAGCTAGTTAGGTTTCCCTGTAATCTGCACCTTACTCATACAGTGGTGTTACTGTATAACTTTATGATTAGGCCAAGTAGTCTTTTATCAATCAAGGAAGCAAGAAGTTTATCCCAGAGTTTGTCTCTTGATATTGAATCGAAAGCTGATTTTAGATCCATAAAGGCAAGAAATAAAGTATGAGCTCTCGCATATTTCTCTGCAAAGTTGACTTGCCTCTTCTGAAACCAGCTTGTTCGTCCCCAAGGATTTTTTCAGCCTCTATCCAATCCATGAGTTGGTTGTTTAGAAATCTACCATACAGTTTTCCCACCACTTACAACAAGCTTATAGGCTGGTAATTAGTGGCTCACTTTTATCCCCCTTTTTGTAAATTGGAATTATGATGGCTTGGGACCAGCTACTAGGCAGATGGGCCATTCTATTGATATGAGAAACAGAGTTGCCAGTAGAGGTGTCCACCAGGTGCTGTTCACTTTTAGTAATTCAAGCATAATGTGATCAGGCCCTGGACCTTTGCCCGGTTTCAGGCAAGAAATTAACCTTTTGACTTCATGTTCAGTAACAGGGGGCCATTGTGGGGTGTCTAAGAATTTTGAGGAAGCTATATCTAATTCTCGTGCTGGTCTAGAGGTGTACTCCTCACAATCTCTTACAGGGTAGAAAAATAGTCTTCCCATATATTTGTGGGTACATTGCATTGGGGTGCTCCTTCAAAATTTCCCAGGGCACCTGTAACAATGGACCAAAACTGTTTGGTGTTTCTTTCTAAAAAGGAAGCCAAGAGTGCCTGCCATTGCCTGTGATTCCTTTCTTTGTTCCTTTTAGTGACTGAGGATTTATGATATTTTTTAATATCATAATAAGCCTTAGGTAAGATGCGGGTATTATCTCTCTGGTACTGAAGATATATTTTCTTCATTTTGTCTTTGAGGGTTAGACATTCTCTGTCTAAGCCTGTGGCAGTACCCTTATTCTTTTTTCTCTGGGCACGATTTTGAGTCTCCCTCATACTTTTAGTCAGCAATTCCAAGAGGACTGAGAAGTTTGCAATGGCCACCTGTAGATCTTGGGTGTCCATGATCAAACTTTTAAGGCTTCTACATACTGGGGAATTTAGGAGAGATTCAGTCTTTATTACTATTATCTGACCATCTCAGTCTTCTCTGCTTAGTGTTGATTTATGTGTTATCAAAACATTGTTGTGGGCTGAGGAGAACTTCATTGGTGGCACTTACAGAAAGAGATAGAGGGAAGTGATCACTCTCAAGTATATCTGCTAAGGAAAATTTAATTGTTTATACAAAGAGTTGGAAACTACGGCATTATCTATTGTGCTACTTCCTTTACCAGAGATATACGTAAATTCTCCGTGCTGTTCAAACTTTGGATCTCCATTTAGAATTCGAAGAGACAGGAGCTCCAAAATTTGAAAGAGATTTATCCCTGCATAGTTGATCCCAATGTCTTTTGAGTGCCTCCTAATATTTAATATATGACCCACCATCTCCTTTAGATGCCATGAGCGAGAAGAGAAAAGTGCCTCGTTGTTAGCTCCAATTCTGGCATTAAAGCCACCCATCACAATTAAGTGTGCCTTGGGTGACAGAGCTTCTAGGTTTACTAAGTGTTCTTCTAGAGTTTCCCATATGTGTTTTTAGCTTTTTTTTCTTGCTAGGAGGAGGGATATAAAAATTAACAACAATTAAGCTCATAAATCCAAAATCAATTAAACTTGCAATGGCGATCTGGCCACACCTTGGTAAAGTGGTATTTGAGGCCTTAAGGGAAGTAGCAAATCAAGATAGCTAGTCCTGCTCTTGGTCTCTGTTTACCAGTAGCCATTAAAGTCAAGATGAGTTGTGTTCCATGTCTCCTGGACCAAAATACACTCAGGCTCTCTTGATTTAAGCTTCCACCCCGCAATGTTCCAGGATAGGTAGCTAAGCTGCGATTTATCTGGGGCAGGGGATTTGACATTACTAGAACCCGAAGTGGTTCCACAGAGGGGACCAATGGATTTACAGGGTCAGTTTCTAGTAATGGCACATTGCTCTCCTTGTATCAGTCCAATACTGGGATCTGATCAGGACTACCTCTTACATCATAAAAACAGCACCATTTTGTCTTGCTCCCCTTCTTTCGGATGCAACAGATACTGCATTTATTTCCTCAGTCCCCTTACTGTTTCTATAACATTGGTTATCCAAAGATATGATGTTGTGTTTTATCTCATGTCCCAGTGAGGGACCATCCATTCCCCTTCCTTCAATGGGAACCCCTATTGGGGAAGTCACCAGCATATTTGATAACTTGGTCTCACCCAAAGCCCCCTTTCTCCAGAGGTTTAATAGTGTTCTGCTAAAGGATGAGAATATGTCTATAATCTCAGATTGTAGGGATAGGGGCAAGGACTGGAAAGTTTTCAGAAGTGTTTCTTCTTCCTGTATGACCATTTCATTAAGATGTTTGATGGTAATATTTCCACGTGGGACACCTTTTGGGGATTTTTAGTAGAGGGCGTTGAAATATTTCCATCGTGGGATCTGTTAATTCAATGAGGTCAATCATTGTATTATAATTAAGTTCCTTCTCAGATTTATCTACTAATTTCTGATTAACTGTGTGGTAGGCACATCATTTTTTTAAAAAAATGGGAGATTGGCATGCCTTTTGTAAAAAATCACCTCTAAGGGAATACAGTTCCTTTGTGGAATTTTCATTAGTAAATGATACAATAGCTTGGACTTGATTGTGGTTGTATAGATGATACTCTACCTGTAAGATTTCAGGGGGGGGGGGAACCCGTTAGTTATAGATTCTACCACAAGAGACAAATGTTCCCTTCATCCAGATTGAGATAGGAAGCTCCTAAATTTTGGATAGTTGCTAATGGCAAGTTTATTTTTAATTCATATCAAGTTCCATGACCTGCATCCACTGTTGTCCAGGCGGGGTAGCAGTTTATGACTTTCCTTATGCAACATCATCTTCCGTTTCTGCGAATCATTTTTGAGGATGTTGTCCCAGGGATCTTGATTGTCTGCTTCGCTACTCCCAGCTGGCATGCCCTTGATTGGAGGGTTGCTAAAGGTAACAGTTCGACCAAATGTAGGCTTCAAGATCTTAGTCGTTAAGCTGGGTGTAATGTTGGAATTCTCTCCTAAGTCTTTCTTCTTTTAGTGGCAGTTGTTCTGCATCAAGCAGATTAACAGTTTCTTAAAGTTCAGCTTAACCTGTTTTGCTAGAGCACAATGATGTTTAGATGATCTCATAATATTCTTTGTTTTTTAAAAAATTATTTGCTCTGTGCTGAAGTAATTTAATCTTATTCCTGTTGTCCTTGGTCATTCCCTTATTAGTTGTCCTTCTTGTATTATGTTGCTGTAGGACAACCTCACAGGCAGATTGTTTAGTTTCAGTCTAAGATGTGAGCTTTACCAACATGGTTGTTGAAAGACCATGGCATTCGGAAATATGGGATTTGATAGATTGCAGCTCTTTGGACAGACCTATAACATAATCAGTTAGTTATTTGAGTTGTTCTGAGTTCTTTACCTCTCGTGGGATGAAGCTAAGGATTGGCCCATTTCCTGTTAAATCATGAAAGGAGTTTTCTTTTGTGGAATTTAATCTAGATCCGTTCCTTCAGTCCTGTCATGGCCAGCCAAGAAACGGAGTCAGAGGAGGAGGAGGAGGACATGGCTCCTCAGGAGCAAGAGGAGTTGGAGGCTAGACCAGGTCCCAGTTCTGCCTTGCCAGACCCCAACCCTGACATTTCAGCCCCAGGAGTGGGAGCCCAGCCAGGCTCTAGCACTGTGGAGCTACTTTCAGAGGCTAAGCAGCTGAATGAAGTTTGAAAGGAAGAATCCAGTTTGGAGATTCCCTCCTTTAAGGAAAGGAGGGCTGAGAAGCTTGTGTGCGTAGGTCCCACAGGCTTGCAGAAAAGCAGGCTGTTAATAAAGCACAGTTGCCAACAGGGAGGATGTTTCCTACTTAAGCACCTGTGGGACGCCATCCCTTTGCCAGAACTTATTGTAAGTCTCTTGGTGTGACTGTGTGCTGGCCGTAGTCCGGGACAAGTCCCAAGACAAGGCATTTTTGTGACTATCCACCCAGGCAATTTGCTCAGCCAGGCTAATGCTATTTCCAGAGTGAAGATCGAGTACCATATGTCTCTGGTCGAGTATCCATTCCAACTTTGTTTCAGGTGATTGGGCAGACCCTTCATCATTTATCTTAACAACTGGAGAGAAGTAATGCCAAATTTCAGTCTGTTTTGTTTGTTTCTTGTGAGCCTCCTTATTTACCGACGAACCTCTGTCTATTGGAAAAATAGCTAGTTTCTTATATCCCTGTCTGGTTAGGACCACCATCTTTTGCTAGATTATTTTCCAGTGTTACACCAATACTTAGTTTATGTGCAGTGTTTAATGGAATCAGGCAAGAGCATAGAGATTAAATTACACAAATTAAACAAAAGTGCTTACACTATCTCTTAGGTATTCCTGTGCCAAAAGTAACTCTCTCAGAAGACGGAGGTGGATTATCTAAAATAAAAAATGTGTTGGCTGTCAAAAACCTCAAACTTAAAATACCTAAAACTCTCAACCTGTAAAATGTATAGTTTTTTTGTGGGGATTTTGGGCTATGTGACCATGTTCTAGAAGAGTTCTTTTCTGATGTTTCACCAGCATCTGTGTCTCTGAAGATGCCAGCCACAGATGCTAGTGAAAACATCAGAAAGGAATTCTTCTAGAACATGGCCACATAGCCCGAAAGCCCCACAAAAAACTATGGATGCCGGCCATGAAAGCCTTCGACTCTACATGTAAAATTTGGTTAATGTCTTCCTTCCTTTCTTTCCTAGACCAGCAAAAACATCTATTGAGGAATTAGAACGCTTGATTCATTCGAATCACAATTAAAAATTAAAATTAGATAAAAGTGTTAAGTAAAAAATAGCATATTAAAATGTCAGAACTTTTGATGAGATTATTTACCACTGCCACTGGTGCAAGAGAGCTAATGTTACTAATGGCCACTTCTGTCCGGCCCCTCTCCTGGCTTTATCACTGGGTGCCTGTTGGTGCTACTGGTATTGCTGGTTGTCACCTATGGCTCCTCCTTTATGTTGCAACTCTCAGCGCCAATATCTCACTGTTGCAGGAAGTAGAAGTGAGGGGGCAGTTTTTAGGGCCACCTCCTTCCCATGCACACCACTGCCTCAATCCCTCAGTTACTGGGCAAGGATGGCAGCCTCTCAATTCAGTGCACTTCTTGAATGGCACTGGGGTGATGGTAGGTGTGGCCAAGCAAGCCTTCTGCTGACTGAGTTCCTCCCCAGCTTTTGAAGGATGATGGAGTGATGGCAGATGTGGCAAAGGTGTGGCCAAACAATACTCTGGTTTCTCTTCAGATCATATAAATCTTTCTTATAATTATTAAAATAATATTTTAATTAAAAAGTTGTCTATTTAAGACAAATATATACTTGTGAGGAATTAAAATGCCAATCTTGTATGTTTTAATCTTGTTGTACCCCGCTCCGATTGTACTCACAGAGGAGCGGGCTAGAAATAAAGATTATTATTATTATTATTATCTTGTTTGGTATCTTTCATGCAATCAGTCTGTTTTCAGAGTTCTGAATAAATTTACTGGAGTTATGCTCAATAACTACTGTTACTCGATAATTACTAATTTATCATTAATGGTGAATATATTGCTCAAGCTAATGTATCTATTCTAAACAATCCCAATTATTATTATTATTACTATTTTTTGAACAAGGCATTTGCAAATTGGCAGAAAGAACTGTGTGGGTAGGCAAAAAAAATCAAGAATTAAGTGGAAATTATTAATAGATGAAAAGGAAAGAGGGGGATTAGGGATGACTGATTTAAAATTATATTCTGAAGCTGCCAATTTAATGTGGATCAATTGTGTTAGAAAATAAAAGAGATTTAGACTTCGAAGGACATGAACTACAGCTAGGATGGCACAAATATTTGTGATATGGGAAGGTGAAGGTAAAAGGAGAATTTAAGAACCATATTATAAGAAGACCTTTGATAAAAAATATGTCAAAAATATAAAGAAAGATTATGCCCCAGAATTCCGAGATAGTTATCACCACAAGAAGCATTCTGCAAGTGGGAACTGAAAGAAAATAGTTGGGTGAAATATAGGGAATTATTAGAGAAAAGATAAGGAATATGGAGGAGTAAAGAAAGGAAAGAATTAGAGAAGGGAGCATTAATAGGCAATGGTTAACATACTATCAACTAAGGGAGAGACTTAAAGAAGATTTGAAAGAGGATCAATAGGAGGAGGAAAAATCAGAACTTGAAAAACCATTATGCTTGGATGATATACATTTGATTGGTAAAACATATACATTATTGTTAAAATTTAGTACAGTATTGAGAAAGAACAAATTAAACAATGTATAATAAGGTGGGCAATAAATATAGGACAAAATATATATCTGAAAGAATGGGAAGACATTTTGGATAAGGGTTTAACATTTACATGCTCCAATAATCTTAAAGATAATTTTTATAAAATGATGTATAATTGGTATGTAACACAAATAAATTGGCTAAAATATATAAAGGTGTACTAAATGATTGCTGGAAGTGTAAACACCATGTGGGAACCTTTTTTCACCTATGGTGGAAATGTAGAAGTGTAAGGAAATATTGGTTTAAAATTAATAAAAGAACAGAAAAAAAATGTTGGGATTCTCAATTAGTCTGAGACCAGAATTGTGTTTATTGAATATGAGAAATTTTAGAGATAGTAAAGAAGTAAAATATAGAAATTTGATATCTTATTTAGTTACGGTTGCGAGGTTAGTGCTGCCAAGAAAATGGAAAACCAATGAAATTCCAACCTGTATGGAGTGGTGAGAGAAAGTGATGGAAATGGCCCGATTAGATAGACTAACGGGTTTAGTGAGAAGAGAACAAAACAGACAAAAATTGTATAGGTAAGCAGAAACCATTTATAGACTATATTTTAAAAACTGAAAGGAGATATTAGTGTTAGTGGCTTTTATAGTTAGGCAAGTTAGGATTCACTATTATAATTAATTGTATTAATGTTAATATTTTTATTAATATTTGTACAGTCGGCCTGCCCCATACATGGGTTTCCCACATGCAGACTTGAAATTATGGATGCGAAGCCAGATTTAGATGAATGGAGTATGCACTATGGTGCATGCAAAATGCTGCGCACAGAATTGTGCCCCATTCGTCTGGATGAGGCATGAGCATGGGCAAAACTTGCTTTATGTGGGGGGGGGGGGAGGATTCGGAGTGGATTCCCCACATAAATCACTTTAATACAGTGATGATAAGGAACAAATGTGGGATAGCAAATTGGTAAATATTTTGACTAAAAAGAAAAATAGAAGATGAAGAGAGGAAAAGTAAAGAGCTATTACAGTTAAGAAACCAATTAAAGAAAAGGCAGGAAGTCTTGTGTTGTTTTGTTTTTATTTGTTATGAGTTGTTGCTTATATGTTTGTATTCTTTTTAAAGGGAGGAGGGAGTTGGAAAAGGAAAGGAAATAGATGTTACATGATAATTTGATTTCAAGATTTTGGTTATGGGGTGTGTTGTGTAAGTTTGTATGTTTAATAAAATTTAAATTAATAAAATTAAAAATAAAAAAACTACTAAAACTCAATACTCAAGACAGTTCTTTCTTTTGCCTTTCCTATTCTTCTTTTACATTGTAGTTTCTATGCTGCTTGGATCCCCCCCCCTTTTTTTTTTAAATAATCTGATCCTTGTCCATTCACACAAAACTCTTCCTGTGAGCATTGTTTTGGGAGGAGAGGAGTAGATGGCAAGTAGGGGGCACCCAATGTTGACAAAAAAGATAGAATGTCAGGTAAAGATGGAACGTTCTGCCCTCTCTAACCAGCTGAAGACTCAGCATGATTGTTTTCTTACAAATAATACCTGTGGGTGTTGAAGCTGTTCAGGGAATCTGTCAAGCATACTCTTTCACATTACTACTTTAACTCTATAAAATTTATTCTAAATCTAAGAGTCAGACACAATAATGCCTGTAGGTGGTTGAGTAATTTAAAGGAAATATGTCAAATCCTACTTTCAAAGTCTTTAAAGGAAGAATTCTGTAATTACTTTCAAGACTCTAAAATGCAATGATTTCTCTTCAATGTAATAAAAAACTTTATTATTTTGGTACCTTTTCAAAAGAATTTAAATCAAAACCAGTGGAAATTATTATCCTTCAAAAGGGACTGATGATTATAAAGAATTCAGCTATGCTTTACAGTAAAAGGAATGCGTGGGCATTACATTTCTTTAACACTCAGATGTTCAGAAACAGAAACATGGTTCAAATTGTACATGCTATTCCTTTCAGATGATAGCTGCCATGAATTTATTAATATATACCTGTAGGTGGAACTATGTTTGCATGTGTAACTATTGAATATATTTATAGAACTTTTGAAACAAAATTTCTTCATCTCTCTAAAAGAACCTTTTGGAAAATAATAATTCTGACCCTATCTATGCTTCTTTCAAAGCATCTTCTTAAGCCAAAATCCATTTTTCTTCTTTTCTTAATTGTTGTTGTTGTGTGCCTTCAAGTTGTTACCATCTTATGGTGACCCTAAAATGAAATTATCATGGGATTTTTTTGGCAAGATTTGTTCAGAGGAAATTTTGCCTTCCCCTGAGGCCAAGAGTATGTGACTTGCCCAAGGTCACCCAGTGGATTTTCATGGCCAAGCTGGGAATTAAAGCCTGGTCTCCAGCACTCAAACCACTATGCCATGCTGGTTCTGTTCTTAATTAGTAATGCAGTACAATATGTTAGAAGAGGCTAAACCTTTACAATCAGGTGCTCTCATTCTACCATCTCTGTACTAGTGGCGTTGGAAGCATTTTCCATATCAAGTTGATTATTGCCTCTATGTGACATTATCCATAGAAGCAGAGTTTCTGAAAAGACTAATGCACCTGTGGTCCCATACTGGGGATAATACCCAACATTGTCATTCTGCTTAAGCAAGCTGCTTTCATAAATGTGAGTACACCCTGACACCTGCTCCAGAAAATTGGCGAAGATGGCTTTCGGCAGCAGAGAGCCTTGCAGTGTAGAAGAGTCAGGGATAAATATCTGCATGCTGAATTTATGTCTAGATGCTTAACATGTAATCCCAACTGAAATAAATGGAAAATCAAACAAATAAGAAAATCTCTAGGTCATGGTTCACCTATTTTAGAGGATATGAGGAAGGAGGAAAGGCCTACAAAATGTAAATGCTCTTACAATTACAGTCAGCCTTCCATATCCATGGATTCCACCATCCACATCTTTAAAATGTTAAAAACCCAATACAAAAAGCAAACTGATTTTTGTCATTTTAATAAGGAACACCATTTTACATGGTGGGAGTCCAGCATCCACGTATTTTGGTATCCATAGGAAGTCCTGGAACCAAACCTTAGCACATACCAAAGGCCACCAGTGGTCCAAAACACTGCAGAAATAATCTGGTTTGAGAACTCTTTAACTGCCCTGGCTCAGTGCTATGGAATTCTGGGAAATGGAGTTTTGTGAGACATATAGCTTTCTTTGTCAGAGAGCTCTGGTGCCACAACAAACTACAATTCCCAAAATTCCCTAGCACTGAGCCAGGGAAGTTAAAGAGGTCTCAAATGGGATTATTTTTGCAATGTATTTTGGACCTATAATTATACATTTGATTTATCCACACATGATCATATTTCAAAGATCAAACTAATAACCTCAAGTTTGGATTACAACAAATGTTAAGAATATTCCACAATATACTATGGTATAGTAACTTTTTAAACCAAAGAAACACTGATTTTAGCACATAGCCAATTTATAATATTTAAATATATAAAAAAATAATATAAGTTGTTTCCCTTTCACGAAACACACAGGCTGCTATCTTATCTGCGCAGGACCATAGATCCATGTGGTGTAGCTCAATAAGTTCACACTGACTGGCAGTGGCTCTCTACTGAACCCTACCTAGAGGCAACAGGAGAAATACCGCTAAAAGGTAGTTTGGTCATCACTGGAACCATCTTCATTATATTATATCAGTTTCCAAAAGGACTGCTTAGGTTCTTGCAAGAAAAACAATAAAAAGTCCTGCTTCACCTGAAAGACTAATAAATTTATTGTACATTAAGCTTCTGTAAAATACAGCCCACTTCAACAGATCATACTGTGAAGGTTCTCCAACTGACAGTTGTAAGACTATCACTTAGTGGATAAATAAAATCATTATATCTTATATTCTCATCACAGCATGTGACAGCGAAAATACCTTCATAGTAGAAACTAATTTCAAGCATTAAAATGAGGGCTGGAAAATATATACAGCTCATTATTCAAAGAGGGCATGTCTAATTTTCCAATGACCTACACTATTTTTTGAAAATCTGTTTCTCATACATGTGCATAACAAGAAATAAACAGACTTTTCACTAACAAGGCTTACATTATTATTGATGCTTTTTTCCTTTTAGAATAATTGCCTATGCACAAACTCTAGATGGCAATATTGTACTTGCTGTGTTCCTAAGACAATATACTAGAGCTAGGCTCCACGTATCCTCTTTATCAACATTTTATGTGCCACAGATCTATAGCTTCTTATTATAAGTGTAATGAAGCAGAAGTTATTGAAGCATTTTATTGATTGCTCAGATCACAAGTTTACTGTCATACTGAATTGGCACCTTAGTCACTGAAGCAAACTGCTGACACCTTTTTTAAAAAGTGACAACTACATCTATTTCATGACCAGAAATCCATTTTCATCTCTATCAAGACAAGAATGCAATTTTCACTTCATTTAACTGATGTTAGGCCTGCTCAAGGCATGGCACTTTGGAAAAGACACAAGTTTAAGGTTCTTAAAATACTTATAGTAACTACAATGCAGCTTGGTTGCATGAAAATGTTTAGGAATTGTTCCCATCATACAGGAACTCAATATGCTAAAAACCACTTATTGAAATCTATCAAGACAGTGAATTTCAGAATTAGAGAAACAAAATTTTAAGATATTTTAATAAGAGAACATCATGTTAAGTTACAGGTCTGATACATAATCTGGCTGTTCAACATAAAAAGTTGTTTCAGTAGACTATTGTATCAAACTCCTCCTGGGTCACTTCATACAACCCAAGGACTGTTGTTGCGATCTCCATATTGTTGTTTTGTACAGAAAGATTACAATATTCACCTACAGTTCAATATTTACTATGTCTAAATCATGGTATTTGTCTTTCCTCAAAAGTCTGAAACATTAATTTCTGTAATCAACTGAAAAATTGGAATGTCTTACTGTAATTTTTAATAAAAAATATCTTCATTGCTTAAGTTTTAAAGTTTTTTCAAGTAATAATTTACCACATAGGACTTCTTCATCAGTGTAAACTTTTATGAATATTAAAAGATGCATTAAATTCAATATTAAAGATGTATTAATTTTAATAAGCTGAACTTCAATGGAGCACAACTATTAGGAAAAAATGTTTTTTAAAACTAAAATTCCACAGCAAAGAAAACTATAACTATTCATAATGTATAACAACACAATATGGTATTTACTATACTACATACTGATATATTCAGTAAGATAATTATTATGCAAAACTGACATCAAGGATAGTCGATGAAGTAATCAGACTATCAGACTACAGACACTCTGAGGTTATAAAATGAGAAAAGCTATGAAGAACATTCGGTATCTGTATCTATCCAACATTATCAGAGGAAGTATTAAGTGCAGAAATTGTAAATCAAAGGGCAATAATATGTCAAATAATACAACTAGAAAAATAATTTGCATGCAAATTAAAATAGTAGTATTAATATGCCTTTAATGCATGCTCTGTAATGAATGGTGTTGACTACAGTGAAGCCACTATTCTCTGTGTATAAACTGCAAAGATTTTTTTAAAAGTTATTTGCTGTTTTCATTTTTCAAGAGGATTTTTTTACATAGCAGATTCTTTCTTTGAAAAGCATTGGAATGTATTAATGAACACAAAGTAACATTTCTCTCCACGCCATAGATTTTTTTTCTTAACCACTTTGTCTATATATAAAATATATTTTTAAAATGTTTACATAAATTTTATAACAAATTTGTAAGTTTCTTATGATGGATGTGGAATTCAGGGTGGCTTGGAAAAAGTTTGAAAAATTGGGTAGGCTGGAAATTCTGCACCTCCTCACCACCACCCCACCCAGCTCCCAGCAAACAACCAGTTTTACTTTGATTTCAGAACAGTAGCCATTTTTATCCCAAAGAAAGAAAGATTCAAAATGGCAATTTCTTTTACTGGATCTGCCATTTACCCTTTGTGTCACCTTACTCATGTTGTGTGTCTCATTGATCTCAGTGACAGACAGAACTAATTATTTACTGTGTGATTCTAAAGGAGAGAAATGGTTACGAATCATTAATATCATTTAAAAAGGTATTTCAGTCATCTCTTTGGCCTCTGTTTAGCTGTTCTGAGGTTGTGAATGACAGCTTCCCTGCTTGAAGCACAGGGAATGCACAGCCTTCCTCATTCACTGACAGTACCATGGCCTTTTCACACGTTCCTTCCACAGCAGTGTTTGTCCCCAAACACTGGGGATCAGCACAATGGCATTCCTGTTCAACACCCCCACCAACAGCACAACTACATATCAAGAATGCTAATGAGACAGGACAGCCCCTTCACTTGAAGTGTTAACTGCACTTCATGCTTGCATGTTTATGCTATTTCCACACTTACTAATGAATTTTAATACTCCTGATATAGCCTTGAATAATTTTATTGTGCAGGAATCCCTGTCTACAGAAAATAAATTTAAATACATGGTGTCAAAGCATATTAACTATTTTATAACATTTGTGGTTACATATAGAAAATAACATGCAAGTTCTTGCAGCTAATCAAAATGAGGTACACAAATAAAGAATACCACAACTTTAAATACATCTGTTTTTATATCTCAGAACATCATGTACAAATTCTCATTTAGACATCTCAGATTATCAGAAGTCTTTGGGGGGGGGGGTTAAAAGGAAAAAATCCATTACTTGAACATCAAATATCACAATTAAATTCTCAAGGAATATTTCTAGAGCACAGTTATTGAAATACAAAACAGTACTATAGTAACAGTGTTTTTAAGAAAGAAAAAAAGCAAGTCAACTGTTTTCAGTTGTCGTCAAAGAGTCTTAAGAATCATATGATTCATTTGCTACTTCCTTCAGACTATTCTACAGGCTTACACAAAAAAGTGATGAAAGATAATTAAAACTCTTCATGCAATGGGCATGGGGCAGTGATTGGTTCATATGTGAACTGAATATTTTAACTTCACTCAAATTCCTGCACGCAAAAAGATAAGAATCCACATGCTGCTAGCACACACCCTGGCAGGTAAACTATAGGCCTAGGGGAAACACTGCGAACTATTGTACTCTGGATGAAAATTAAGGCAAAATTTCAGTGGAATTATTTTATGTTCTGAGGTTGGCACCATAATATATTCCTAGGAACATTTTGTCTTAGTCGCATACCACATCCCAATTTTAGCCAAGTCAAGTTAAATATAGTCTTCGGCATTTTAAAACTTTGTTTTGTTTTTAATGAAATTAGGAAAAACAGAAGGGGGTGTATAGCCAAGTAAACCCTTAGGTAGAGAAACGATCGATGAATGTCTTGCTCTGCGAACATCTCACCAGCTGTGCATCAGAAAGCTTCTTTTCCAAAACAGTTTGTGTTGGCAAAAGAACAGCAAATGAAGCCTTTTGACCTAACATGCTCATTTACCAAAGGTGAGGAAAACAAAGGGTGCAAGTGCTGATGAGGCACCCATGTCAGTGCAGCCACATTCTTCTCCAGGAGGATTGATTGTTCTGAAGAACTAGAAAACCATATGGCAAGAACAGAAAAGTATTGTTGGAAAACCTGTGAGCTCTATCTACAGCATGCTTGGTTTGGTTGCTTTTGCTGATGCAGAAAGCTGTGCAGTGGGGCATACCTGTAGATTACACCCATGGTTAACCAGGTAATGTTGACATGCCTGTGTACATCTGAAGAAGTGGATTAATATCAATGAAAGCTCCTGCTAGAGTAAACCAGTTAGTCTCAAAGGGGCTATTGCATTGCTTTATACCTTTTTATGCTGAAACAGGCTAACATTAACTCTTTGAGAACATGCCTGTGCAACAGCTCATTTTCTCTTCTTGCACATGTTAAATGTTGCTACAAATAGTTCCCTGTGATCTTCAACAAGATCTTTAACAAAAACTTACAGCTGAAGCAGACATCTAAGAAATGAAACATTGTGTATAGACTATTGCATACTCGCTTTTTGTCACTTTTAAAAAACTTTAATAGCTTATATTTCAGAATATATTAAGAAAATTGAATTTAAGTTTGTCAAAGACTTAAAATTCTAGTTTTAAAATCATTAGGAACATTAGAAGGGCTACAGTCACTGCATTGCTATTGTACTATTTAACTGTATGTTAGTTAGAAATGATTACACAACAAGCATATGTCTTAATCCATATACTATATTATATTACTGGTATTATATGTGGCAACTTTTTCAGGACCCTTATTATTATTTTTATATCATAGTTGTAAAAAAAATAAATCATCACTGTTTTGGTATGCAGAGATATCTCAGAATCATTTGCAAGCCTTCACTATTACTATTACTAGTTGATGACCCCCAAACTGAACTGTTAAGGAAAACTGAACTAATGTGTTTCCCTCTTGAAAATATGTTGTTCTTTCTAAATCCAAATATATTTGCATTTTGAAATGCTCTCCATATTGTTTTCAATATAAATGTTGTCCTGCTTGTAAATTCTTTCCATTTATGCTATATTAATGCTTCAAAGAAAAAGAGAATCTGAAAATTGACAATGTGCTATAGAAGGATGTTAATGGGCCTTTATAAATAAATAAATAAATAAATAAATAATAAAACAGTAGCAGAGACTGTTGATCCAAAGTTGTTATTGTTGATAAAAAGTGAGTTACACTAGAAACAAATGTCATCATACAGACTTCCAACTTTGAGAGGTAAATACTTTGTTATATTTTGTATCAGAATTGTCTTATAGGCAATGTATGCACTTTTAAATAGAGGTTCTGTATGAGTCCCCCCCCCCCCTTCAAAGTGACACTGGGTCAAGCATTTCTTGAAACATGTCCCTCTTGTCTTGTATTATCTGATTATATATATTTGCTTATAAATCATACATTACTATTTGCTCAGGACCAAAACAGTTTATTCCAAAATAAATGCTCATTTCTCTTTACACACCTGACGGCAGGAGGTGCTGTATAAACAGCATGACTGTCATGCACTTTTCCCAGCCCTCCCTGCTCAGCCCAATTCTTATGAAGGCTGAGTGCAAGATGAATTCATCTTTCAGTTCATGGCCTGAGATCACTGGTAAAGATCATTTTATGGTGCAATATTCATTTTTGATCTCATGTTCATGTATTTTCTAATTACAAAAGTGCTGCTCTTGGAAAAATTAAAATATGATAATGATAACAATTTGGAGAAGACATGCATATTTTGCTTCAGTTCAAGTCAAGCGCACTGATATTACATGCAAGCACATATCAAACTCTTAAGAAAAATACAGTCATGCACTGCAGACAAAAATGCAAAATAACTACATGGTTAGCTGCCATCTACAAAAAGCCATAAATATAAAATGCTCTTAATTGTGTATGGAATTTAAACATATTTTATATATGGCTAACAACTTAACATTTTTCTGATGTTCGCCTTGTAAATTATCGACAACGTCTCATCACAGTAAAACTAAAAAAAGGAAAATATTGCTTGTCTATGTCTACATGTTTTATATAAATGTCTTATCTATAGTTTTAGTCTAGATCTTCTTTTACTGATGAAAAAGGGAGAAAGAACAAATTATGAAAACTGATAAGAGACCCTATTAAAAAAAAAGCTGTTTGTGTGTGTGTATGTATTTCCCACAGAAAGAATGCCTCTACTAAGCATGGTGTTCAGCAAGGAAAAAAAGATTAGACATATAACACCCCACACTGAAAGACATACACAATTAGCTCCATTATTGTTGGCATTAAGATTATAGGAGAAACATTTCAACTACCTATCGAGTATAAGAACTCGTGCAATATGTCATACTTCCTTACGACACAGTGCCAATCACAGCTTTTTTTTACAACTGGTACATTTGCTAACAAAGGGGGAAAGCAGTCTTTAAAGACTTGGGATTACTCACCTGTTCACAGTAGTTTCTTGCAGACTTTAATCGCTGGTGCAAGGCCAAAAGTACTCCTTGGATGTACATCTTTGCTCCAGAGGGGCTGAAACCTTCTCCCTTAGAGACCCAAAGAGGTCCCCGCAAAGGTGTGATGGAATTTTGCAGGCATTTATCAAGCACAGGAACTATACAAGGGTAAAGAAAAGGAGAGAATAAAAGAGACATTGTTTTGACCCAGCTGAAACACAGCCTGAAATGCATCCCCAAACTCAGAAATCTTAACATCTATTATTTATATCTGACCTGGGTTAAGTCTTAGAAAAACAGATCCTGCATTTCTAGTGGCCACCATGAAGGATATATTTATATTGAGACCCCCTACCACCCCATGTAAGACTCATAAGCCTTGTGAGCACACCTGAATAGTTTTGAAGTGTGTCTAACTAGCTGCACAGAGTGTCATGGTGTGCACTGATTGCCTTATCTTCTCATTTATCACAGATGAGTTGGAACCAACCTTGCTGAAATCTACTGGCATTGTCCTGATAAAATTGCAAGATCCTTGTTGCTTCAGTGCATAGTTTCCTGTCAAGGAGCGTATATATTTTCAGATCAAACATTTTACACATCTGATAATGGTTAAAATATAGTAAACAGTTTTAAAAGGAAATGTTACTGTGACCCACTTGTGTTATAAAAGAACTGACTCTCCTGAAAGAAAAGAAACTGCTTAACATAGTTTTTGTTTTGTTTTTTTATGTAGAGGGGGAATATGCATATATGAGAACATGTACAGAATACACAAAACAATACTAGTTTCATCCTTTAAAATCTCCCCTCCTCCAGAAGTTGAAAACCAAGACTTGTACGTGTAAATGAATGGCAAGCACTTAAAATATAATTACATCTCTAAAATACAGCTATGCTTCTTCTGTTAAGAGGATGACTCATACATGAACCAAACAGTACAAAGCAGTCATGTTCACTGCAAGAATAAAGCCTGAAATCAGAATCCACTTTTTTTGTGTGGCATATGGGACTAAGAACTTTTTCTGAAACGTATGGAGAAGGCTGTCACAGCTCAGTGGTGAGGTCAAATCATTCTGCAATATTCTCAGAAACATTCTAATTTTTATTTTAAGATTTACTGGCTGAACTTGAAATTTGTTGTGTGCCTTCAAGTCATCCCCCCCCCCTACTGTTTGACTGCAGGAGACACTTCCATAAAGTCATTTCTGATTATGGTGACCCAAAGGCAAACCTATCATGGGGTTTTGTTGGCAAGTTTTGCCATTAGTTGCTTATTATGGTAAATATTTTCTAAATTGCATAATCCATTATATGCAATATAGCATTGTGGCAATTCTAAGCCAACCTTTTCAGAACACATTTCATTTTTAGCACCAACTCTGCTCCTTGTGTTCTTAGCCTTTTAGAGGCAAGCATTATAACAAAGTGAAGTAGATGAGATAATAAATGTTATCTTTAAGTGTGCTGCATGAAACAGACTATAGATCATTATAAACCTATGAGCAGGAAGTTTATCACTGAAAGATCTTCAAACTCAATGCTTTATTTTAGAATCAGCATAAAAGGCATGGTTGCACAATGCACTGGACCATGGGCCCATATGTGGCTCTCTAAGATTCCTCAATATGGCACCACACCCAATTCTTCGATGCCCTCCACCCCCCCCCCCAAAAAAAATCCTCCACAAAATGGCATTTGTGCTACTAGAAGCTTCAGGGGTAATGACAACTGTGCCACTTACAGGTGGTGCTTGGGTCTATTTTACAGTGTTTAGAAAGAAGAAGTGACCTGAAAAGAACAAAAATAATCCCTAGACTCTCAGACATTGCCCATCTCTCATGCAGAGGCATAAGAGAGAGGAAAAATGAGACAGATACATAAGAGAAAATACAATCTAGGTGTTTCTAACATTATCATCACTAATAAATATGAAAAAATATTGTTCATTTCCAGACAAAACAGCTGATGCTTTCTGTAAGACAGAATGGAACATTTTTTTTTAATTCTGTTACATAGAGAAAGAGGGGGCAACTCAGAGAAGGAACAGCTTGCTCAGTCAGCTTTTAGGTGGTGAACTTGGGGTTTCTGTCTCCATTCAATATCTATCCATCTAGACAAACTGAGGGCCAAAATGCATATGATATTAAATGCATTGATGGGGAATTTTCATCTGAACCAAACAGCAGCTCCAGGAGAGTTTTTCCTTCAAACTGCAACATGGGAAAAGAGGGCTAAACTTCTCTTCCCTCACCACCTAGTAAAATCCAAGTAATCTGTACCCCAAGCTGATCATATCTGCATATTAAAAAATTCTCTATGAATCTTAATTTGATATCTTTTGGCCATCTCTCTAAAGTATCATAGAAACGGAGCAATTCAAATCTGAAATGTTTTACTTCACTGATATGTATATATGCAGATCTCTACACAGCACTTAGCAACCTTTGTTGAGACTGTGTGTGTTTATGTACCTTCAAGTCATCTGTTGACTTATGGTGACCCCATGTGTTTTCATAGGGTTTTTCTTAGGCAAGGAATATTCTGACGTTGCTTTGCCATATTTCCTCTGAAATATAGCTTACATCATCTGGTATTTGTTGGAAGTCTCCCTTCCAAGTATTAAACAGAGCTGTCCTGTCTATCAACCAAGATCAGATAGGCTCTGGTGTCTTCAAGGTATTTATGTAGTTCCATTGAGACTACCTGGGGAGAATCCAGTGGGGAATCATAGAGTTGGAAGAGACCACAAAGGCCATCCAGTCCAACCCCCTGCCATGCAGGAACTCCCAATCAAAGCATACCCGACAGATGGCCATCCAGCCTCTGCTTAAAAACCTCCAAGGAAGAAGACTCCACCACTCTCCGAGGGAGTGTGTTCCACTGTCGAACAGCCCTGACTGTCAGGAAGTTCCTCCTAATGTTGAGGTGGAATCTCTTTTACTGGAGCTTGCATCCATTGTTCCGGGTCCTGTTCTCTGGAGCAGCAGAAAACAAGCTTGCTCCCTTCTCAATGTGACATCCCTTCAGATACTTAAACAAGGCTATCATATCATCTCTCAACCTTCTCTTCTCCAGGGTAAACATCCCCAGCTGCCTAAGTTTTTCCTCATAGGGCATGGCTTCCAGACCCTTCACCATTTTATGCACCCTCCTTTGGACACACTCCAGTTTCTCCACATCCTTTTTGAATTCTGGTACTCAGAACTGGACACAGTATTCCAGGTGGGGCCTGACCAAAGCAGAATAGAGTGGCACTATTACTTCCCTTGATCTAGACACTATACTTCTATTGATGCAGCCTAAAATAGCATTGGCCTTTTCAGCTGCTACATCGCACAGTTGACTCATGTTCAATTTGAGATCTACTTGGACTCCTAGATCCCTTTCAAATGTGGTCTCGTTCAATCAGGTGTCCCCCATTCTATATCTGTGCAGTATCTTACATTTCTCTGTGTTGAATTTCATTTTGTTAGCATTGGCCCAGCTTTCTAGTCTATTCAGGTCATTTCGAATTTTGTACCTGTCCACTGGGGTATTAGCTACTCCTCCTAATCTGGTGCCATCTCAAATTTGATAAGTATGCCCCCAATACTGTCATCCAAATCATTAATAAAGTTGTTGAATAGCACTGGGCCCAGGACAGAACCCTGTGGCACTCCACTTGTCACTTCTTTCCAGGATGAAAAGGAACCATTGTTGAGCACCCTTTGGGTGCGGCCAGTCAACCAGTTACAAATCCATAACGGTTAGCTTGTCTAGCCCACATTTTACAAGCTTGTTTGCAAGAATATCATGGGGAACTTTGTCAAAAGCCTAACTGAAATCAAGATATACTATATCCACAGCATTCCCTTCATCTACCAAGCTGGTAATTTGATCAAAAAAGAGATCAGTTTTCTCTGGCATGACTTGTTCTCTGAAATCCATATTGGCTTTTTGTGATGATGGAATTATCTTCTAGATATCCGCAGACTCTCTGTTTAATGATCTGCTCCAGAATCTTTCCTGGGATTGATATCAGACTAACTGGATGATAATTGTTGGGATCCTCTTTTTTCCCCTTTTTGAAGATGGGGACAATGCCAGTCTGCTGGGACGTCTCCTGTTCTCCAGGAGTTCTCAAAGATTATTGCCAATCGCTCCAATATTACATTTGCCAGTTCTTTTAATATCCTTGGGTGTAGTTCATCTTATCCTGGACACTTGTATTCATTTAGATTAACCAGGTATTCCTGTACTATCCCTTTATTTTTCTGTGCTGAAATTCTCCTATTCTGTCCTCTGCTCCATTGTCCTCGGGTTGAACACCCTTTGCCTTTTCTGAGAAGACTGAAACAAAAAAAAAAGGTGTTGAATAATTCTGCCTTTTCTCTGTCCCCTGTTAGCATTTTGCCATCTTCACCACACTGTGGTCCTACCAATTCCTTCTTCCATTTCTTCTTTCCATTTCTTATACATGTTCCATTTAAAACTTAGCTCAGTTGAAAGTTCCTTAGTCATCCATCTTGGTTTTTTCAGACAGCTCCCATTTTTCTATCTCAATGGAACTGTTTGAAATTGTGCCTTCAGTATCTCCCTTTTGAGGAACTCCCATCCGTCTTGAACTCCCTTCTCTTTTAGTATTCCTGACCATGGGATCAACCCCAGTATTTCTCTAAGTTTACTTAGAGAACATGCAAACCACAACCTGCACTAAATGTTCTAAAGCCTGTATATTGCATAAGTCACACTCAGCCTTGACAGACCGGCAATAAAGGCTGGCATTGGGGAGGAGAGGGGCATAGTGTCTGTACAATGCATGCCCCAACTCCACGCCCATGCCGGTGACGCCCCTCCACATGGTAGGGGGAATCACACCACTCCTCTGGTGCTGTGTCCAGATGACGCAGTGCCAAAGGAGTGCTGAAAAGCCATGCCACTGGCAGCTATGGAGCCCTTTCCATGGTGCAATAAGGAGTTGCTTTTTGCAGCTCCTTTTTGTGCCATGGAAAGGCCAGATCAGGGCTGCAGCATGTAGTTGCTGCAGCCCCAGTCCGGTGCTGAAAGGTGTAGCCTGTTCAGCCCCATAGTTCAATAAAGCAGTAAATGTTTATTGAAAAAACACACATGGATTCCATTATGCTATATAACTGCTAACCAGTTTCAGATTGCTATTTATGAGCAAAGTATTTTGAGAGCATGGTGGCATATTATGGGTAGCTGAACACGTTTCCTTATTTCCAGCATGGACCTTGGAATGGAGAAGTGGAGAGGCTCACCACCAGGGTAGAGCCCCCCACCCCACCCCCAAAACTGGACCACCAAGACCATAGTGCAGCCAAGCCCCATCAGGACTTCTGATTGATATCAGAAGCATACAAAAAGATCAAGAAAATGCACACACAATTTAAGACAGCTATTGCAGTTGAATTCTCCCGGTATTCCAAGGGCTACATGTGTTCTACACTATATGCACACTTTCTTGTGAGTAAATTACAATGAACACACAGAAATGACTTCTAAGGTCACAGTGTGCTTGTATGAGTCTTGATCCTGAAAAATAACTAAATAATAATGGATGAGAGAATTTACCCTCTTACTGACTGTGCCCTTAAGCACTATGGTAGGTGTTGTGAAGGCTTGACTAGAGAATCCAGATCACAACAGGAGGTAATGTCCTGCCCTCAATGGCCCAAGGAATCATCTATTGACTCTTTAAAAGTTGTTTCACTCAGTTCAAGCTGGGCTTACCTCCAAGAGTTTGAAAATGTGGCAGAGGGCGCTTGCAGCAACTGTTTTTCACTTTGTGTGCTGGGGGTGATTCAGAGTCATCTTTGAAGTGAGCAGCAGTCACACAAAAAATTCTGTAGTTTTTTTATTTTGTGCACATGCTCTGGGGCTAGTTTCTCTCAATACTATAGGGCTTTGGAACATTGATGGCTCAGGTCTAAGTCACAGAATCATAGAGTTGGAAGGGATCCCAACAGTCTTCTAATCAACTTCTGCCAAGTCAGGAATCTAAAGTAAAGCATTCCTGAGAGGCCATCTATCTTCTGCATTTTCCAATGAAGGAGAATTCACCATTCACCAAGGCAGTCCTGCAAATGACCTTGTCATGCAGAATACAGACAGAAGAATACTATACTGTACACTCATATGTTTTGCATAAGCGTTTAGTTTCTGCAATATTTAAAATTCATGTTTGGTTCTATAGTCATAGTGGTAGTATGATCAATTATCATAGAAACAATTTTTAACTGGGAGAAATTCCAAACTGCCACAGTAAGACAGAACCAAAAAGGATGCAGGGAAAGTCCAAGTGGCACAAAGGCTTTATATAAACAAGGTCCACAAATAAAGAACTGTGGTTTTTTTCCTGTCATTTTTGGCACTTTTTTGCACTCTTAGTTTTAATAGTTTTTTCAGAACCAGACAATGTTTTTCCATTTCTACAACATTTGTGCTGATGTAGGAAAATGGCCCTGTTTGGCCATGAAACTCCACTGGATGACCTTGGGCAAGTCACTCTGTCAGCTGAAGAGGTTGGCAAAGGCAAATCCCCTATGAAAAAACTTGCCAAGAAAACTATGGTTACATCATAGATTTGTATAAGGGCATTATGATATTGGCAGTGATATTTCTGATTCCTTTTCTAATTATAACCATCCCAGAATTTTCTTTCTCTTTTTTTCTTATAGCAGTTGCATACTAGATGATGTCTTTTTTATTTTTAAAAAAGTATTCATTGGTCATTTGTTTCTAGTTCAGATCACATCAGTGTAGAAATGAAGCTGGGATCCATCCCTGCCCCTAGTATGCCTCATTTTACATTTCCTTGATTTGCTTTTTACCAACTTAAAGCTGATTCTCCAAGTTTAAGAAGATGTTTTTGAAAGTCTTTACAGTCCCTTTGTAATAATAATAATTTTAAAAAATTTAAATTTTTATTTATATTTCCCGCATCTTCCTAAAAATCGAGGTGGGATTACAACCAGATAAAATATATATAAACCATATAATAAAATAATCTTAATGATCCTAAATTCCCTCAAGATCAACCCTCATAATATAATATTACATACATAATACAAATCACAAAGCTAAGATTAAAAGTTCTTATCAAACATAGTCAGAGATTGGGTATAGAGGTGGGTAGATGGCTTAGACAGAGTCAGATGGGGAAACCTGCTGGAAGAGAGCTGTTTTAATAGCCTTCTTAAAAGCATCTAAGGTGTTAATGCAACAGATCTCCTCCAGCAGGTCATTCCATAATTTAGGAGTGATCGAGACAAAGGTCCTCTGGGGAGTGGACACCAGTCTGGTCTTATGTGCCTGTAGTAAGTGCTTCACAGACATTCTCAGAGTGTGGGGCGGACTTTATAGGGAGTGGTGTTCCCACAAGTAACCTGGGCCTAAGCCATGTATGGCTTTAAAGGTGATAACCAATACCTTGTACTGCACCCGGAAGCTGATCTGCAACCAGTGAAGATTTTTTTTAAATACCAGTGTTATATGGTCAAATCTCAATGTACCAGTGACCAATCTGGCTGCCATATTTTGAATCAACTGAAGACTCTGAACTTGGCACAAGGGTAGCCTCATGTAGAATGCATTGCAGAAATCAAGGTGAGAGGTTACTAGTGCATGTACTAATGCTTCAAGGTCTCCCAGGTCCAGGTAGGGGCGCAGCTGGCATATCAGCCAAAGTTGATAACAAGCGCTCCTGGCTGTCACCTCCACTTGGAATGACAACTGAAGGGATGAGTCCAGGAGCACTCCCAAACTGTGAACACAATCCTTTAGGGGAAGTGTGACCCCGTCCAGGACCGGTTGACAAAACTCCTTCTCCAGTACCTCCATTTTCCCTGGATTCAATCTGAGTTTGTTTTCCCTCATCCAGTCCATTACCAACCCAAGACAGTCATTCAGAGGAGAGATGCCATCCTTAATCACTGTACCAGTTGGAGACATAGAGGAACATATTTGGGTGTCATCAGCGTACTGATAACACCTTGCCCCACCTAACATCAACATCTGAAACCTGCCTGAAAATGGTATAGAAGGCCACTGAGAGGTCTAAGAGTACCAACAGGATCACACTTCCCCTGTCAATGCCCAGACAGAGATCATCGACTAAGGCAGCCATGGCAGTCACAACTCTGCATCCTGTCCTGAAGCCAGTTTGAAA
Source organism: Urosaurus nigricauda (assembly GCA_034509955.1). Classification (NCBI taxonomy): domain Eukaryota; kingdom Metazoa; phylum Chordata; class Lepidosauria; order Squamata; family Phrynosomatidae; genus Urosaurus; species Urosaurus nigricauda. Next base: position 94,772,521 of record JAOEGL010000001.1, read on the forward strand.
TGGATCTAGACAATCAGCTTTCTCCAAGACAGCTTGGAGCTGGGAGGCAAATGCCCTCTTGATCACCTTGCCCAAGAATGGTAAAAGGGAGACCAGCCTATAACTATCTCTCACCAGAGAGTCAAGGGATTTCAAAAGTGGTTTGACTACCACTTGTTTTAAACTAGGTGGAAATTTACCTTCCCTGAAGGATGTGTTAATTATAGATTGTAACAAAGTTTTTATGGCAATGCCCCCCAGGGCTGTCAACCAAGAAGGGCAAGGGTCGATGGGGCATGTTGTTCTTCTCAAACTTCCAAGGAGCTTGTTCACTTCATTGGTATTTACAAACTCAAAGTGATCCAGTCTAACATTGTCTACAGAGTTACTGGACACCTCTCTTATTGTATCTACCATAATGACCACGTCCAGATCAGCTCTTATTTCATAGAATCATAGAGTTGGAAGAGACCACACTGAGAGATTTTATCTGCAAAAAAGTCATTAAAAGTGTCACATCAGGCTTTGGTGGATTTTAAAAGTGGATTCAGGGTAGGAGGCAACTGAGTTCTTTAACCACCCTGAAGAGCTCTGCTGGATGAGACCTTGCAGTCGCAATACATGCAGTGAAGAAAGATTTCTTCGCTGCATCTATTGCCACACCGTAGAGATCCAAAAAGATCTCTATGGCTTGACGTCAGATAAATGCTGAAATTTCTGCCAGAGGCATTCTAGTCGTTGCACAGTCCGGTTCATTTTCTGAAGATCTTTATGCTTTCACCAACCTAAACAATTAATTGTAAATAGCAAATATGACCATCTGGAGAGTATCTACACCTCAAGCTTAGTAGATATGCATGATCTGAGATTATTGACAGCTTGTTTATTGTTATCATCTCCATTTGTCACACACTATAACTATCTCCCAAAAATGATTTTCTAAAAAATAATTACATTTTTATCTTGAAGGAAGAGTTTCCCAAACATGGTAATGATGCAATATGGCAGGGCACATAGAGGGCTGTCAGATTACCCCACTTTTGGAACCTCAGAGGGTTCCAACCCCTGCTTAGCCAGGGAAGCCAAATGAGTGATCTCTCAGCTTCATCTTCTCTCAGCTTCAGAAGGCGGCACTGGCAAACCACTTCTGAACAAATCTTGCCAAGAAACCCCTGTGATAATCACCTTAAGTCTCTGAACAGCTCTTGCCAGGAAAACTCTGTGATAGGGTCACCATCAGTTAGAAAAGATTCAAAGGCACAAACCAAAGCCCCATTAACTTTAGTGGGCTGCAACTCCATGTCGCACATTAGCAGCAGCTGCTGCTGCAGTGGTGGTGCCTTTGGAGTTCCTTGGGGCAGTAACCCCACAGGATCCCAAAGGCTGGGGGAGGGGAGCCTTCAGAGTCCCATGGGGAGAAGCCCCACAGGATTCTGAATGGTGGGAGGGGAGAGCCTTCAGACCCCATGGGGCAGAAGCCCCATGGGACTCTGAAGGGTGAGAGGAGGAGAAGGAGCCTTCAGAGCCCAATGCGACAGGAGCCCCCAAGGGACTCTGAAGGGTATGGGGGTGAGATGAAAATAGCAGAGGTGAATAACTGGCTCCATAGATAGTTTTCTCTCCCTTCCTGGACCATGCCCTTCAACTCCCTTCAACTGGGAGAAGAGATGAGAATGAAGACCTGTGAATTCATCTCAGAACATCGGGGAAGAATTTGTTAGATTCTATGAACACAAGGCTGGTATCAACTTCCCACAAGGCATTCTCTGTAGTAGCCCCGAAGCTTTGGAACAATTTGCCGGAGGAGATCCATCTTATTACCTCTTTGGATGCTTTTAAGAAGACTCTTAAGACGGATCTCTTCCAGCGGGCCTACCCACCCGACTTACTTTAATGTATCGGGAATGAATAAACAATACATAGTAACAATTGCTGGAGTAAGGACAGAACATGTAGTGAGTTTTACGGCCTATGTAACTGTTTTTAATGTTTTTTGTTTTTTAATGTTTTTAAGATTGTATTGAACTGTATATGTATTTTAACTACTGGAATCCCACCTTGATCTGAAGGGAGAGGCAGGAAATACAAATAAATATTATTATTATTATTATTATTATTATTATTATTAATCTCTTTCAGCTTCCTCCCCAGAACATCATAATCCCTTATGATATTCTGAAGGCTGTGCCTTGGAGTATCATAGGTTCCCACATGAACCAAAAGAAAAGGATAATGGTCCGTAGGCTTGACAAGTCTTGTTAGCCTCTCTGTCACATCTTGGATCTTTGCCCCAGGGAGACAATACACCTGAGACATCTTGTCAAGCCCACAAACTACTGTTTCGGTACCCCTCAGCAAGGTGTTCCCCCCCACACACCACCTCCTCTGAGGTTTAGAAGCAGCTTTCCCTGTGGTGGTAGTCACAGGCTCCCCTTCTCTGTCCCTGAAGTCTCTCCCTGCTGCTGTTCCTCATCATCCCTGATAACACAGATTTTGTAGCTGCAGGCTCACAGAATAATCCCTGGTTTCCCTACTTCTCTGTGTGACATTCCTCCAACCATCTGTCTTGTATGTGAAGTAACCACCTCCTTCCCTGGAACTTTCTCTGTGTGTTTCCCGTCCAAGACCATCGGGTCCATTCTGGTCAGGAAAACCTCTTGCTCCCTATGATTCTGAAGTGTAGATACCTGGGTCTCCAGCTGCTGTACTTTCTCTTCTAAGAGGGCTACCAACTTGCACTTGGTGCAGGTGAAGTTTCCCACATCTGTACACAAGAAGACAAACATCCCACAAGTGTTGCAGGTGACTGCAGCAGGCCCCTCAGTGTCCATTCTGAGAAGTCTTAAACAAGACTGTGGGCTTCCTCTGTTAAACACCAGTGTAAAGAACCCCTGTTGGCCTGGCCTTTGTCCCCAAGCTCTGTTAGGGAGTTCAGTCAACTGAGACTATAGTTATGTACAGAACCCCTGGCTACTAGTTTCTTCCAGAGGCAAGTCTCTGACTCACTTCCTCTGAGCAAAGTCTCCACAAGCCCCTTAAGGGAGTAATGAAAAGAAGAAGTGAAAAATTGAAGGAGATGCCCTCCAATACTGTTCCCAGGTCACCTTCTCTGTACTCCAAACCCTCTTTGACTATAAAAAATAAAAATGAATAAGACAATAAAAATTTGTGCACCATTGGATGTGGTTTTTCCACTTTCATGGGGTTCCTATGCCCTAACCCCAGAAAATGTGGAGGATTAATTGTAAATACAATTGAGACTGTCATGGGCTGAAGCCCTGCAAATTAAATCTGAATATTTTTCTGTTGCACTATTCTTATTTTATGTTATATATTATGCATATGATATGCTCTTCTTTTTTTAATAGGTAAGTTAGAGCCCCTGGCTCAATGTTAGGGAATTCTGAAAACTGTAGGTTTGTGAGAATTTAACCTTCTCTGTCAAAGAGCTCTGGTGCCACAATAAACTATAATTCCCAGGATTCCCTAGCACTGACCCAGGGCAGTTAAAGTGATCTCAAAACTGGATTATTTTTGCAGTGTGTTTTGGCCCTAAATGAAAATAATGGAAGAGAAGACTGAGGGGTGATATGATCACATTCTTTAAATATATCAAGGGCTGCCCCAAAGATGATGGTGTGGGCTTGTTCTCTGATGCCTCTGAGATTAGGACTAGGTCTAAAAGTTTTAAGCTACAGAAGGGTAGATTGATCATTAGAAGTAATGTTCTGACAGAAATCCTCCTTGATTAAGGGGCTCTACAGACTGGTCATTAAGGCTGGCCTCAGGGTGGAGTCAGGGCGAGGCGTCCACATGACGCATGCCCCAACTCTGCCCCTGGCCAGAGCGACACCACATGCCACACCATGCGACATCATAGCAGTCCTCTGGTGCTGCATCTACATCACACAGCGCCAAAGAAGCGTGGAAAAGCCGTGCGCTGATGGCTATGGCACCCTTTCTGCAATGCAGAAAGGAGCCACTTTTTGCAGTTCATTTTTGCACCGTCGAAAGGTGAGATTTGCAGTTGCCACGGCCCCAGTCTGGTACAGAAAATGGCAGCTGCAGGCCATCCCTTAGAGTCGGTCTGTACAGCTCCTAAGTCTACCCATCTGGTATGCAGCCTTCATCTTCTCCTAGTGCCTTCTACCTTACCAAGGATTGTCTTTTCTAGACAGTATGTCTTCTCATGATATGTCCAAAGTAAAACAGTCTCAATTTAATCATCTTGGCTTCTAGGGAGGGTTCAGACTTGATCTGCTCTAGGATCCGTTTATTTGTATTTTTGGCATTGAATCATGGAGTTGGAAGAGACCTGCATAACTCTACTCCAGCATCACATGTCAAATGATTCTTTTCCTGCCAGCTTTCTTCACTGTCCAACTTTCACAACCATACATAGAAATTGGAAATACAATGGCATGGATACAGCACACAAATGCCAACGTGAAACAAAAACATTGTTTTTTCTAGCGTGATCCTAGTGGAACTAATAAAGAAATTATTACACTAACAAAAATTGTTGATTGGATTCAGATATCTGCCTGCAGAATCTGAATTTCCCAACCCTTCCTGGCAGCTCCCAGACCCCTCAAATGTTTTGTCAAAATTCATGGTCTCTGCTGAGTAGTGCAGGCTGTAACATGGAGGAGTGGGAGAGGAGAAATCATGAGAAATAAAGCAGCAGCCCTTTCTACTACACTCACATGGTTGTGGTGGCTGATTGTAAACAGCAAAGGCTGTGGGAACTGAAATGCAAAATTATATGAAATATAAAATGCAAAAGTATGTTATTACCAGCAGTCATTCATAAAATAATTTTTAATAGCTTCTTACAGAGTATGTCATTTTAAAACTGTGATCTAATTTTGTTTAAGACTACTTTGCCATAGCTGGACACTGACTGGCAATTCTTATTATTTTCTTTTGTGTAGTGCATATGAGCCATGAACAGCATGATGTGAAGAAGGAACTACTGAAAGCAAATCTGATGTAGCTGTCACATCCCTTAAGGCTTTATCTTTTCCCACCCTCTGGAGATATCCTGTGTCTTGATATGAACCTGATGCTCACATGCACAATAGTAGAAAAGTTTAACAGGATATGCTTTATTTAAAAAAATACCAGTCAGAAATAATGATGAATCAACATATTATCCTTGATTTTTAAAGATTCCAGCAAAAAAGCAAACTCCATCAGTCTTTCACAAATACATTTAAAATGAGTCTCCTGCAGATTTTGTTCTCTGTGTTGCTGGGAGTTTGCAACCAAGGTGCATTATTAGTTGAATACATTATTTCTATACTATTTTCATAAACATGATGCAACTCTGGGACTCAACGGCATTTGGTGTACAATATTCAAAAGTGTGGTCTGCAGACTCAGGCTGAGTGATAGAGAGAACACACACTATGTTTAAATGACTCCGACATATTTTACTCAAACAAAACTAATCTAACAGCTGTTGCATACTTTTGTTTACGTGTTATATGTCAAATCTTATTGTCCCCAAGGTACTTATGAGAGATGCTTTAGCAGTCACTCTCTTAAATACTGATGCCTACCCGAATTTGGATTTTTCCACTATTGAACAGAATGACAAGCACACGATTGCTGTACTTAAAGCAATCTTTCACAGCTGCCTTGTTTCTTCACTGATCCCATTAAATTGACGGCATATGCCTGTGGGGTCTACAGTGTTACAATACTGCTGAACAAGATGCTGATTTGTTCAATGTAGTTGAACAGCACAGGCTTTATTGGGGGAAGATACATTTCTTGGGTCATTTTCTATTTTACCTGAGTAAAATTTAATTTAGATACTCATTCCTTGTGCTCTTACAGAGCACCTGGTTATGTTAATTGTTTAGATGTTCATGAACTCTGACACTTAAAACAGTTAGCAAGCATGAAGTACTATGAAATAATTTTATTTCTAAAATGCAACATGAGTCATGTCTTCTCTAAAACTGAGCGAAGTTGCTGTGCATTAAATATGCTGGCACATCTTCTGCTTGAGCAAGTGGACCAAAATGGTGTGAATTGTTAATGCCTTGCTGCTTTGGTTCACGGCTTGTGATTGATCATTTGTAACTATATCTACTCCTTGTTCCATGAAATCAAGTATGGAGTAATGGGTTCATCAGATTTTTGGGTTAAATTGAGAGTGAAGAGGTACTGTGTGTGGAAATAAGAGTTGCCATGTTTGGGGCTGGCCTTGTAACAGCATGGATTCTAAAGGCGATATTCAAAACCACTTCACTCATCATACGCTTACTGATTCTGAATAGGGCCCATTTGCAGGGGACATTTGGTAGTTTTCCAACAGACTTTGTGCCGCTTCCTACTTCTACTACTCTACATACTTCTTTCTATAGCAAAGTCTAAAGAGACCAAGGTAGAAAATGAATATATTTAAATATCTTTATAAATAACAACAGAAATAGTTTTCAACTTTATAATCTAATTCTCTTTTACTCTTAGCACCATTACTGCTTCCAGGCCTCTCACTAGCATGGACAATACAAAGACAATTCAGTACTTTAACTTGAAAAGATGAAAGTAACACTGTCATGATGATGTAAGCCAAAAACAGAGAAACAGGTGCTACCTTAACCCTAACTGTATTTTCTAGTTCATTACCATAAACTTGGATATTTATAGTTGGTGAACATTGCTGCAACAGGTTTAGTAATTATGCAAAGTGATGAGTGGAATTACAGAAAGTAAAAGTAAACAACCTTAAGTGATGGTTTTTTAGTAAGAAAATAATAATAGACTTAGTTCTGTTAATTATTTGTAATGTCAGTGAAACAAATATAACCATATTCTATAACTGAAAACAGTGTGACTTAAACATGGATAGCTTTGACTGGATCCTAACCAATATTTCCTGAACAATCAAAAGAAAATGTGTGGCATTGTGCAAACAACTCACTGCTTCGGTGTCTGTTTCTAAAGTGGGGCCATATGCTTTGTGACAAGTAACTACTCATATTTCACCTCTGTTAAATGAAAGGTATGTATCATTAAATACAACTGTCAGGTGCTAGGTAGCTGCTATCAAAACGTGTCTGGCCTTGAGTTATATTATTATTTAATAGTTGCATTTTGCTATTTTAAGCATTTGAATACTTATCAGTGGGGTATTGCTACCCTTTTAGAGAGAGCACACACCCAAACATAAAAAAACAACAAGCAAAGAATCAAGGACGACCCTCAAAACACAGCTCACTTTCTGTATTCTCCTCATATGTGCCCATAACAGTGGTAAGAAAGCTTTCCTCTAAGGATTTTAAAACTCAGGCTCATTCTGAGAGGTAACAGTCTTCCATTTGTTTTGACCCAGGTCATATGGGGCTTTATAGGTCATAAGAAACACTTTCGACACAGATAAAGCCCTGAGTTTTTCGGATCTGAGCAGAGATGCTGATGACAAGGTGTCTTAGAAGTCTCTCATTTATAGGACTACCATAAGTCAAAGTTAACCTGACAGCACATCACAACAGCAGCAGCAGCAGCAACAACAACAACAACAACAACAACAAATGCAGTCTATGTGGTGCTGCATTTGGAAACTGCTGCGTTTGGAAACTGGAAACTACTGGGCTCAAAATCAACAGGGCTCAACAAGACTACAGCATTTTAGACCTGCTGAAGTTTCCAAACAGTTACCAAACATAGCCCCAAGTAAAATATGTTACAGTAGTCCCAACAGGATGTAATCAAGGCACGTGTCACCACAGCGATAGTGGAAGAATGAAAGGAGACACAGGGGCTTTACAGACTGCCCAAAAAGGGTGGTCTGGCACCAACTTTTTTTACTGTGCACCTTTGCCACAGCAGCTAGACAGAGCGGCGAAGTTGTGCAGCAAAAATAGGGTGTGCAAACCCTGCTCTTTTTTTGCGTCGCAGTTGCGACGCAAAAAAGGAAAAGGTGCCATAGGGCACCTCAATTGCATTGCAGCTGCACAACTCTGTATAGAAGTTGTGCAGCTGCGACAGCGTTGCTATGTATGCTGTGTAAATGGCGTTACATAGTGACGTCACCCCCATCACGTGCTAGGGTTACAGGGTGTGTGTAAGCCTCACCCCGAGGCAACCCAAGCACGTGATGGGGGTGCCTTAAAGGGCTGGTCTGTATTGGCCCACAGGCTCACATGTTATCCAACGATCAAAACTTCTATTTCTTAAAACGCGTGTTTTAGCTGTATCACAAAATGGCCTTCTTCAGGGGCTATTCAATTCTCAGAAACTTCTGGAGCTGCAGTCTTCACTGTCTATACACATGAAGCTTTCATAATTAGAAGAAAGGACACATTCCCCTTTGTCCAATTCCCAGTGTAGGTCACCCACCAAGGCAACTAAAGCTGTCTCCATCCCATAGCCATGCCTGAAGTAAACTGGCAAACCTTAATGCACTCCAGGCTACCAACTGTTATTGGTTCACTCCTTCCTATCTCCTCATTTTATTTTTTTCTCTCACACACTCCATACACTAAGAAGCTGGAATCCCCCTTCTCTCACACACACATATAAACATACTGACAAGGGAGGTAAGCATTACTGTTTTTGAACTACAAACCACATAATTTACAACTGGACCTGCTGGATGGAGGATTCTAGGTACTGTAGGCCAAAAGACTAGCTTTTCTAAGCTCTGATATACATGCAGAGAAAGAGAGAGAGAGATTCAGAAGGAAAGTTCACCAGGCAACTTAGTTATTAAGGCCTGGAACACACAGGCCAAATAAAGTAGTTTCCAATTGCTTTGGGAGCATGGCTTTCAAATGATGCATGCCCCCAAAGTGTCTGGAAGTCACTCTGATGCCACATTCTGGTTCAAAGGACTGGAGCAAAAAGGAGAGGAAAAAATCCAGCTCCTGCCCACATGGCTTGGGACCAGCAGCGGCAACCCACTTTGGGATCAGGCTGTGCAGTCGCCAAAAGTCCCAGCCCAATAGCAACTGGAGTGGCCAGAGGCTATTCCTTCCCAGCGATCTGCTCCGCAGCTTAGAAATAGGGGAGAAAAGTGTTGTACTGTGGAAAGGCCAAAGGTGAAAGCTTAGCATGGACATTCCAAAACCCACCTGAAACCCAATTCAAATATTTAGCCTAAACTGCAAGACTCTTGAGGAGACCTCTTGTACTTCACGATTTTTTCCCTCCAGATTCTGATGTTTGCCATCAAGTGACTAAATGTGTTTTGTTGTTGTTCTAAGGGGTGGGAGGTTGGGGATGGGACTGTCATACTATTTTAACCTTAACTGTAATTGCTTTTAACCTCTGTTGTACCCCGCCCCAATTGTTCAGACAGAGGGGTGGGTAAGAAATAAACATTATTGTTGTTGTTGTTGTTGTTGTTGTTAACTACTCTCAAATCAATCTCAATTCATGGCTGCCATGTAGATGAAATATCTTCAAGTCTCACTATCCTCCACTTCTTTCCTTAGTTCTTGTAGATTCATATCTGTGGCCTCCTTAATGGAGTCCATCCATGTAGCATATGGTCTTCCTCTCTTTCTCTTTCCTTCCACCTTTCCCAGCATGATGGTCTTTTCTAATGAGTCATGTCTTCCCATGACATGGCCAAAGTATGACAGCCTCCGTTTAATTATCTTGGCTTCCAGGGAGCACTCAAGCCTGATCTGCTCTAGGACCCATCTAGTTGTTTTTTGGCTGTCCATGGTATCCTCAGCACTTTTCTCCAGCGCCACATTGTGAATGGATTTATTTTCTTTTTATCTGTTTTCTTAATTGCCCAGCTCTTGCACCCATACATGGGGAATACAATTGCTTGTACAATTCTGACTTCCATGCTTAGTTGTATGTCTTTGCTCTTTGGGATCTTTTCTAATTATTTCATAGCTGCCTCCACATTCTTAGTTTTTTTCTGATTTCTTGACAGCAGTCCCCTTTCTGATGAATGTTTGATCCAAGGCATAGGAACTCTTTTACTGTTTCTATTTCCTCATTATGTAGGTTGAATTTATGGATATATTCCATTGTCATTATTTTTTATTACTTTATGTTCAACAGTAAGCCTCCCTTTGCACTGTCTACCTTGGCTTTCCTCAGCAGTTGCTCTAGGTCTGTCATATTTTCTGCTAGTAATGTGGTGTCATCTGCATATCTTAGATTGTTGGGATTCCTTCCTCCTATTTTCACACCTCCCAAGACTACTTTTCCTATAATATTTTCTACATTTAAGTTGAACAGATAGGGTGAAAGGTAGTGCTGCAAGTTATATATAGCTTTTACTTAACTAATCTTTTTAAAAATCAAAATATCCTGAGATACACACACACAAAATGCCATTATAATCTATGCCAAGTCTCTAGTTTTTAACAGGCGTTCACAGTCTTCAACCTATGGCAGACTCATACACCACACTTAGCTCAATTTTCTAAGTGATGATGGCTTGCCCAGGACCATACAACATGATTATGATGGCTGAGAAGAAATTTATACTGAATTATGATAAGTCAGGGTAAATGCTTTATTTTGCTCAGTATTGTCATTTTCTTGGAAGCTGGATGGCATACAGTTATTCTGTCTATGCTATAGATATAACTTCAAGGAGCTCCATGATATGGTGGACTTAGACCCAAAGCAGAAGGGCCAAGTAAAGCAGCTTCCAGCACTTCCCCAGAGCTACTGGAAACTGCTCTGTGGCCACCTAAGGCAGCCTCGGGCCACTGTCAGAAACAATGGGGAAACTTCACTGTTTGCTGATGGCCTGTTTGGGACTAGAAAATCAACTCTGGGGGGGAGGGAAGTCAAACATGGATTCAATAACTGGAACCAGACATAACATGGAACTAAAAGTTTGAAGACATGAGTTTTGATGTTGTTTATGCTACTGTATGATCTATTTTTAAAATTATTTTTAGTTAATGTTTAATTTTAATTATTAAAATATTCACCAGAGAGTAGGACATGGAGCAATGGATTCAAGCTACAGGAAAAAAGATTCTACCAAAACATTGTAAGAGTTGTTTGACAGTTGAACACACTGCCATGGAGAATGGTTCAATCTCCTTCTTTGGAGGTTTTTAAACAGAGGCTGGATAGCCATCTGTTGAGAGTATTTGGATTGTGTCTTCCTGCATGGCAAGGAGTTGGATTGAATGGCCCTTGTAGTCAATTCCAACTCTACCATATGATTCTATAAATCTTTCAAAGAACATATCAAAACTGAACTTGGCATCAGGGAAGACGAGATTGAAACAAACAGTCCTCTGAATAGCAGTTACTTGCTACATCCTCTTTCTCCTTGGGCCGTTTGGAGTAGCTGTGCACCCTAGCAACAGTAGCAACTGTTCCAATCCTTTACAACTGTGATCTGTCCCAACACAACTGTATAGACTAGAGATGTAAATCCGTGATTATTTCATCCTTACATGAGGTAAACAATTACTGTACTTTCCACCCTGTTCCAGGAAAAGATTAATATTTTGCACAGTATTCTCCCCATATTAGAGTATTTGGAAGTTTTTCAGAGAATTTTTCTATGCACATAGTATTGTTGCACAAAAATGCCACATGTTTCTCTGTGCAAAAAAATCTTCCAGAACACATTCACATTCAAATATTGGGAGAAAACTGGGCAGAAGTTTCACTATTAAGTTCCACTATTAACTTCTACTGGGACTTTCCAACCGTTGGGAAATCAGTTTTTCAACATAGAATATTCTTCTCATCTTCGATGTAGACCAGCAGAGAGCATGCAGTGGAGCAAAGCTGTAGCTGCTTCACGTCTCTCATTCCTTGTCTTCTTTGTGCGCTACGCATTGTAGTTTGGAGGGCTGCACACAGATACAGTTTGGGTTGAACATCCTCTGGAAATTAACAAGTGTGTGTGCACTCACATGCTTTTTAACGTCTAGTTCCAAAAATCTCTGAGCCCCAATATCAGGTATAATGAAAAAGCAAGCAGGAAAGCATGCCTGCATTGGGCCCTCTAGAAGGTATCCACTAGTGGTAGTCATTCTCTCTCATTATGAATACTGATACTTGCCCTAGTTAATCCCAGTGGAATAACACTATTTGACACTGGATTTAAATTGAGAAATGTGCATATCCCAGTTTGAGTTCTAATTCCAATTTCTTTCTCTTGAGATAGTTCCAGACAGAAGTATTCAAAGAGTATTGCTAGACTGATGATTCCAGCTGCTCACAATTAAAAGCTATTGTACAGCTATTTTGTTTTTCAAACCTTCTTTCTATTTAAAGTTCAGACTCTCTACTATGGTAATTTCATCATGAGAAGTTTTACTTACCATTTATGAGGTCTTCAATTCTTTCTCCATGCATGTTGTAGATGCACTTTGCTGGTAAAGTAAGGTTCAATCTTACAGTGCAAATATCTAAAAACTTAAACAAAACAAAACAAAAAACAACCCTTCAGTAGATACACTAAATACCTTGAAAAAAGTTTAAAAAACAAAAAAAACATGGTTACCTATTTTTGTTCCATGCAGAAAATAGAGCTTTTGTGGGCTGCTACGTCCCCTGAAAATATTTCATGCCGACTTACGTTTGTGGCTGTTTACTACAATGTTTCCTCTCTCTCATGCTTCTTCAGTATTCTTTCCCCCTGATTCTTTGGGGCTTTTTAGATTGGCAGGAAAGTGTGACATGAAGTTGCCCTTTTCCTTAATGCTTAGCAGCTACACCGAAACCTTTAGATGCAGCTGCGCTGTTTCGCCGTTTTTAAAAAAGAAGCTGGGAAAAGCAGGACCTTTTTAAAGGCGCTTCTTCTCCCCTAAAACGCAAAGAAAAGCGTTTTCATGGCACACTTTCCCTTTTTCTCATCTAAAGACTGGGCTTTCATGCAGCCATCAACACACCTCTTTTTGCCAATCTAAAATGGGCCTATGTTCCTTAAGTTATATCAGAAGATCAAGGATCACATAAGTCTATACAGACATTCAGCTATTCGTATATAGAACTAAAACTGGGGCTGGGGAACATAAGGCCTGTGCCCAAATATTGGCATTCACCTAGAAATGATCTACATCTTTACATGCCAAGTGCCAAGTACAACAAAGCTCACAAACCATGCACAGTTAATCACCATTACACAGTTCTCAAGACTAGGAACTCAGTTTCTCAATCAAGTTGCTCTGTAACCATATTTAATCATAGATAAATAACTCAACATAGGCCTTTATAATAAATGCCCAACAGTCTAGAATACTTCTGAGCACAACGTGTTCATGGGTGGGGTTTCTATGCACACTTCTTTGAACAGCCCCATTCACAGTTTTAGCCCCACAGACAGGCAAATGAAACAGAAACAAAACATACGTAATAAAAAAACCCTCACATAAATCTGGGGGCATACAATCATAGAGTTGGAGGAGACCTCAAGGGCCATCTAGTTTAATCCACTGGCATGCAGGAACTCACAATCAAAGCATCCCCGACAAATGGCCATCCAGATTCTGCTTAAAAACCTCAAAAGAGGGAGACTCCTGTACTCTCTGAGGGAGTGTGTTCCACTGTCTAACAGATCATACTGTCAGGACATTTCTCCTAATATTGAGGTGGAATCTCTTTTTCCTGTGCCTTGCATCTATTGTTCCATGTCCTATTCTCCAGAGCAGCAGAAAACAAGTTTGCTCCATCTTCAGCATGACATCTCTTCAAATATTTAAACATGGCTACCATTTCACTTCTTAACCTTCTATTCTCCAGGCTAAAGATCCCCAGCTCCCTAAGTCTTTCCTCATAAGGCATGGTTTCCAGACCCTTCACCATTCTGGTTGCTCTCCCCTGAACACCCTCCAGCTTGTCAACATCCTTTTTGAATTGTGGTGCCCAGTACTGGACACAATATTCCAGGTGAGGCCTGACCAAAGCAGAATAGAGTGATACTATTACTGCCCTTGATCTAGACACTATACATCTATTGATGCAGCCTAGAATCACATTGGCTTTTTTTAGCTGCTGCAGCAAACTGTTGACTCATGTTCAATTTGTGGTCTACTAGGACTCCTACATTCCTTTCACACATAGTCATGTTAAGCCAGGTGTCCTCCATCCTATATATGTGCATTTCATTTTGTCCCCCTTAGTGCAGTATCTTATATTACTCTGTGTTGAAATTCATTTTGTTAGTTTTGGCCCAGCTTTCTAATCTATTCAGATCATTTTGAATTTTGATCCTGTCCTTGGAGGTATTAGCTACGCCTTCTAATTTGGTGTCATCTGCAGATTTGATAAGCATCCCTCTATTCCTTCATCCAAGTCATTCATAAAGATGTTGAATAGCACTGGGCCCAGGACAAAATCCTGTGGCACCCCACTGGTCATTTCTCTGCAGGATGAAGAGGAGCCATTGCTGAGCACCCTTTGTGTTCAGCCAGTCAACCAATTACAAATCCACCTATTAGTTACATTGTCTAGCCCACATTTTACTAGCTTGTTTGCAATAATATTGTGAGGGACCTTGTCGATGGCCTTACTGAAATCAAGATATGCTATATCTGCAGCATTCCCTGAATCTACCAAGCTGGCAATTCTATAATTTTTTAAAATTAATTGATTAAATAAATATTTTGGGGGGTATTTTGGGGAACAATAATTAATCAATGGGAGGGGGTCCTTGGTGGGGCAAAATACTGATTCTCACTTATTTCTCATAGCAATACAGCCTGTGTTAAAGTTGTCAGAAGCTTTCTATTCCATGGACATAAATTGAAGAAAGAGTTAGATTCAAAAATTCTGTTCTTGAACTAGGACTGCATCTGCACTGCAGAAATGCAGTCTGATACCGTTTTAAGTGCCATAGCTCAACGCTGTGGAATCCCGGAATTTGTAGTTTGTTGTGGCACCAGAGCTCTGACAGAGAAGGCTAAATATCTCACAAAACTACAATTCCCAGTATTCCACAGCATTGAGCCACAGCAGTTATGACAGCGTCAGACTGCAATATTTCTGCAGTGCAGATACATCCTGGGTTTAATTCCAAGGCTCTTTAAGATTTTGTTTGATATTCACACATTACTGGTATAAGCTTTATTGGTGGTAAATGATGCAAGAGATGAAATACAGCATTCCACCCTTTTCTATGATGAGGCTACCATCTCCTCACAGTTAGTGGTAGAACTGGACCTCTAAATAACTACAGTAATTCTAGATAGACCAGTAATCCAATTCCTCATGGATGGCTATGGGATTCATCCCACCTACACAGCAAAAACAATAGTCTTCCAAGGGTTTTGTAGTGCACAAGCAAACAATGTAAATCAAAGTGTACAAAAATGATCCATCTCTCCTTTCCCATAGCTATGAGAACTCTGCAAGCAGGTTCCTTTAAAAAACAAAAATCACTCCCTCAGTCCATTCTCAGATTTCATATCTTTTCCCAGCTTCAGACTGCTAAACTAATGCATAAAAAGTATCTAAAGAAGTCGCTAATACAAATTAACCCTTTCTCTACCTCTGGACAGTTGTTAACATTCAAAATCCATCTGCCTAGTGACTAAAACCCAACTCACTACACCTATATCTGGAAAGCGGCGTAGAAGGAGTTGGCTTTGCCCTTTTACCAAACAAAACCTTGTTTCACTTTGTAATTTGGGCCCTAAGGAAGTTAAGCAACACTGTACTTTTCCACTCTATCTGAATTGTTTTACGACGGTTGCATAGTACAGTATGACACTCCTGTATCACTACTAGGGCAATCTCACATCAGTACTTCACATGATAAAGATCTGTATCTTTTCTGAAGTAATTTTAATTTCAATGAGATAATATCAGAGCGGAAATACTGAAAGTAATGGCCTAATTTTTAAAAATAAAACTTCAATCCACAAATATGTCCTTCAAGTAACTGTGTGTGTTTATGTAACTGTACAAGTTACAGATGACTCTCCACTTTATTCATAACTAGATGGGATAAACAACAAAATAAGTTTATATTAAACGTTCTTTTCCATATATTTCTGCTCTTCCATGTTTCCATTTACCTTTTCCTTTTCATTTGAAGGAGCTGATATTTCATAACTATCCTGGCCCATGCAGTTCTTGAACACCAAAAGTCTGATTGAGGGCTTCTCTGTAAGGTTCTTCATGCGTTCGGAAAGCATAGGTTTGGCTTGGCTTCTACTGACACCTCTAGGAAAGGCTAGGCCATTCAACGTCCAGGTTGCCTTTTTCATTAACAACAGATGGTCTGAAAGAAAAAGAGTAAAGTCAATATTTGGCTTCAGAATTAAAAGCGAACACATCGCCTCCCTTTCCCCTATTACCTTAATAACACATTGGCTGGTATCCATATAAAAGCTGGTATTTTGGGGAATACGACCCCATCTTCCCACAAACCGTGACATAAGCTGTAGCAAGCTGTCTCTACTGATAGCCTGCATAAATCATCATTCCTGAAGGGAACAGATGTTCGGGGTATGACAGAGTAATACTACAATTTAGTCATAATTAAAATTCACCTTAGCAGGCCTCTGTAAATGATCAGAAAGCAACACTTTACTTCTCATCTACAAAAATAAATACATGTCATCACCTTTGCTTCATAAAAGTATAGGTTATAGTCTCTGGTTTTAACCTGCATTTGCTTTAGTTTATACTGCTTGCAATGTATCCTGCAAATGATTCATTTTACAGTTGGCTTCCTAATTCTCTTTTGTAAGTTTGAAAGAATGACCCTCTGCATAACACCTGAGCAGAGAATCTAGAATGTAAAATTATGACTACTTGACTATTTAACTCTTCCTAGATTCTTATTGTAGATGCTGCCTTGAGAACTAGTTTAATTTAGGAAGTTTTTGTTGACATTTTATATCAACTAACGTTAACATCCAAATGGAGCATATTACATTTGTTCCTACAATGTAATCACTGTTAAATTATCTCATGCATATAAACACACATACATGCAGAATTGTACAAAACTTATTTTTCAACTAAATAAATGTAAAACTATAGTAAATAAATATGAATTTAATATGTGGTTTGTTGTTAAATTGCAGTCAAGCTGACTTTAACCTATGGATGAAAGACCTTCAAGCTATAGTGATATCAACAGCCCTGCTAAGGTCCTGCAAACTCAGGGCCGTAGTTTAATTAATTGAGTATATCTGTAATGCACATTTGCTCCTTTCCCACTACATTCCACTTTACCAAGCATTATCTTCTTTCCTAATGAGTCATGTCCCCATCTTCTACTTCCGATCATTTTTTTTAGACCCTAGGCCAAATTCTCTGACACTGTTTGGTTCTTCTCTGTTTCCTACTTTTATGCTCCAATGGCCTATCATTACCAATATGCCCAGTTTTGGTGTGTGATCAATCTCCTCTTGGATACTATCATCATATAATCTTTCAGTTTCTTCCTCTTCTGCCTCTCTAGTTGGGGCATAAACTTGGATTATGGTTATATTAATGGTCTCTCCTTGAGTCTTATTGCTATTATTTTAGCCAGATTTTGTATTCTATCCCTTGACTGTTTATGTTACCTCTTTCTTCACTATAAATGCCACCCCATTTCTGCTTAGATTTTTATTTCCTTGGTAGAACACTGTTTAATTATCTGGCTGGTGTCCTATTCCTGTCAATTTAGCTTACCCACCTCAAGTACTGCAATATTCAATTTTTGGTTTTACAGTGTCCAATGTCCCCTGATGCATACTTCTCACATTCCATGTTCCTATTATATGAATTGCAGAGCTTCAAACTTTCACTTCTGGGCATATCAGAAGCTGAACATCCTTTCAGGCTGCATCCAGTTGCATCATTAGAACTGCACTACTCATACTTGTCCTCTGCTTTTCCCCATTTCAGTGCCTGCCAGCACTAGCTTTTGTTTCATTTTAGATTATCTCATCATAGGATTTTCATGGTAAAAAACATTCAGAAGTGGTTTACTGGTGCCTCCTTCTGTGCAGTACTGACTACTGTTAGCTAATATGCCACTGCTATTGTCTGTTAGAGTTCCTCCCCACAGGGTCACCTCTCACTACTGATGCTGTCCAATAATTGTTTGGCACCTTTGATCTGGTGCATCGGCAAAAACCTGTCTGGTGTGGGAAACCCTACCAACAGCAATACTATAATCAGCAATGCCTCTTGCTTCCCAGGTGTATGCAGTTCCACCACCATGGAAAGGTAATGCCTTGGTGGAGAAAGCAGATAAAAACAAATTGTATGGTACACTATATAGTCAAACATTTACTTGAACACTGCTAAATGTTACCATTTTAGCGAACAATAGTTTAGAATAATGTCAAATGATTTATTCCATTAAATCAAACAAATTTTCCCCATAATTATGACATGACATTTCTCACTACACTGGTCCATCAGATGCTAAAATTGCTTATGACTAAGACTTCTAAAAACAAAAGTAATGTGAAGATTTACATTAGACATAGCATGGTTCCAGATGACACTCTGTTTTGCAAAAATTTTGTCTCATTCACATGCTCTCACAACGCTGATCACATTTCAATATGAGATGACAGAATTCAAGAAAATTTCAGGACAAAGTATATACACTATGGATTTTAGGACTGGGGAAATATGATGTGTGAATCTAGCAGGAACAATCTCTCTGTCTTGGCTCTTTTCTGGCAAGGGGAAAATAGATTTTAACTGCTTTAGAGTTATTTCTCTACTTGTAGCTTGACAAGAGAGTAACAAACATCAACAACAAAAAGGCAAAAACTGGAAAGCATCCAATGAAATCCATAAAGAAAAAGGAAAAGCATCTCAGGATGCTAAAAATATAGTCTTTATTTGCTAATAAAGCACATGTATGCATAAAGGCACATACTGTTACCTGCCCTTGAGTCAACCTCAACTCATGGCAACCTGTGTTTGAGATGTCTTCAAGCCCCCTATCCTCTACCTCTCTACTCAGGTCTAGTAGGCTCAGGCCTGTGGTCTCCTTGACAGAATCTATCCATCTGGCATGTAGTCTTCCTGTCTTTCTGCTGCCCTCTATCTTCCCCAGCATCATTGCCTTTTCGAGTGAGTTATGCCTTCTCATGATGTGACCAAAGTACAAGAGCCTCAATTTAGGCCTCAAATAGACAGCCCGGATGGAGTGGCCTTGTGCTGCTCCTGCACTGTTCGCATCAGGACTGTGGGAACTGCATGGGCCCAGTCCCAATCCAGGCTGTCACTGCAGTCCTGAACCAGCTGCTAGAAGGAGCAGATTATATCTGTTCCTTCTTGACTTGGTTGTTCTGCAATGGGGCGACGCTGGGGTGGCTTCAGGCCATGTTCGGGGCATGCGTCATCTAAACACCATGCCCTCAATGCAGCCTGAAGCCACGTCATTTTGCCCAGGTGTTTCAGGCCTCAATCATCTTGGCTTCCAGGGAGAGTTCAGATTTTATCTGTTCAAGGACTTGTTTGTCTTTTTTGCTGTCCACAGTATCCTCAGCACTCTTGTCCAGCACCAAGGCCAGGGCGATGGCAACTGGAATGGAGGGAGGGCCCTTCTTCTGTTTCTGGACTATACGTAGTGGAGCTGTGCCTGCCAGTTATTTTCTTGTTCTGAGGCCAGAGTGATGGAAGTTTTCTTATTGTCTGCATTATTCACAACTCTTACATCCATACATGGTGATGGGGACTACAATGGATTGGATGATTCTAACTTTAGTGGTAAGTTGTATATCTGTACACTTTAGGATCTTATCTAGTTCTTTCATAGCTGCCCTTCCCATTCCTAGTCTTTTTTTATCGTTTCTTGACTACAGTCTCATTTTGATCGAAGTTAGATCCAAGATATGGGGAATCTTTATTTTGATTTGTTCATTATCTAGGTTGAATTTATGTAGCTCCTCCATGGTTATTATTTTTGTTTTCTTTATGTTCAGCAACAAGCCTGCCTTTGCACTTTCCTCCTTGATCTTTCTTAGCAATTGTTCCAAGTCTATGATGTTTTCTGCTGGTAGCATGATGTCATCTACATATTTTAGATTGTTGATGTTCCTTCCTCCTATCTTTATTCCTCCTTCTTCTGAGTCTAAATCTGCTCTTCATATGATATTTTCTTCATACAAGTTGAACAAGCGATAATATGCAGTCTTTTTGACCCTTCGTCACTTGAGAACCATTCTGTTTTTCTATAGTCTATTCTAACAGTTGCCTCTTGTCCTAAGTAAAGATTTCCCATCAAGATTATCAAATATAGTGGCACTTTAAACACACACATACAGACATATGGCATGAAATTTTAGCAAATAAAAACAATGTTTTTAGCATCCTGAAATGTCTCTCCTTTTCCTTCCGGGGGTGGGCGGAGCAAGAGTGTCAGCTCTCTAACAGAGTTTCCACATCACAAGAAACAAACTGCAGTTTATATAGTTATTCCTGCTGTAAATGGGAGTTAATGGGCAAGTTCAAGTAGTTGGGCATTCCTGCTGCAAGTGAGAGCAATTGATCCATGGAAAACCAGCATGGTCACAGATCTCTGTTTTGCAGTGCCATGTGAACCAGGCTGCTAATTTCCATTGTATTTCCTCAACACTTCTTTTTTTGTTTAAAAAAAATTGGAGAAAAAGACAAAATAATTTTAAAGTGCCTTTTGATCATCAGCAAATGTTAACATCTAGCATTTTATTACTAAATTGAATTAATTGGAGCCCTTGTCCACTTCCTGTTAAATGTATATTAAAGGCCAAAGCTCCCATACTAGAAGAATTCATTGTCATAATCTCTCTGCTTTTCCAAATCCTTCTACACATTTCACACATCCAAGGGGATAAAAACTGTTACAGTTTTCTCTATTGGTGGCTATGGCCATATTGTACAAAAAAAAATAAATTAAAAGACCACAGTGCCATTCAATATGATTTTTAACTGAGTAGGAGGCAATTTCCTTCTGGTTTTATAACTTTGCCACACTTCAAATATGCTTCAAGAAACTCAGCTTTCAGGGTAATTATGTCTTCTATTCAAACTACAGTTTCCCACTATGATATAGCCAGGTCACATTCCTTTGCTCAGGTTAGTCACTCACTTTTCTTTAAATACTTGACTGATTTGTTTCTGCATGCTCTGAAGTGTCATCATGCATTGCCACAGGCACTATGGTTAGGCTTTAACTAGCAGTGAAAGGAATTGTCATTAGATTTTAAGTTTAATAACATCACTTTGACATATTATTTGAAGTATGTCCTAATTTTAAATTTGATTAAAATTGCAAACATCCCATTTGTATGCCAATCAATGCTTTAGGTTGAACTTTTCTGTGAACTATCCGCATAAGCAGCTCATATCAGAAATAGGTAGTAAAGAATGTAAAGTAAAAAAAATCAAAACTTCTAACTCCTAAAAAATACTTTAGCAAACCTCAAAACATAATTTTAAATTTATCAGAAGTTGATCAGAACGCAGTTTTTTAAGTGTCGAGAGTTATTTTTATCAAAATGAAAACCTGTCTGTTTTACAAATGATTTGACTCTTATGCATAAGGATGAGACATTTATTCCCCAGAGGGTTTTTGTCCCCTATACAGAACAAGACCCTCAGTGTAGGCATTCTGTCATACTATGAACACTTGTAAAAATATTTTGTCTGTGTTGTAAATGGTATTGAATAAAACCACGTCTATTCAAAAGCCAGCAAGAGTGACAACAGTTGATGTTTCTGGTAATGAGTTTGTTAATTGCTATCATGTCAACTTAGATTAATGGTGACTATGAATGAGAGGCCCCCAAGCCAAGCCACCATGTTATCAACAGCTCTGTTCAGGTCTTGCAGACTCAGGGCTGTGGCTTCCTTGACTGAGTCTATCAACCTGTAATACAGTCTACCTCTTGTCCTACTGCCTTCTGCTTTACCAAGCATTATTATCTTTTCTCACGTCTTCTCATGATATGTCCAAAGTATGACAGTTTACTGATGAAATGGATGAGCTTGTCAGAAGTGAAAGGTATGATGATGCAAATAGATGAGCACACAGGTAGAGCAAAGGCTATGCTATAAGTACTACTTAAAAGAGACTGTTGTAGAAACTATTTTCATAATCACATATCTTCATGAATCATGCCAAGATTTGGGAATAAACCTGTTGCCTATCATATATATTACAGAAATGCTCATAATGGCAATTATGCTGGTGATCTTTGTACTCAGTACTTTGGGACCTTATAGAACCAAAAGAAGGAAAGCAAGCTCAGCTAACAGTGCTTTGAAACTTTCCTCCAACTAGGCATGAAGAACAATATGATCAATCAGCTGAATTTTAGTAAGGATGAGCCTGATAGCAAAAATGATCCCCAGAATATTCCATTTAGTAAGAAGGGATGTCAAGATCATGACTGATCACGTGAACAAGGTTTAGGAAGAAGAGGTTGGTTTTAAGGTCTCCTTCAAAAGTAAAGGCTCTCTTTGTATTGGCAATTTTAGAACTATATAATGTGATTTTGGACTTATGATTTTAGCTATTTGTAACCTGCAATTTTTAAACATGTTTTTATGTGAGACTGTTAGCTGCCCTGTGCTCATATGAGGAATGGCAGAGTATACATCATTTGAGGAAAGTATGTAGGACATTACAAAGTAACAGCTAAAAAGCACTAATATAAATATAAATTGATTTCATATGGTTTATTACAGCAATATTGCACATACTGTATTTTTATTACATACTCAACCATTTTTATTATGTAATCAACGGTATTTTTCATTTTCATTAAAATACCTTGTTGGCTTGTAATATATTTATAGAACTCTGAGCAAGACAAATGCTTAAAATTGTACTTTACTAGCAACAAACCCTTGACAAACAAAAGATTTTTCATAATTTTTGTGGTATTTTTGGGCTATGTAGCCGTGTTATGGAAGAGTTTATTCCTGACATTTCACCAACATCTGTGGCGGCCATCTTCAGAGAATGCTGGCATGGAAGTGAGTGGGGTATATATCCTCTGTTACCCTGGGTTGAGAGGAAGTGGTTTACATGTTAATGTGTTGGTCTGATTTTGAATGGGAAGGCCTCAGGGTAGGAGGATATGTGAGGAGGATTGTACCTATTTAATTAGTAATCCATTGTCTGCTGGAAAAGCCCCTGACCCTGGATGATGTTCATTTTCATGTGCTGAGTCTTGATTTTGGTGTTTTTCAGAACAGCTAGCCAAACTTTATTTTCAGGGTTTCTTCTTTCCCCTTGAAATTGTCCAGGTGTTTGTGGATTTCAATGGCCTCCCTGTGCATCCTGATCTGATAGCTGTTGGCATGGTCCAGAATTTCAGTGTTTTCAAATAGCATTTTATGCCCAGGTTGGTTTATTATCTGTTCTGTTACTGCTGATTTTCTTGCTGGCCCAGTCTGCAGTGTCTCTCGTATTCCTTGATTTGTGTTTGAACACTGCGTTTGGTGGTCCCTATGTAGACTGGTCTGCAGCTGCACGGTATGCACTAGACTCCTGCGGCCATGAGAGGGTTTCCCTTGTCCTTCACTTAGAACAGCATTTGCTGGATTTTCTGGGTCATTTGGAGACTGTGTTTCCGCATCAGTTTCCCTATTCTAACATCACCCAGTGTCAGGGGCTTTCCCAGCAGACAATGGATCACTAAATAAATAGACACAATCATTCTCACATATCTTCCCATCCTGAGGCCTTGCCATTCAACAACAGAGCAACATATTGACATGTAAATCACTTCCTCTCAACCCAGGGTCACACAGCATATATACCCCACTCACTTCCATGCCAGCATTCTCTGAAGATGCCAGCCACAGGTGCTGGTGAAATATCAGGAATAAACTCTTCCAGAACCCACAAAAAACTATGGATGTCGGCTGTGAAAGCCTTCAACTTCACAAAGATTTTTCAATTACAGACTATGCATCACAGATCTCAAGTACCAACTACATAGGAGAAAATCAGCTGAGTCTGCTCTCCTCGCTTTCTATTTTTTAATGTCTTGAGTTTCTCACACTTCTTTTTCATCAGCTTTATTCTAGCCTGAGCGGTCAGGTGCTTCGCCTGAACATGTTTTACATTCAGCACCACCACAGCTGGGAGTAGTCAGAATTGGAATCTCTTCTGTGACTAGAGGTGGTGTGACATCCCAAGATGGCAGCAAGTGTTGATGTCAGTGGTCATAAGAGATGAGGCCACCTCCATCATTTTCAACATTTAGGGAAAGCTTGATGCCATTGCAGATGCTGAAGGCATCTCCTATGTCAGGAGTGTGAGGGTCAGTAACAACTACAATGTCAGTCTGAAGAGCTTGTTGTCAAAAAGGGGGCTTAAATTCCAAACAGCAATTTATTCAAGACTGCAAAGTAAAGCATTGAAAAAAATTTGATCAGATGTTCTTTAATGTATAGAAATAGTTATCAATGTGGCCATTTATTGTCACTTGCATTTACTGAATTTATAAATTTATGAATGGCACTTTTAAAGTTAATAGTGTAGAATAAAGAAACAAGAAGATATAACACAGAAGACACAAAGCCAAAAATATAGATCAGCCACATCTCAGGAAAATCTCAGGTTGCTCTTCCTAATGTTACCACTGCACAGTTGAAGAAAAAACAGAAGATGGTATGAGTCACACCTTCAATTATCTGGGGAGGTTGTTCTGTATCCCACTGCAACTAACCAATGGGTAAATACACAGGAGAGGATGCATTTTTGAGATGGAACCCAGGTCAAATAAAGAATAAAAGGATTAATTTAATCAAAGAAGTACTGAAGTTATGTAAACTCAGCAAGGCCTACTTCTTACTGGGGTGATAATCCTGCTTTGAGGATTACTAACAGGAAGAAAGCATTTTATATAGAAAATGCAAGGAGGTAAAGAGAATAACTATGGCAAATCTATTTGGTCCTCAGGAAACCTGCTGCTGCTGTTGCTGCTTGTTTGCAGTTCTACAGTGGCTGAAGGACCAGAGCTCCAGCTCTTCACGTATAGAAAATACACAAAACTCAAACTGCACATACTGTCATTTTTTACAAATGCATGCATGACTTCTTCAACAGAAATATGCATATTAGGTTTATCTGTGTGGGAAAAATATAGTGATGGAAGAAGTTCATTCAGATTGTTCAGGGCAGAGTTATATCACACCTGCTATTTTACAATGCAAATCATACATGCTATCGAGAAGATACTGTACGAATAAAGTTATCCTCAGTGCACTTGTTAATTATGCAATCATAATTATGCAATAGTGTCAATACTGTCACTACACCAAGTCAACATACTTCAGCTGCATCAAATAATTGGAAAAACTTTTTATTCAGTATTTTCTGCCTAAAAGCATCAAACGAGAATTTAAATTAAAAGTATTTACCATAATTGTTAATATTCCCTGTTAACATTAATTAAAGAGCTTTCCAACATTAAAAACTGTTTGGAAAACAGCATTTAATTAAACATTGCATGTGAAGAATCTCTCTGCTGCGGAAATGTTCAAGATAAGATAAATGGCAAAACTGCACTGACTTCCGCTAGGCCAGCATCCTCTTTCTCACAGTGGTCAGCCAAGTATAGAATGAAAAAGAGTTAAATAAAACTCCATGTATCATTTTAACCACTTAACTACAAAGACCATTTTAACCTGGCCAGAGAACCTATCAGGGAGCTGAACCACTTTGAGCGTGTATACCTGAACCTGAAGACCAGGAACAGACTGGGGATTCTGTTAATGTACTATTTATCCCTTTGCCTAACAGACTCCCTGGCTGAGCTAACAGAACTGGTCTTGAAATTGGAGTGGTGTTGGAGTAGCCCAGACTTTTGATCTTGGGTGATTTCAACATCCCTTTTGAGACCAGTCTGTCAGGTGCAGCTTGGGAGTTTATGGTATCCATGACAAAAATAGGACTATCCCAATTGGTTTCAAGGCCCACACATGCAGCAGGTCACACCGGAGATTATTAATACTTCCAAATTGTCCTAGACAGATCATTTTTCTGGTCAGAGTTAGTATCATGGTTAATATCTGTCCCTGCAGGGGTGCTGGACCTGTTCAGATGGTCTGCTCTCAAAGGCTAATGGATTCTAAAAAGCCTTAGAGGGTTACATGGCTGATACCACCAACAATCCTGTTGAAGAGCTGGTCAACAGATGGAATCAATTTAATTTCTATTTTTATGTGTGAACTGTTTTCTTTGATGAGAGGGATGTATCGGATTATGCTTTGCTGTTATGATTTTTATTGTATATTTTATAGTTTTATGTATGGTATTCTGTTTTGAATTGCATTTTGTATTGTGTAACCTGCCTCGATCTGCAGGAAGAGGCAGGATGTTGTTGTTGTTGTTGTTGTTGTCATCATCATCATCATCATCAAGATCTGAGTAAGGCTATTGACATGATCATTCCCAAAGTCCTCTCCAAACCTTTACTAATTGGGACCCAAGGCATACAGGGAACCTCAGAGAGATGAAACAGGAAGGATAACTACTGGCACACAGGTGGCAGAAAACTCAAGTTATATCCAGTAAGACATGCTATGGAAAACATCTTTTTTCCTATAAAGTGGCAATAAGGGCATCAAAGAAACCTGTCTAATCTGTACATATTGCATCTCCGAATTCACATCCAATTGAATTGTTCAGGGTTGTGAGAGTTTTAATTCAGGCACCTCCCCACTCAACCCATTTCTAGACCCTTCAGCAGTTTGCTATGATGCTTTTAATGTTCACTTCACAGATAAAATCTCTTGGAAAAGAGTCGATTTAGATGCTGTCATTGTAGCAGAAGTTGACACTGGGATTTCCAGGGACTCTGTGAGTAGAATTGCACTGGATTAGTTCTAAGCAGTGAGTATTGCCAATGTGGACAAGCTGCTGGGGCAAGCAAGGAAGACAACTTGTCCTCTTGATCCTTCTTAGTTGGTCATCCAATTATGTTTTTCATTCTGTTTAAAAGAAGCAGTGATATGACCATTTCTAAAAAAGCCCTCCCTAGATCCCTTGCACTTAAACTACAGTTTCAATTCTCCCTTTTCAGGGAAACGTGACAATCGGGGCAGTCACCTCCCAACTGCACACTGTCTTGGATGATACAAATTATCTACACCCATTTCAAATTGGCTTCAGAACACCAAACGAAGTTGAGACTGCTATGCTTGCCTTAGTGAATGATCTTCATACAATCATAGAATCATAGAGTTGGAAGAGACCACAAGGGCCATCCAGTCCAACCCAATGCCATGCAGAAACTCCCAATCAAAGCATCCCCGACAGATGGCCATTCAGCCTTTGCTTAAAGACCTCTAAGGAAAGAGATTCCTTTACATTCTGAGGGAGTGTGTTCCACTGTTGAACAGCCCTTACTGTCAGGAAGTTCCTCCTAATGTTGAGGTGGAATCTCTTTTCCTGCAGTTTGCATCCATTGTTTTGCATTCTAGTCTCTGGAGCGGAAGAAAACAAGCTTGCTCCCTCCTCAATATGACATCCCTTCAAATATTTAAACAGGGTTATCATACACCTCTTAACTGTCTCTTCTCCAGCCTAAATATCCCCAGCTCCCTAAGTCGCTCCTCATAGGGCAGTTTCCAGACCCTTCACCTTTGGACACACTCCAGTTTCTCCACATCTTTTTTGAATTGTGGTGCCCAGAACTGGACACAGTATTCCAGGTGGGGCCTGACCAAGCAGAAGAGAGTGGCACTATTATTTCTCTGGATCTAGACACTATTGATGCAGTCTTAAATTGCATTGGCCTTTTTAGCTGCTGCATCACACTGTTGACTCATGTTCAACTTATGGTCTACGTGGACTCCTAGATCTCTTACACAAGTAGTTTCATTCAGCCAGGTGTCCCCCATCTTATATCTGTGCATTTTGTTAGCTTTGGCCCAGCTTTCTAGTCTATTCAGGTCATTTTGAATTTTGATCCTGTCCTTGGGGGTATTAGCTACTCCTCCTAGTTTAGTGTCATCCACAAATTTGATAAGTATGCCTCCAATTCTGTCATCCAAGTCATTGCTAAAAATGTTGAATAGCACTGGGCCCAGGACAGAACCCTGTGGCACCCCATTTGTCACTTCTCTCCAGGATGAAAAGGAGCCATTGTTGAGCACCCTTTGGGTTCAGCTCATCAACCAATTACAAATCCATGTAACAGTTGCCTTGTCTTGCCCACATTCTAGAAGCTTGTTTGTAAGAATGTCATGGGGAACTTTGTCAAAGGCTTTACTGAAATAAAGATATACTATATCCACAGCATTCCTTTCATCTACCAAGCTGGTAATTTAGAGAGAGAGAGAGAGAGATCAGGTTTGTCTGGCATGACTTGTCTCTCGGAAACCCATGTTGACTTTTTGTGATTATGGCATTGGCTTCTAAATGTTCATGGACTCCCTGTTTAATGATCTGCCCTGGAATCTTTCCTGGTATTGATGTCAGACTAACTGGACGATAATTGTTGGGATCCTCTTTTTCCCCTTTTTGAAGATGGGGACAACATTTGCCCCCAGTCTTGTATTATTATTATTATTATTATTATTAGGCTTTATTTATTTAGCACTGTAAATTTACACAGCGCTGTACATACAATTGAAATAGAGGGTTCCCTGCCCTCAGGCTTACAATCTAAAAAGACAAGAGACAGAAGGAGAAGGGAAAGGTGGTAGGGAAAGGGACCAAGTCCAGTTGATCTTCTCTCCCTGGACCATGGCAGATGGACTGGAGGGAGGGCCCCGCTGCTTACACTGGATACGCCTGATGGCGTTGGGCCTGCCTTTACACTTGTACACTTAACATTTGTTCTTTTAGAGACCAGAATAGGTTCAGCCATTTGGGGCAAGGGTACTGGAGGAACAGATGCAGTCAGAACCAACACCTCATGAGCCTGCTTGTTAGCAAATGCTGCTTAGCAGGCTCAGTTGTCAGTATTGGGAAAATTTATTCAGAGACTTCAAGAACACGCTGATCAGCCCACTTTGCTTTCCTCTTTTTCTCTTCTCGTTCCAAAACCAATCCTAGTTCTTCAGAGGCATGACACCTCTTCTGTCCCGACTTTTTCAGAGCAATTGAGATCAATTCTGCCTCAAGTCTGGACTTCTTTGCAGGACAACGACAAGCAGTAGTAATCAGGATTGACACCCTGGACACTGAAACCACAGTAGACTGTGGGGTGATAATCTGAGTAGGTGGAGCATCTGAATGAGACATTACAGTTTGCAATACTGAAGATACCAGAATTGGTTCTGAAGTTGTTAGTCCTGAAATAGTTGCTGTAGGGGACAGTCATGATTTTTCTTGTAATGTAACAGCAGTAGCAGAAGAATTAAAGAACTATTTACAAATTGTTGCTTGCTCTAAAACCTGGAAAGACTTCTCTCAAAGGTCGACTTTTAGGTGAGAAGCTTGACTTTTAATAGCCTGGGTAGTAAAACCCCAGCAGACTGAACAACAATGAGCAGTATGTCCCTATCTTAGGCAATACAGATACTCAGAATGAGTGGCAGACTAAGAAACTTTGCTTCCACAGGAGGAGCAGCATTTCAACAGAGAAGCAGAGCCTTTAGGAGGGCAAGAAAAAGGGGAGACCACTTCTCCGTTCATGACTGAACTGCTTTTAGACCTTCTTTGCTATACTAACTTAGAATTTGGAATTTCAAGCTGCCTTCTGATCAAATCAATAGGTATTCTGAATCAGTGTTTGAAATGAAGTAGGAGTTAGCCCAGGTGAGCGGAGTTCAAGTTATATTAAAAGAGTTGGTAGTTGGAGCACCTGCTCTTTCATGGAGCAGTCTTGAGGAACAGTCTTGAGGAACAGTAGTGACTTTGGTAGCTATGACATCAATAAGTCTTCCTGAACATTGGTAGACAAAATGTGGCTCATGGGCAGCATGATACCTTTGGGACCCTTCTTAGAAAGCCTCTCCAGTCCCCAGCCCCAGTCCTCCATTTTTCTGTAATTTGGGAGGCAATTTTCAGGCACTTTTTTGCCCCAAATCAGCCAAAACTGCATTAAAATGCAGCATTTTTCTTCACTTAACCCTGCAAAGCACCATAACTGACCCCAAAAGTTAAAAGAGAGAGAGAAACAGGTAAAATCAACCAAAATGGCAGCTGGAAGTGACATCACATCACTTTGGGTTAAACTGTTTGGTACAGCTCATTTGATGGGTATAGGGAGGAAAATGGTCCCATTCCCTGTGCATTTGTCTGCCCCTGCCATACACATAGCTTAACTTCAGTTATCCATGCCTTATCTATGTTATCTATGTCCTTTGCTAACACTCTGGTTGGCTACTATAACGCAGGTATAGAGCAAGGTCTGCATTGCACATAAACATGCCCCAACAATCTCCACAGGGATCCATTTACTATGTGTGTCACCTCCTAGACCTGTTCTAGGCCCAGGTGAAGCTTTTTTTCAAAGCTAGCGGTAACAAGAAGTCATTTCCTGTTTGCTAAAATCCTCTCCTGGACCTAAAATAGGGACAGGATGAGAAATGTGGTTAAAAAAAGCCCCTCCCCACCAATAGTTCTAGATTTAGGGAACCTTTCAAAATATTCTTAAATTTCGGGATGCGTGGGAACCACAGCATGCCAATACGCATTCGACCCCCACCCCCAGACCAAATGTATCAGATGGACCACACTTTGCTATCTCTTCTGTGACATGACACTGCCTTAAAATGGAGCCCAAGTATTAAATAGTCTAGAGTAGGAATGCCAATTTATTAATAAGGATCAGCTTATTTGAATACATGATGATACTGTTTAATTGTGTGCATTACATCATAGTCCTTTTCAGGTTCAATTAAAAGTGCTGGCTTTAACTTTTGAAGTCTTTATTGATTTGAGACTGGGACACCTGAAAGATCACATCCTCCTACATATAGTTAAGGCAGGTGACTGATAGTGAAATGGACTCTCCGGTGATGGTCCCCTGGTTATGGAAAGTCTTCCCCAGACTGAATCACCAGTCACTTTCCTTATAGTCTTCTTTGCACTGAGTGAAGACCTTATTTTCCCAGGCTTTTGAAGATCTGTACACTTTAAGATCTGCTGTATATTTCCACTGTTTGCTATGCATCATATGTTTTATTTGCTGCTATTGGATTTTTTATTTTGTTACTGCTTTTTTTAAATTGCTCATTTGTTACAGCATTTTAAAGTTTCACTGTTTTAAACTGCCCAGAGAACTCAGTTATCAGATTCTGCAGAAACACCACAGAGAAGATTTGCCTCCTCTAAGGCTGAGAGTGTGACTTGTCCAAAATCACCCAGATGATAATCATAGCTGAGCAGTGATTCAAACCCTGATCTCCTGAAATCCTAGTAGAACATTCAAACCACTACATCACAATGATTCTCCACCATTACAGGAATGCACATCCTAAAGACTTCTGTCCAGGCAAGAATTTGAGGCTTAATATACTGTAATAGGAATTTAGCAGAGCTGACTTTGATTGTTTTTCCCCTTACTGCTGAAGAAGTGCTTTTAATTTTAGTTGTGCTGTAGTACTATTAATGCTCATGTTTTAAGTCCTGTATTTAATATGCATCCTTTTCATGAATTCAAATGATTTAATTTAAATGAAATATTTTCATAAAACTTGGGCAGAAATTATGTATCTTCCACAGCTCATGATATTTGGGGGGGGGGGGGGGGTTATAACACACATCCACAAATTAATCCAGAAAGTGAAAAATCTCTGAGAAAAAGTGTTTAGCACTATGTTCATTAAGGTGATGCATTTTTTGAAAAAATAAAATATGACAAGAGTGTTTAATTTTCAGCATGCTTATGAGAAAAATGTGCTACAGTGTGGTTTAGAATGCTGTTTGGAATTGAAACATTTCCAAATCTGTCAATAATTAGAATAGTGAGAATCTACCATTTCACCAACACTCTCTCCTTCCAGAAGAGAGGCCTACTTTAAATATGCTTCAGCATATTCAGTCACAAACTGCCATAATAAATTATTTCCTTTTGAAAAACTGCATGATATTTAGCAAAATATTTTCCCTTAACTAAATATAGTTTGGAAACATAGCATTAACCTTCAGTAGTTTTATTGTGAAACTACTACTCTCTATTGCTTCAAGAGTTGTAGTTTATTCATCCAATTATAGCATCATTTAACAAGATATTAATGGCCCAAAATTTCTATACACTATGCAGTTGCCTGCACTAAAACATATGTGAAATTCAACAATAGGACTTTTAATGTATTATAATATTTGTGCCAATATCCAGTACAAGATCTTATAGAACTCAGCAATAATAGACTACTTGAGCAGAATGAGGGTAGGGGCCATACATCCCTGACCACTTGGGATTCAGAGACAGGCCTTGATGTAATGGGAACATCTGCTGATGGAACTGCTTGCCCCATTGGAATTAGTAGGGGAAACTCTCCTTCACACTGATTCTTCCATCTGATTTAAAAAAAAAAAACTGGTCTGGAGGGCTGGGAACCACTCCCAAGCCATGTTTTGAACAGTGCTGAGGCCTGCACAGCAAAGAGAATAAATTTCTGTTACACAAGCACTGCAGCATCAGGATGATAATTTATCTGAGCCACAGCTTTAAAATCAGTCATTTATATATCCATTCAAACTATCACCTGAGTATTGTAATGAACTGGGTGGAGAAAAAGTAAAGCTAAATTCAAGACTGTCCTACTGGTGGGTAGAATACCTCAGGAATTGCCATTATAAAGCCATTCAATGTGACCTGGAATACCTGAAAGACAGCTTGCTTCCACAGGTACATTCAGGTACCCAAGACCCAAGCAGAACCCCTTCTTTGTATGGTTAAGAGGCAATAGAGGCAGTACTTTCTCACATTGTGTATCATGCTACCACTCTTCCCATTGTTTATTTTGTTATTAATAGTTTATTTTAAAAATTAATTTTAATTGTAACATGTTTAATTCTTTGGGGGGATATTGAAATATTATATGTATTAAGTATTGTATGCTGGATGTTTTTAACTATGTAAGCCACTTTGATTGTTTTATTACAGAAATGCAGGGTATAAATAAAAGTATTATTAAGGGCCCCCTATCTGATTGCAGGACCCAGCAGAATGCTGTGTTCAGGGAGATTAACCTGATTCTTAACTGAATGTCATTCTGACATGAGGTGGAGAATATTTTTTCCCCATGCTTTTAGATCTTGGGGATATCCAAAATTTGAGCTTTGTTCAATTGACTTGTAATAAATAAATTACTGTAAATTACTTTATAGTGACACAAATCAAGTGAATGAGATAACATATTGCACAATGTTGGGTTCAACTTAGACCAGTCTTTTAAATGAGAGCCTTTCAAGACCTCCTATTATTAACAGCCTTGCCCAGGTCCTACAAGCTCAAAGCCATGGCTTCCTTGACTGAGTTTACTGTATTCATCTGTAAAATAGTCTTCCTCTTTTCCTACTGCATTCCACTTTACAAAGCATTATCATATGTCCTAATGAGTCATGTCATCTCATAATAATAATAATAATAATAATAATTTATTTATATACCGCCTTTCCAAAAAGATCAAAGCGGTTTACAAAGTTATATAAGATCACATAAAATACATAAAAGATTTACAAAGCAAATATATTTAAACATATATTGAAAAATAAATCCCAGGAACACTGCTGTCAAACTGCTTCAGCTGATGGAGTTGCTGGAAGGGGCAGGGCAGATGTTTTAAAGGCCCCAGAGTCCCAGGAAAGCTGCTGCCAGGCTGCCTCAGCTGACACCTTCCTCTGCTGCCGATGGTGTGGGCCTGCAGGGGATGCTGGGAGCCTCTGGAAGGCCTCAGGCTCCTCCCTTCCTCTGCTGCCGATGGTGTGGGCCTGCAAGGAATGCTGGGAGCCTCTGGAAGGCTTCAGGCTCCTCCCTTCCTCTGCTGCCGATGGTGTGGGCCTGCAGGGGATGCTGGGAGCCTCTGGAAGGCCTCAGGCTCCTCCCTTCCTCTGCTGCCGATGGTGTGGGCCTGCAGGGGATGCTGGGAGCCTCTGGAAGGCCTCAGGCTCCTCCCTTCCTCTGCTGCCGATGGTGTGGGCCTGCAGGGGATGCTGGGAGCCTCTGGAAGGCCTCAGGCTCCTCCCTTCCTCTGCTGCCGATGGTGTGGGCCTGCAGGGGATGCTGGGAGCCTCTGGAAGGCCTCAGGCTCCTCCCTTCCTCTGCTGCCGATGGTGTGGGCCTGCAAGGAATGCTGGGAGCCTCTGGAAGGCTTCAGGCTCCTCCCTTCCTCTGCTGCCGATGGTGTGGGCCTGCAGGGGATGCTGGGAGCCTCTGGAAGGCCTCAGGCTCCTCCCTTCCTCTGCTGCCGATGGTGTGGGCCTGCAGGGGATGCTGGGAGCCTCTGGAAGGCCTCAGGCTCCTCCCTTCCTCTGCTGCCGATGGTGTGGGCCTGCAGGGGATGCTGGGAGCCTCTGGAAGGCCTCAGGCTCCTCCCTTCCTCTGCTGCCGATGGTGTGGGCCTGCAGGGGATGCTGGGAGCCTCTGGAAGGCTTCAGGCTCCTCCCTTCCTCTGCTGCCGATGGTGTGGGCCTGCAGGGGATGCTGGGAGCCTCTGGAAGGCCTCAGGCTCCTCCCTTCCTCTGCTGCCGATGGTGTGGGCCTGCAGGGGATGCTGGGAGCCTCTGGAAGGCCTCAGGCTCCTCCCTTCCTCTGCTGCCGATGGTGTGGGCCTGCAGGGGATGCTGGGAGCCTCTGGAAGGCTTCAGGCTCCTCCCTTCCTCTGCTGCCGATGGTGTGGGCCTGCAGGGGATGCTGGGAGCCTCTGGAAGGCCTCAGGCTCCTCCCTTCCTCTGCTGCCGATGGTGTGGGCCTGCAGGGGATGCTGGGAGCCTCTGGAAGGCTTCAGGCTCCTCCCTTCCTCTGCTGCCGATGGTGTGGGCCTGCAGGGGATGCTGGGAGCCTCTGGAAGGCCTCAGGCTCCTCCCTTCCTCTGCTGCCGATGGTGTGGGCCTGCAGGGGATGCTGGGAGCCTCTGGAAGGCCTCAGGCTCCTCCCTTCCTCTGCTGCCGATGTATGATGCTAGTTCAAAGTATGATGGCCTTGATTTGGTAGTTTTGGCTTCTAGGGTAATTTAAGTCTCGATTTGCTCTATGGCCTATTTATGGGTCATTTTGGCAGTCTATGGGTGGACTGGTGGCTCTAGCCGCTCCTGCCCTGGTCACCCCTGATCAGTGTGGGACTGCAGTGACTGGATGGCCCGCTTTGGAAATGGGCTTCATTTGACCTGAACAAGCCAGATTCATTAACAAGAAAGTTAGAAAGGAGGTTCAGGATTAACCCCATTTTTATTTATTATAATTATGGATTATAATAATAATTGTTGTTGTTGTTGTTATTGTTGTTGCAATGGGGACAGTGAATATTCTGAAATCCTGGTAAAGAAATGAGAGAGAAATGAGGATACATGTTTTTCAGTCACTAGCCTTAAAATGGTATTTTAAAATATATAACACTAGATTTCAAGCAATATTATAGGCTTGTGATAAATTTAGTCTGCTAAACTTGAAAGATGATTCAGTTGAGCCAAATGTAATAAATAATTTGGACAGGCTATTGGCAGTAGTGAAGATCTTACATGGCAAATATCCAGAATGCTTCAAAAGAACTTGATAGTAAATTGTCTGCTCACCAAATGATCAATTTTAAAGCTAAATAACAGCATCCAAAATCATTTTGAAAGTTTATTAATAAAATTTAAGAAATAGATCAATTTTTTTAAAAAAAAGAAATAATCAGAAATTACAGACAATGTGACTGTTGGCTCTAATGCCTGGATAAATTCTAGTTGTGCCTTGAAGCACAGTCATATTTCCAAAGCAGGAAGAAAAAGAGGAGAAGACATCCATCTAGCAAAAAGGGAGGGACTGCTACCTCTACTGCAAATAAATCCCTGAATTGGAACATTTTTCCTTTTTGTAAGAGCTGGTGTATGGTTCCCCACTTCAACTGGATCATGCATCAAGGGTTACTCCATTTCTCTCCATGCAATATTCCTGCTAAAAATTCACCCCACCCAAACTGCTAGTTACCCTTAAAAGAAACTTAAAAGTGTCATAGCAGCTGTGGGGTACAGTTTTTCATGAGAAAACAGAATAGAGAGGAAACATTTAATCTGTTAATAGAAAAAAAATGGTCATTGCTAAGCACGCTAATAAAAATGAATGAACTGGGCAACATGCATTTTTGGGTCTGTATTGTATTGAGTGGAGTAATTTATTTGGTGTGCATCATAAAATTCTCCAAATATATTCAGCAACTTGGATAGTTCCTTTAAAGTTTGGATTAAAACCTAGAGCAGATTCACTGAATTCCTGTAACAGAGGCCACCATCTAGGTGGAAGCCAATATGCCAATATATTTTGATAGTCATACTTTTTAAACCTACAAAAATGCATACAAAAATGGGGGAACCGCTTGTGGAAAATGATTATATCAGAAAAGTAGACACAAAAATTAAGAAGAATACATATCAGAATGTATCTAAAGTTTGTTTGAACTTTAAGCTAACATATACTGTTGTGAAAACAGGACAGAATGAACTCCTAGACACTAAGAAAACAAAAATTGGCAGATTAGTCCATATATTTATTTATTTATTTATTTTGTTTATATCTCTCTTTTCTCCCGAATGGGGCGCATAGAAGCTACAGATCTCTGTGAAAGCTGTACACCTTTAGCAGAAGAAACAAAAAATTCAACTCTTAGCAAATTCTTTCTAAGCTACCGTATTACTAAAACCTGAGGAATCTGGTGAGGAAAAATCTAACAAAATAAAAAAGGACAACAGGGATAACCCATTTGTATCTCTGGCTGTGTTCAAATAATTTAGATTCAGCTTATGTACTCCCTTTCCTTCTTCCAGCATACATGAGAACATACTGGAACTTTTTGCTTCTGTTTAGATTAATCACAGTCTGAATCGTCAAATGTCATTATTTTTAATTATGATTAGCTGAAACATGCCAGTTTCATAAGAGTCTGAGTACTGGGACAAGAATGTGTCTCTGCCAAAGAGACAGCCCCTGGAAAATACAGCAAACCACATTTAATTTGAAATGTGAACAAAAGCCTTTGAACTCCCCTTCATCACTACTTTGGAATGGGATGGATTACATAAACCCAAGAATCCCCTGTCTCATTCTCAAACTACTAATATATGGGATGGTGCTATAGTGGAATCAGCTCCCCCCCCCCACCCCCACATCCAGAAGACATATTTCCAAGTCAGGTACGGGCTCTTTCAGATAAAGAAAATGCGCCAGAAAGTAGTGGTATTTGTTACTGTAGTTCTCAGTATTTTTTAAAAAGTAACTAAAGAACATTTTTATTATCTTGGATTATTTTCTAATTATCTCCAGGACTGTTTTATTCTCACTCTTGCTTCTTTTTAATATCAACAAAAATAATCCTTTCCTTCTTTCTCTCTCTCTCTCTCTCTTAAAAAAACAGTAATATAGTGCAATAATACAATAATAGAACATTAGTGAAATAGCATTTCTAAGGGAAGGAAGGGAAACAAATCAGAGAGGAAAAAATTGCCCTTTGAGCCAGACCACCTCATCTAACCATTTCCAATCATTAAGAAAGCCCCCCCCCCCCGCCCCACTATGGAACAAGTGAACATACAAGTGACAACAACCAGCAAAACCCAAGGAGCTGTAGGGAGAAAATTCACAGTTCTTTAGATCAACGTAAAACAGCACTCCAAATCAATGTTAAACATTTAGAGCTAAATCCAACTTTAATGCTAACTAAAATACACTCACTGAAATTAATGCAACTACAGTTGTGACTAACAAGTCTAATTCATTTCAGTGTGTCTATTCTACTACTATGTTTTTTTGGGGGGAAGCACTTCTAAATACTATATAAAGTAGTCATAAATAAAACAACCATGCTGTCTCCAAAAAGAAGTAGGAGACTAACAGGCAGATCCAAAAGTCTGATTTCCAGAAAGCATTGAATGATGTGTAGACAAATGAGTGACAAAAGAACAATAAGAAACAGAAGAACAGTTGCAGTAGTACGACAGAAGTGTTAACAATGGCCTGAATTCCACGCAACACATTTTTGCTGTTGAGGAGAAAATTCTAATGGCAACTTTGTCATATACTTCCTTCAAACTGAAATAATCACAGTAGGCCAACTGTGAGCCCAGTAGTCAACTTCTAAAAAGAACAGCAGCCATAATTTGGGAAAGCTCTATCACCCATGCAATAGAATAGAGTGATTATGTACACAACCATGCAAGAGAAATATTCAAATATAGCCCCTTTACACTGTTTTCATGATATTGCTGATGACAGTTGAACTTAAATTGAGCACAGCCAAACTGTACAATCCCAGCTAAAATCAACTACCTTTTCTAAAAGTTGTAATTGTATCTAAAGCCTTTAAATATTGTTACTTGGAAAAAAAATCTTGGAAAGGGAAGTCAATACTGAGACAAATAATTTTAATAACAAAACCTTTTATCTCAGTGTTTCCCTTCGTTCCTTCCTTTGGTTAGATAAAAGATTGGGAGCTCCTAAAATTCATTGAAGTATAATGTTACAAATTACACTGAACTCCTCCAAATGTGTATTTTTATGCAGCGAGAAAGAGCAGAACCATTGGGCTTGGGAGAAAGCTACATGTTTTCAGAAACACAAAAATGCTTGGAAAGCAGAAAACTATTGAGAAGAAAATTCTGTAACAACACAGTGGAGATGAAACATACTCAGTGATTATAGAAAGCAGTGCAGTGGGGAGGGGTAGAAAATGAACATGGGTAAATGGAATAAAATTATCTAGCCTGGAATGGCTGGCTGGCAGGAGCACTTCATCCATAATCTAACATTTGATTGGAGATTCCACTTTTAAAATTAACTAATTGCTGGTAAAATGAAGATTATGTGTGAAAAACAAGAGAAAGGCCAAACATTTTTGAGTGACTGAGTAGGATGCAGTGTCTTCTGTGTGACAAAGTGAGAGCAGCTAATATGAAATTAGGAAAGACTTTTTAACTTGAGAAATTGATTTTTAAAAAAAAAAATGAAATACTTATTTTTAGTGAATTAAATATTTGAATGTTTAATCAAAATATGTCATGATTGTATTAAGTTGTAATTTACATATTAAGAACTAGATTCTGCTTTTAAAATTTTATCTTCTATATCAAATTACATGGATCATTTGCTCAGTAAGATGTTCTAATGGTTTAAACTGCAAGCAAAATAAATATGTGTAAAATGTTTCCTTTAAAATATTTCAGATATAATAAGAATTAAAATTATTTTTTCTTTCTAATATTATCTGTCACAATCCTTCTACAACCAGTTGCCTTCCAGATGCTGTATTCCAGATGTTTTAGACTTCAACTCCCAATATTCCAAAGCACTGTAGCATTGGAATGGATTAACTGCAACTGTAGCTCAAAACATTTGGAGGGCACCAGCTTGGGGAAGATTTCCATAAACCTTGTGCATCCAGTTCCAGCCTTATTTTGGTGACTATTAAATACACATTCAGAGATGTTTTCTCCCCCATTCATGCAGACACACCTTTCCTTCAAGCTGAGTAATCTATAGGGTGCTAAGAGAGAACCAGCTGCAGTAGTAGCCATTGTGCTGATACTGCCACGGTTAGAAACAAACCATGAAAAAAGCCAAACCCTCTGTACACTTTGGTGTCTGCCTTTGTCCTTGCCCCAGCTCTACCTTCGTCACAGGTTTTCCCTGTCCGTTTTTGCTCTTACCTATTCCTGTTACTTCCACAAAGAGCAAGACTCAGTGTTCTGAGACAGCATGGTTGTTTTATTTGTGACTACTTTATATAGTATTTAGAAATGCTTCCCCAAAAACAACATAGTTGGACTCAGGTTATGCTATCGCCTCTTCATGTCTTCCTCCATTTTCTTATACTACACACACACACATGAAATTTATTTTTGTTTCTAATGATAATATACAGAGTAATATGGCTGCCAAGCCCAGTTTCTTCATGATCTTTTGAAAGCTCCAGTTCTATTCCAATTTTGTTTCCATATCCTTTAAACACCAAGCGGGAAGTAACCTCACAATTTAGAGGATTGGGAGAACAACCAAACTGAGCTCACAATGACTCAATAACTAATAAGCATTCCTCCTTTCAATGGATTTTACTCCATGAGTTGAAAGATTCAGGGGGGTGAATTAGCCTCTAACAACACTATTTCTATGGCCAGTTGTACACCATTCATGCAATTTGTTTTCACTAAATTGTAATCACAGAGAGCTGCGAAGAAATTACAGCAACCGCCAATCACAGGAATGTATGCTCCCTTCCCATCCACTATCCAGTTTCTATCCCTGCCATAACTAGCTATGGAAACATCAGCACTTGTCTTCGCTGTAATTAATGATGAACAGGATTCCTCATGCAATAGGATATACAGATTACTTTAAACCATGATGTTTAAAATCATAACACAACAAGTCTTTGTGCAGCCTAGTCTGCTCTTCCACAAAGGAGCAGAAGTTACTGATGGTGAACAGAAGATGACCAGTCTTTATAGTCCAGGACAACCGGTCCATCTGTTGCTTGCAGGAGTATATGAAGCAGCAGTGAGAAGTGATGCAGTACAGCAATCTCATCAGCTTCTTCACTAGAGTCACGCTAGTGGCCAAGCAGACTTGAGCTGAGACTTGCCTTCAGCCATACTAGTATGCTGAATGCTAGGGCTGAGGGTACTGCAGATACAAGCAGACAAGACTAACTGACCTGTTAATGTCTGTGAACTGCAAAGATTTTGCTGGATAAACCAATGGTGTCTCCCGTTCCATTTAGGTAGAATCAGGAAGCTCAGGGTGCCCAGCTTTCTAGATTGGCAAAAAAAGTGTGTTCATGGCTGCATGAAACTCTAGCCTTTAGATGAGAAAAATGGAAAGTGTGCCATGAAAACGCTTTTTTTTGTGTTTTAGGGGAGAAGAAGCGCCTTTAAAAAGGTGCTGGTTTTCCCAGCTTCTTTTTTAAAAACTGCGGAACAGCGCAGCTCCATCTAAAGGCTGTGGTGCAGCTGCTAAGCATTAAGGAAAAGGCAACTTCATGTCACACTTTCCTGCCAATCTAGAAAGCCCCATAATTTAGCTTTGCTTCTCTATGCTGAATTTCCCAGAGATAAGGATACAGTCGTCCCCCGGTTTACGAAGGTAATCCGTTCTGGGATTACCTTCGTAACCCGGAAGCTTTTATTTCCCGGTGGACCGCTATTGCGAATGGACCGCGCGGCCGATTTAAAGGGGCCGCGCGGGTTTTTTTTCCGTATCCCAGGGGATCTTTCAGATCCCGGGGGATACAGTAGCGGTCCCGCTGGTTTCGGATCCCGGGGTTTTCGCAACCCGGGGGATTCGTAAGCCGGGGGACCACTGTATTGTCTAAATATTGATCAAACTGGAATTTTGGTTGGCATTGACTATGGTCAATATATCAGCAGAAATTTGTTTGAAATTGAAAGAAGGTAGCACACATTTTGTGGCCAGTTTTCAGTTTCTTGATTGTGGTTAAAATCAGCCAGCATGACATCTATGCTATCTCTCATCAACTTATGAGAAGTGATGCCTACCAAGACAGAAAAGTTATAGAAATGAATTCAGTGGACTGAGCTGGGGGGAAAGTTATTTTTCTAACTTTTCAATTCTTGATTATATGTTCAAACACAGAGAATGAGTATGAAGAAGCAATAGACAGATTGAAACCCTGGGCAAAGGTCATTCGATTTACAATCAAACCAAAAAATCTTGAGTTAACTGAAAAAGCTGTTAGCTAATTAAGCCTGGTACAAGAAATATCTATACAATGAAATATGGACTACTGACTAAGAAAGACAATTCACATGAAGACTTGAAGCTTGATATCAACAAAACTCTTAATAATAATAATAATAATAATAATAATTTATACCCCACTCTTCAGCCAAGGCTATCAGAGTGGTTTACAAATTGTGAATTAGACTTCATGAAATGGCAATGATAATCTCTTAGTATGTTTTTATGATGATACTTCAATACTTGTAATCCATTTACTATAAAATTATCACACCAAAAAATCAATTGCCCTATATTTCATGTTGATGGGTAATATAGTGTTTAGACTTGTACTAATGTTTCTGCATTGTGAACATTCTCATGGTACATGCATGAATACTTCATTAGCCACATGCATTAACTTGTATAAGAAGGCTCTTTGATTTTTTTTTTCAGCTAAAACACATGCATGTTTTTGTGATTGCCCCCTCAAGTCCTGTTATTAAGATATATAGGGAAAATCCCATAACCATACTGGAATTTCTAAACTGTTTGGATAAATAAACTCCCTTTCCTTGCTGGTTTTCAAAAGCAATGTAATAATTGAACAAAAAATAAATAAATAAACTAGTTTTAATATATTTTGTCTAAAAGATATGGAAATAATAAACTTCTACATATTATCCAAAATCAACTAGGTCAAAGTAGGATACAAATTTCAGTTTAAATGCCAATTCACAGCATATCCCAAAAAACAGCAATATACAAGCTACATCTTGGTACCAGAGAAGCAATCAAAGCATCATCATTCCTAACCTGCTTAAAAGAATACAGAACCCAGAACAGCTTGTTCTTTTGGTTTTAAATTTTATGGATTTTCAATATCCAAAACAGTTCCATTGTAACTTAGTGTTCAAAATTTTTCAAATTACACTGGGCAGAATCTTGAAAACTCAGCAGCCTTCCATACACTCCAAGTCACTTAGGTTTTTTCTTGGACAAAGGCTGTCTGTACTGTATAATAAACCAATTTAAAAACTGAAGAGTTGTTCCAAAGCAATTTATGATACAGAATGGTGGTTTGATAACATAAAACAAAAGGCAAAAAAAAATTATTTTGACTCCAAATGAAGCCTTGAGCATATCTAAGGTTCCTGTTTAGATCCCGACCAGGATCTCAATAATTCTTATCACAGAGGTGGCCAAAGTGGCCACCAGATGTTAGTTAACCTGCAACTGCTCCCATTCTCCAGCATTGGTTGTGCTGGGTAGGACTGATGGAAGCTGCAGTCCAAAAAATATCAGAAAAGTCATACTTTGCTTACCTGTGCACTACAAGAACATTGCAAGAGAAAATGCAAGGGTAATAAGATCTTCACATTGCAGATAGTACTTTGTATAAAGAAACCCAAGTGAGTTTGTGTTAGAAATTAACTTGAAACCAGCCACTATACAATGCAAATCAGTCTTTTACCATAGGATGGCTAATGATATGTATCTAACAACAATAACAACAACAATGGTGGCAATACTGCTAACAAGAAAAGTACAACAAATTGTATTTTCCATTAGTGGCTGTATGTCCTGTTAGCAGTCACACAGACACCAGTGGAACAATTAGAGCAAACAACTCTAATTAAATTGCAGTGAGTTGTGGAAGTGCTTGTACAAGCTGAATCCAAGCACTCAATGCAATAGTTTTGCAGAAAACTAAATAGAATTTCTATATGTACTGAATACATTAAGTTAGAAGAATGGCACAATTAGAAAGAAGCTTATAGCATGTGCTTCTGGATGGCATGCTATTGTAAAAGGCATGTTATATGCAGGCTGGTTTTTTTTTTTAAAATATCTAACTTGGTTTTTTTTCTGAAGATGTTAAAATTGCTTATAGAATGAATTTAAGTCACTTAAGATAAATCAAAATCCTATTAAATATATAAAAAGACTTTCTGGATGTTCTTGAAGAGTCTTTTATGCACATCACCGACTTTTTTCTGTAATATGTACCATAGCAGAGCCCTTTTAATGGACACACAATATGTTATACTGTGCCCAACCTCACCTACTATTTCTTGTCTCAAAAGACAAGGCACATCTGCCACCTGCTCTAGTCTGAGTCCCAGAAACAACTGTCGAGCAGCAAAAAGATTGATTATCAGTCAAATACTATTGCAGTACACCAGATTTTGGTAGGTTAAGCTTGCTGATCCAGCAAGAGTTGGTGTGAAATTTTCAGCAATGTGTGCCAACATTTTGGTGCTAAAAGAACAGCAGTGCATGTAATGATGAAACACTGCCAAAAGATGCAGACAAAGCAGAGAAGTTTTTATTGAGGTAAAAGCAGAAAAAGGAGCAAGGAAAGAAGGAAGGAAAAAAATGGGGAGGAATAAAGAAGAAGGAAGAAAGAAGGGAAGGAAGGCTTCATAAGTTTGAAAGGCAAACAGTCATTAATATAGCTGGAAAACTGCTTGTAAAGCCTTATATAAAACTATTAAATTTATACAAAATAATTATAATATTAGATTCAGCTTAGCAGTTAACTAAGCTGTGAATTAATATCAATTATCACAGTTTACTTCTCAGAATAAAAGCTCACTTCTCCTGTAAGAACTCAGAAAATGAGAAAAAGACTTTTTTTGCTAAATTTGTTCTTCTTTCCTTCCTGAGTTAATAGACTAAAACATATTCTATGGATCATTTGGACTGTATTCAAAAAGACTGTCATATCA
Organism: Urosaurus nigricauda; assembly: GCA_034509955.1. Lineage (NCBI taxonomy): Eukaryota > Metazoa > Chordata > Lepidosauria > Squamata > Phrynosomatidae > Urosaurus > Urosaurus nigricauda. The sequence goes on from JAOEGL010000001.1 coordinate 94,816,918, forward strand.
TCTGTAATACTGCACTATATGCATAATTCATGAGTTCTGGGTTACTTATTACAGATATAATTTCTTCAAAAGCTTTGCAGAAATAAATATTATTCAGCTCAAATGATGGCTTAGAGTTAAATATTCCCACAATTCTAGAATGCTTATGCCTTAAAATATATATTTATAGGTATTTCAGTTATGATCACTGTTGTGGCACCTTTTTGCATGAAGCAATTACTGTCTTCAAGTATAATTTGCTTTTCTTAGAGTAACCTGTTTGTTTAATACAAACTGAACCATTTTTTTTCAAGGCCAATCTTTCAGTAGTCAAGGCAAAAAACTCTAATAAACACCAAAAAAATGTTTTAATGATACTTTTCAGTACTATGCATTCAATTTACAACACAAATAGGACAATGAATGTTTGTGCCACTTTTCATCAAAACTAAACACAACTGCAATTTTAAAAAAATGTAAAAAGAGCTATAAGAGGAAAAAATAAACAGCACATCAGGAGAAAACTTGGTTTCCTTATTTACTTATAAACATATTATTTTGGATAATAGCACTGGATAACTGTAGTATTTTTAATATTTTAGATTTTACCCAAGACAAAATTTGGTTGTTTTACTGATGTAGCAACAGAAGCTGATAAATTTTTCATTCAATTATATTTTTATCACACAATTCAACTATACAAAAAGGTAATTTTTAATTGCAGTTTTTAAAACAATACACTACTTCTTATTGAAATGTGCCAGTATTTCGATCCAGAACACTGGTCCACTTAAAAGTCTATATACAAACATTTTTGCCATTGTAGAAGTATGTAATTTTATGTTTTATTGTTAATTACACTTGAACATATTCCGTACAAAGAAATGGGGCAAGAAACACCAAGCTGGAGATTTTGCTGAGAGAGATAGCTTCAAAATTCAAAATATAAAGGTGCACATATAAATTCATGTGTAACTTGAGCAAAATTCCACCTTGTTGCATAAATCGTCTGATGATTGTTTTAATGCTTTGTCTTAATAAAGGTCAAATGACTAAATTAATAAAGCAGTGAAACTCTGAACTATTATTTTTGCTAGTGTAATAAGCCTAATGAATTGTGTCTGTTAGATGTCAGTGAAACTAAACAGTAAATTCAATAATCTCTGATTTAATTTATTATATTTTCACCATTTAACCTCCTGCAGGCTCCCTAATGTCTATTCAGACCTATATTAAATTAAGCACCAATGCTAATGAAGGGCAATAAACGTGGCTGTCAGTAGATTTTTCTTTCATTAAGCACATTATCCTCTTACTGAGCTGTAATGAGTAAACATTAGTTTTGTTAAACCATGCAAAAAGACGGGATGAAAATCATTTTTAATTGCACCCCTTAAGCCATTTACTGTGGCTTTTTTTTTACCTTTAATTTTTTTGAATGGATTTGAAAAGGGCTCTCCAGTTGAAATATAAACGTCAGCATCATGGGGTATGTCTATAGCATCTAGTGCTTCAGTGCCGTCTGCCAAGAAGACTCGTCGTGCAGCCATATTCAGCTTCAGCTTTTCAGTGCACTCCTCCAGCAGCTACAAAAAGGTAAGATAAATTAATAGCAGTATTCATGTTAGGAATTATAATTTAGTAAAGACTCAGAACTTTAAAAAACAGTGTCTTGCTCATTTCCTTAAACACAGTATATGTGCATTCAACTGCCAAGTGTAATTTATCAATGTTTATGTCAACAGAATATTCACTTTCTACAAGTTTTAAAGTGAACATGCAGCAACTATGTTTATGTTCAACCACTGTGATGTGGTTAATTTCAAACTTTAAAAAGTGGCCTCTTTACCTGGAGAACCACTGGCTGAATCCAACTGATACTACCTACAACAGATCCACTGAAATCAATAGGACTTACTTTAATTGTAACTAACAAATTTCATTTATTTCAATGGGTCTGTTGGATTTATCTATTGTTGGATTTAGCCCTAATTCCAATAAATATGATCTACAAAAATATATGTATACATACCAGTTTAATGGAAGGTGGTACAGTAACTTTAGCAAATATATTTACTGTACCATTCTTGTAAGCAGTTACTCTGAGTCTCTGTGGCTGCCGCTTAAAACTGTGAGGCACTTCAAAGGCCTTCCGGGCCAAGTGGAATTTTGAAGAAGAAAGTGGCTGACATCTGCTACAAAACAATTGCAATTCATCTGCATTAGGCAGTAATTACTAGTTTTCATGTGCCTGTACTAAAATTACATTTTAGTTAATATAATCTCTCAGTAATTACTCATTTTTGCATTTTAAAACAAAGGCAGAGAGAGAAAGGGGGGACTGAACTTTTAAAAATATTCCAAGACTTAGAAACAAGTTCAGATTCAAAATGTTAATGATTCCATGGGTGTTTTCTTAGAGTTAATTATAAGCGCTATTTGGCTAGAAGTAACTTTCTCCTCTATTTTTAATAATCATAATTTTCAAAACAACAGCAGCAATTAAACTTCTTTGACGTACGCAGATCCACAATCTAATCCTGCCTACATAGGCTTCAAAGTATTTAGTGGAGCTTACTCTGGAATAAGTGCATAGATTGTAGTTGTATTCCCAATGAACTCAAAAGCTATCCCTAAGAACACTGGTTACAACTAGAGAAAGTCATGTTCATTTAAATGATCTACTCATGTTACTCTAGTTTAATTTCCTATGTTGTGATTTACTTAAAATCTTCATGTCTTTCCACACAATCAGCTTGTTGTACAATAAACATGCTAGTGTAGTGAGCAATCACCTTTTTTGTTTAAAGCACATTTTGTCAACCACAAGGATTTTGTCTTTTTTCAGCAAAAGTTAGGGGGCAGACTGCTCATCACTATTATCTACCATGTCTTGTAATTTATTTTTTAAAATGAAAAGAGCAAATAGGAACACAGCTGGCCCCCACAGGAGGACAATCCTATTACAGGAAGTGAATGAGATCAGAGATTGTGAAAATGTCAGGCAAAGTATAAAATATTATTGGGGTGTATTTTGATGGTGTGGAAAGGCCCTCTATTGATAATGTCAATTACATGAAATTATGTCCCAACAATTTCAGTAGAACTTATTTCTACACTGTATTTCATATTCTGAAGTATATATCATGCTTTGTCCACTATTCAATCAGTCTATGCTATGAAATAACAAGATTTCGATCTATGATACATTTTCAGTGAATGAAAACTACATGCAGACCTGCCTCCTGCTGATCAGAAATGGGCCTATCCATTCATGAGAATAACACAATTGGCCTTTTATTAGCAGCAAAGTAACTCCATACATGATTATCTAAATGGAGCTTTTTCATACAGACAAAAGGTTGTAATATATTTATCACATTAAACTTGACAATGACAAGAACAATTCTAAGCACACTGAAGAGTGCATAGCACTCAACTCTAATAGACCTGATTCTAAGTAAACATGCTTAGCATGGTATTATCATACCACTAGGTGCCATACATCGAAATATTGTAAATATTGCACTGTCTTTTACTGTAAGTTTAAGCCTGTCAATTGAATCATCACCAAGTCAATTGAAAAGGGACAGAACAGCAACAGTCACAGTTAAAAGGAACATGGAACAGCTTTGATTACCTTAGCTGACCTGGTGGAACACTGACAGATCTGTTTCTCTTGGATGGTGATATAAGGCAGAAATTGTTTGTACTGTTTGATTTGTAGCTGACTAGTTCTGATAGTCTATCACTTTTCTGAACTGATTTTATTTGATGTGTGGTACTATCTTGAAGCCCTGACCTTCTTGATACCACGGATGATTGCAAGGGACTCTTACAGCCAAGTAGAAGCTCACTTTGTTTTTCTTCTGCTTTTTTAGCTGTCTTTGTATAAGGAGACATGCATTTCCTGAAAGAAAAACAGGAGGGGTAAAAAAAAAAAAACCAGCCTGATGTTTCAGTAAGATTAATCTAGTATGAGAAATACAGTCATGCAATCATGGTTGAGAAAATTTAACTACAATAAGTGGGTAATTTAAAAGCTGGGAAGGGAAGGAATAATTTGAAGGATTAAGAAATTACCACAACATTCACAAAAAGAAATAAGATATTCCAAGCATTTTTGAGATAGTTAAAATCTTAAACATGATTGATTACATTACTGACTGAAATGTAGGGAATGAAATGACTGCTTTAAATCTTTAGCTCATTTCAAATCTCTAATTTTGCTTAAATACAACCAAATATCTATATTTTGGAATATTTTAGTACCTACTACGGTGTTTCCCTGAAAATAAGACAGTGTCTTATATTAATTTTTGCTCCCAACGATGCACTAGGTCTTATTTTCAGGGGATGTCTTATTTTTCCATGAAGAAGAATTCACATTTATTGTTGAACAAAAAGGGGGAGGCATGCTTCCAAACAAAAATTTTGCTAGTTCTTAATTTTGGGGGAGGCCTTATATTTAGTAATTCAGCAAAACCTCTACTAGGTCTTATTTTCAGAGGATGTCTTATTTTAGGGGAAGCAAGGTAGTTGTAAAAAACATAAGGAATACAAATGGTTCTGGTAGCCTCCTGGACCATTTCAGTCCACATTTTATGTGGACCTGGATTACTGCAATATGTTTCATGTGGGTCTGCTTCACTGGCTGACAGTCCATTTTTGAGCACAAATCAAAGTGTCAGCTGTTACCTTTAAAGCCTTCTTAGCTTAGGAGCCAAATGTCTAAATTGTTATTTATTTCAATACTCAAGCACCCTCATCTAGATTTCTCTGCCCTTTCAGGGACTCTTTGGTGGTGGTGATATTTCCATTTGTGACATCTTTCCCAGAACAACATACTGGACACTAAGTTTTCTACCATTAACAACTAAATAGGTATTTATTTTTAAATCTACTCAAGCCCTTTAAATCTAGTTTTAGTGATAATTTCTGTCAGTGTCTTCCCTTTGAAGGAGGAGTAGGCACACTAGAACCTACAGGGCTCCACTGCACATTTTCAGTTTCTCTGGAGACCCACAGTGTACTGTTGTGGCTGCTTTAAGGCTGACTAGAAGTGATGCTATGTTATTCCTGCTCACCTTTCAGGCCTTCTAGTGTTTTCTGCGGAGGGTGGGGCTGTAGTTGGGTATGTATGCAAAATAGTATATTAAAGCCCTGTACTAGCATTTTGAGTCTTTTAAAGGTGTTTGGGGTGGAGTAAGGAACCATTTTTCCAGCAGAATTCTTTTTGGTTGGCTTTAGAATGGTCAGTGAGCATCTAAAGAAAGGCCCTGGGACCTCCTCCAATGCTGTAAGATTCCAAATTATGTTTTAAAGCTTCTGCTTTGTTTCATTTTAAGTTGTGGTGTGTGGTTTTGAGTATTTTCTGTTTTGTAATATAATTCTAACATACACTGGGAGTTATTTATAATAAACATTGGTACAAATACAGGTATACCTCAAATAACAAAATAGATGTGTTCTAGGGCATTACGTCTTTAGCAGAAAATTTGATACTAGAGGTAGAAATAACATGAAAAGAGCAAGGATAGGTACCTGCACCACAGAAAAGAACAGCAGTTAAACATGCTTCTATAAATTGCTGCATAAAAAGAAAGAAGCGGGGTCTGTGTTTTTGGGTCTGAGTAGATGCAGTTTATAAGAGGGCTTTGTTGTAAACAATAATTTGGTACTGTGCTCTGTGTGGAAACTGGAGGCAGGTAAGTATGTGCAGTAGCAATCATTGGGTTTTCAATAGAGCATGGTGCTTAGCTATTCACTGTTGTCCAGTAATTGAATTAGTTTTGTGTATTGTTCCAGACTCAGATTGATGGTTGGGCAGAAGTTGCTCAAATCCTGTTATAACTTCTCAAGTGATTGCTTTTTATGTGGCCAAATTACAAAAACATCATCAAGAAATCAGACAGAGGAGAGCTTTTTGGGTACATATGCTGTGGAAGCATGGTTCCATGTCAGCCATGAAGATGATTGCATATGCAGGTGCCCATGGTAGTGCCACTGACTTGGAGGTACAGTGAGTCCTTAGTATCTGCTAAGGTTTGGTTTCTGGACTCCCCATGGATATCAAAATTCTTCGCTGTCTGAGTCTCATTAAATACAATGGCATAGTAAAATGGTGTCCCTTAAATAAAATGACAAAATCAAGATTTGCTTTTGGGAATATACATGTGTGTCTCTGTGTGTGTGTGTGTGTGTGTGTGTGTAATATTTTCAAGCAGTGGTTGCTTGAAGCCATGGATAAAGAATCTCTGGATATAGAGGATGATTGTACCTATTACTCCCAAAAGTGATGTAGTTATGAATAAGTATAAAGTAGAAGAGCTTGGTGACTAAATCTGATGTAGTCTCATTCTGGATGGTATTCTAGATGACTTGTTGTCCATCCTTGTGTGGGGTGTTAGTGTATAGGGATTTCACATCTGTAGTGTTCAGGATTGTGCTATGCAGGAGGTTGTAGATGGACTGTATTTTCCTCAGAAAATCAGTTGTATCTTTCACATAGCTTGGAGAGGTGAAGTATATGGCCTGAGAACACAGTCAATATATCCAGACATCTCAACAGTTAAGATTCTAATATTTAAGACAACAGGTCTTCCTGGATTGTCTCATTTGTGCATTTTGGGTAGTAGATAGAAGATGCCTGGTTTGGGCTCATGAGGTGTGTCCATTCAAATTCAGTTCTGTACATCAGGGGGAAATTAACTGAAGTTCCTTCAGGTATTCCTCAGTAGAATCTTTTGACAGGATTCTGTAAAATGTGGTATCGGAGAGTTGTCTCTCAGATTTCTGTATGTTGTTCATGATTACCACAGTTTCCATTTTGTCAGCTGTCATATAATAATGTTAGGACTGTCTTTGAGACTGTGGATGGCATCTTATTCCATATACCTGAGACTTGTGAGGTACATTGTATCTCGTGCTGACTACCTCAGTTTGGCCTTAGAAAATCTTCTAGGCAGTGATCCAATTCCATGTGTTGGCCTTAAATTTGTTCTCCCAAATGAGACGGTGTGGTATAGTAGTTTGAATGTTAGATTGGGACCCTGAGATACCAGGGCTCAATTTCCTACTCAGATATGAAAACCTACTGGGTGACCTTGGCCACTCATTCTCAACCTCAGAGGAGGGCAATGGAACCCCCCCCCCTCTATATTTCCCCCTCTAGCTAGAATTGATTATTGTTTGTTGATTTTATGCTATGTTATATTTTAACTATTATTATGTTATGTATTCTAGCTAGTAATTTGTATTTTTTCATACCTTCTTCCTTTTTATTTTGGTATTATGTTTGTATTTTGTTTTAATTGATTTAATATTAGTTGAGTGGAGTTGTGCTAGGGAGGGAAGGGATTAATTATAACCTTTATTTATTTGTAATGTATTCTTTTGATATTGTTTGAATCATGTTGTACTATATTGTACTCTTCTATTGTTGTAACCTGTATGAATTCCATGTGATTGGGCTGAATATAAATAAATTATTATTATTATTATTAAACAAACCATATCAGTAAAACTCTGTGATAGGTTCACCTTAGGGTTGACATAAGTAAGAAATGACTTGAAGGCACACAACACACCACTGTGCCCAAAATAAAACAACTAGCTCACTTAAAGCCTTGCATGAAAGAGAAATAGAAGCTAAAAATATTAGTATAAATATTATTTTGTTTCATATTGTTTATTTACATAGTATTTACATATATACTATGTTATCTACTCAACTGTATTTTTCTGATGAACTTTGGGCACCACCTTTGATCTAGTGGCGTGGCATACAGATGAAGCATGCCCCACACTGGGGTGAAATCATGCCACAGCCTCCTTAGGCGCCCCAATTCCAGCTGCAAAAGGAGCACAAAAAAAACCCCAAACCCTGCTCCTTGCCAGTGGTCCATTGCTGACCACGATAGTAGCCGGCCTTGGGACCACAATGTCTGGGTTGCTGAGGTCCCATGCTGAACAGGAAGCAACCAGGGCTGGAGTGGCTGGAGGGTGTTCTAAGCTGCCAGACTTCTTGAACAATGAATCTACATTTAAATCATTCCTTTCATTTGATCATTCTGTTGAAATGGGGGGGGGGGACTTTCAACATTTGCACTGTGTCCTCAAGCAGCCCATTTACTAATACATTTGCTGTCCATTTCCCCTCCAAGAAACAAACACACCCTGATATCTGGGTGCAAGTCTTGTCTGCTACTCCTAGGAAAAAAGAACTTTAGAAGGATCCATGCCATTCTTCCATTTGCAGCAAGGACTCGCTGCCATATACATGAATTTCTCAAAAGGAACAGCAAACGTGGTACTACTCAATGCTCAGAATGGGGGACATTTTGGAATTCTTTCTGGACAGAAGACTGAAATGTTGGACATGTCCTGGAAAAGGACATCTGATCACTCTGCCTGAAAGCTCCTTCTAAAATATATCCATGGATGGTATTTATACTCACCAGAGTCTATTTTCTTATGATTTCCATTTTTGTGGCCAAACTTATAGATCTATGCTTATTTCTTAATATCCTGGGGATAGCTGGTGAAGTAATCTAATCTCCTCTTTCTTTAGCTGTTCATACATGCTCAGTGAGGCATACTGGAAGCAGGTGCCATTTACCTTGCCTGCTGTTGGCAGGCACAAATAACTGCAGAACAATTGACTAGAGTAGAAATGCATTCTTTTCTACCTCAAGCTTTATTGTACTACACTCTTTCTCAGCTCAAGCTTTATGCTATTGGAACCCAGCCCTCCTTCCCTGTGCCTGCAATTCCAATACTGCGGAAATACTTTCAGTTAGACAGAGGATAATAAAAGGGGAGACTGGCTTGCATAGAGACTTTATAAAAAGCTTCTTTGGCTGCATCCACACTGGAGAGATAACCTGGTTTAGCCCCACTTTAATTCTTTCTGGCTCAAGGCTATGGAATTCTGGGAGTTAGAGTTGGTTGTGGGCCCAGAGTGGAGCTCTGCTCTGGGCCCACGACAAACTAACTCCCAGAATTCCATAGCCTTGAGCCAGAAAGAGTTAAAGCGGGGCCAAACCGGGTTATCTCTCCAGTGTAGATGCAGCCTTTGTCAGAGGCTTTGTTAACTGAGGTGTGCCTGTATTAGAAGGGACCCAATCAATAATATAAATCACCACTCTCATTATTTTATTGTAACACAACCTATCTAAAGGTTTTCTTCCAGGACACTGAAAGTTATAGAGCCTTACAGGCTGTTTGGTACCAAGCACAGAAGGAACAGAATGAGAGTGAGCAAGATGATATGTAAAGTGTAGGATAAGGTAACCAATACTTAATCCTGTTTCTAGAACTCAAGCCACCAATTTCAAATTCCCTGTTAGACAGTCTAAGACAGTGGTCCCCAAACTTTCTTAGGTTACCACCCCTTTTCCTCTTGAATGACAACCCTAACACACACACACACACACACACACACACCATGCCTATTTCTTGGTTTTAGGTCTACTCTTCTACTGCAAATTCAAAACATCCAATCTTACTAACTACTCCCTTTGCACCTGGTCACCTTAGGGGCAGCAAGTGAGCAGCTGATTAAGCAACAATCAAGAAACCTCTCTCTTGAGATGGCTTTGCAGTAAAGGACAATGCATGCAAGAGTCCTCTGGTTCACTGCTCAGCCAGCTGCTTAGTTGCTGTTCCCAAGGGAGACTCTTGACCCCAGCATGGAAGAAGTCTCAATCTTTCTTGATCAGGATGTGTGTGTTAATAATAATAATAATGTTTTATTTATACCCCGCTCTTCAGCCAAGACTATCAGAGCGGCTTACAATTTGTTAATTAGACATTTCCCTGCCCTCAGGCTTACAATCTAAAAAGACACGACACAAAAGGAGAAGGGAGAGGTGGTGGGGAAGGGGGAAAGTCCAGCATATCTTCTCTCCCTCGGAGGCCTGGACCAAGGCAGAAGGACTGGAGGGAGGGCTCTTCTTTCCTTCAGGCAAGGTCTGTTAGAGCTGACTTGCCTTTCTCTCCCTCAAGATGGTGGATGGAGGGAGGGCTCTTCTTGCTTGCAGAAGGAGCTGGGCTGCTTTTCTCTCCCCCTCAAGATGGTGGTTGAAGAGAGGGAGGGCTCTTCTTGCTTGCAGAAGGAGCTGGGCTGCTTTTCTCTCCCCCTCAAGATGGTGGTTGAAGAGAGGGAGGGCTCTTCTTGCTTGCAGAAGGAGCTGGGCTGCTTTTCTCTCCCCCTCAAGATGGTGGTTGAAGAGAGGGAGGGCTCTTCTTGCTTGCAGAATTCTGTTGGATTTACAGATGTTACATACTCAGCACTGGAGACTGGCATGGATGGGCTATCTGTTAAGAAGCCACTCCAAGGAAAGGGTCTCTTTCCAAGAATCAACCTTGGATACTCCTCCCCCTCTTTTCCCAGAGATGTGTCTTTCCTACACAGCTTCATGCTCCCCCTCCCCCAAAGCATTGTTTCTTCTCTTAGCCTTCATCAACCTGTCTGATGAAAAAAAGCAGAAGCGGCAGTATAGCTCCAATCTGCCAGCCGAGTCCCAACAAAGCAGTAAAAGCTTAAGCATGGTCCCAAATCTGAAAGCTCCTTTGTTCTGCTGCTGCTTCTCCCCCACTGTCATGTGCTGTCACTGCTCACTCCAGTCAGTCGGTCTGTCCCAAAATGGCATTGCTCCAAGCCACAGAAACAATGCCCTGCAACCAAGCCTTGCAAGAGTTTCCCGCCACTACTAGTGAAAGATGCCCATAGGAGTGAGCTCACATGAGCAAGCCAAGAGCAGAAGACACCACCACACAAAGTGAGGCTTTCTGTGGTTTTAAAGGACCCCGAAAACATCTTTTATCCAACTTGTTTCCCCACCATGGTCCTAAAGGCTGCTGGTTCCCCTTGTCTTTAATGCAAACCAACACTTTTGCTCTCACTACCCCCTAATGACCATTTCCCCTTCAACATCCCCTCCCGAGATCTTTGCACCATCCTGATGGAATGACTGGTCTAAGACATCCACCACAATCTCTGATTCTTAACTGTGGAAATTTGCTGATACCACTATGAGAAAAGGTTTTGTTGTTCTTAACTTTGATTTTGAATTATGATAACATACAGTAGTTTGACATTATTATGATTTTTAATGAGGGAGGGGCGGTAAAGTAAAAGACTATTTTGTCCTTAGTGAACACACATTTTGATCTGGGAAGAACTCTTTTCCTTCTCTAGGCTACCACGATGGATATTGCTACTTTGTAAGCACTTTTAGAGTTGTGACTCTGCTTTTTATAATCTTGATTCAGTTGCACACATGACACAAAATATTCCAGAAATGTAACCAGATATAGAGCCTAGGGACAGAGGAAACTGTTTTGGGGACAAGAAAGAAAACAATGATGCAGAAAACAGCTTGATTGGAGATCAGCAACAGTAGCAGAAAACCAGGATTTCATAGATGCACAAGGTTGCAGTGGCTATAAGTAGTCTAAATAAGTGTTTCTTCAACTATGAGAACCCAAAATGAAGTGAACATGCTGAAATAAATATAGTGCAAATCCTGTGAATAAAAGCTCTTAACATTTTAAGAGCACTGCTATTAAATTTTAGTGAGAAGGCAGTATAAATTTATACTGTTTTAAAGTTTTCTGTACATTCAGCAATCTTGTATTATGATGTTGTTTTTAAGTGACAGTTTCATATTTTTTATGTTAGGATGGGTGTTTGGAGTTGTAAAATTATCCAAGGAAGAGATGTTTAAATACCAAAAATACATATTTCTTACAAATAAATGAATATTATTCTGTGCCAAAATAAACAAAGGTCAAAACAGAATTATCATCTTGCTATATCAGACAAAAAGTACTTCCTGTCCAGCAACAATGACCAGGCAAATCTCCCTAGAAAAATCATGGCAAGATAGAAATATAATTCCCACTGTTGTGTGTCCCCCACCATCTGGCAATCAGGACTATACCGTCTGTGAAAACAGAGGTTCCATCTGTTGCTATCATGGCTAATATCAACTGACAGATCTATCCTCCATAAATTTGCTCAATGTGTGATAACAATGTTCCACATGTTTGTGACTGTTCATCTTTTATTTTCCTGAACTGTCTTGTCAGTGTGAGTCTGAGACATAAGATCAGAAGCTGAAAATGGAGGAGGCGACTATGTTTACAAAACACCTTTGGCCCCTTTCCAAATGTCCTTTTCCTGAGAGCAACATTAATGCAAACAATCAGAATTAAGTTGTTCAAAATGGTGAAATCAAGGGGTCTATCTTCCCGGACTATTACAAAGTTCATGCTAGCACTAGCCCCCCCCCCCCTGTTTAGCTGCAAGATGCATTCTTTTGCCATCCAAATTTACTTGGTAGTAACAGCAACAAAAGTGCCTCCAAAGGGTCTAAATAAGGAGTGGAGAAGTAGATTGCCCTCCAGACCAAGCCAAATGTCTAGATGATGTCACGGAATTGAGCCCCACTAGGCCCCATCTTTTCTCTTATACCATCTGGCCCTATCCCCTTCCAGACACCCAGACATTGGGATGAAAACACAGTCAAAGCAGACACCAGACAAATATTCTTTTCCCCTTCTCAAGTGTAGTTAATGGCAGCTAATGTTGATGAGATCTGAATGACAGAAAAATCAGGAAGCCATCAGCTTAAATGAAGGCAATCCAGTAAAACATGAGATACAATGCATAATCCTTCCTTATACCAAGTCACACCATTGGTCTATCTAGTTACATGGACAGCAGCTCTTTCAGGTTTCAGCCAGTGGTCTTTCCAAACTAACTCAGAGGTATATACAAAGCATGTACCCTAATGAAGCTGTGAACTATGCTGGCGGTGGTATAAACAGCCACCGGTAGGGCCTCCCATGCCAGACAGGTCACAACCGAAGGGTCTGACCAAGAGCATCAAAGGGCAGGATGGGTTCTTTAGCCTTATGGCAACCATCCTAGGGGAAGGAAAACTCCAATCTTAAACCTGGGCAGATGGTGCTCGTCTAACCCTGTAAGATAAACCATCTAAGAGAAGGAAACTCTAATCAAACCTAAGACCCGAGGATCTCTCTGCCACTGTCCTTGCTTGCTTGGTTTAAAGGGTGAGGCAAGTTCTGTGTACGCTGTGCTCCACGAGAAAAATCCATTGCACAGGCTCGAAGGACACATCCAATCCCCCCCCCAAAAAAAGTCCTGTAGCGATAGGTAAGGGACAAAACGGCAGGTGAAAGATGCACTGGTAGCCGCAGACCCAACCCTGCATGCAGGCAGTTCAGGACTTTGGTTGTTTGAGACTGACCGGGAGATGACAGTCTTGTTCAGCAGCATCCTGAATGACCAAGCAGCCTTTTCTAAGGAGAGCACTGCTTGCTCCATATGGAGAGGGGCCTAGAAAAGGTGGCCTAAAGAAAGCTCATCTCCATCTACCTGGGTGGCGAGCCACAGTCAACGGGCATCTTCTGATGCGGTCAAACAAAACCAAAGATACAAAGGCACGCACCGGCCTCCAAAGGTGCCCCAACTATGAAAGCCAACTCTGTGGAGAAAGACAAATTCTACTCAGACCTACGCCACCTCATACAAAAAGTCCCTGCAGAAGATAAAATCACTATCCTTGGTGACTTCAATGCCAGAGTAGGAAAGAACTTTGAAGCCTGAAAGGTGTTCTAGGCAAGCATGGTGTTGGAAACTGTAATGATAACAGACGCCTCCTGCTAGAGTTTTGTGCAGAACAGCAGCTGACTATTACAAACACTATCTTTCAGCAGAAAGATAGCTTGAAGACAACCTGGATGCATCCCCGATCCAAACACTGACACCTCATTGACTATGTTCTAGTGCGCCAGAGAAACATTCCAAATGTTCGTCATACTGGAGTGATGCCCAGTGCAGAATGCCAAACAGATCATCGCCTTGTAAGATGCAAACTAAATCTTCATCTTAAACTTAAACCTAAAAGGGGTGGCATCTTAAAGAGAAGACTCCAAGTCAACAATCTTCAACAAGCTGCCATGAGAGATAACTTCCAGGCAAATCTGCAATCAAAACTTGAAGACTATCTTATAGATTCTTCTCCTACAATGCTTTGGCAACATATTAAAAACAGTATCCTGCAGACTGCGGAAGAATCCCTCAGGTTCTCCCGCAAGAAAAACCAAGATTCGTCAACTATTAAGGTCTTCTAGTCATTAAGGCTATACATGACCTCTGGCATCAGCAGCAATATACAGCTGGTATATCAGTTCTCTGGGAACACAAGAAAGAGAGTGCTAGTGTTCTCACATCCCACTTGTGGGATTCCCATATAGATTACTGCTGAACTAGATAGGCCTTTTGTCTACCTAAGTGTTGTTCTTCTTATATTCTCAATGAATGCAGGATATTTAGGATTTTCTCATTATAAAAAGCTTAAAAATGCTTTTTTTTTTTTACAAAATTGCCCAAGGCAACAGTGACAAAGAGTTAAGCAGATAGAAAATGATTTAAGTTTTAAATTATAGAAGGGAGGAAAATAAACTGTCCAATGGTACATCTAGTAGTTTTAGCAAAGGAAGCAAGTAGCAACCCATGTAACATTTGAGTAGAAAAATGAGATAGCACAAGTTGGAGCTTAGTACCACCATCTTGAGGGGGAGAGAAAGGCAGGCCTGCTCCTTCTAGAAGCAAGAAGAGCCCTCCCTTCAACCACCATCTTGAGGGAGAGAAAGGCAAGCCAGAGCTCCAACAGGCCTTGCCTGAAAAGAAGAAGACCCCTCCCTCCAGTCCATCTGCCTTGGTCCAGGCCTCTGAGGGAGAGAAGAACTGCTGGACTTTCCCTCTTCCCCACCACCTCTTCCTTCTCCCTTTGTGTCGTGTCTTTTTAGATTGTAAGCCTGAAGGCAGGGAAATGTCTAATTAACAAATTGTAAGCCGCTCTGATAGCCTTGGCTGAAGAGCGGGGTATAAATAAAAATTATTATTATTATTATTATTATTATTATTATTATTATTACTTTTAAATAAGGAGAAGCGAGGTGATTGAAGTAGCAGAATCAGAGGAATATTCATCCTCTTGTTAAATATGAGGAAGCGGGGAGTAAATTAATGGTTGTCCTTTATGTTGACATATAAGAAGAAAGCTAAGGTTTAACTGACTGCACTCACATACTTTTTCACTGTTGTGGTATTTATATACGTTTCACTTGAAGATAATAATGGAGTTGAAACTTCATAATTTCTTTCTGAACTTCCAGAGGAGAAAGCGTAGGCAGAGTCAGCACTTTCTGTTTCAATATCTTCTAATTCCTGTTTAGTAAAAAAGAGAACATGCAATCAAAGTTCAAATGTAAGTTTCTCTATGAATAAAACTGTACTTGATTGGAAATAAGCACTCTGGTTTATGGATCACAGCATGAAGTTGTAACATAAGACAATTAGATTTTCCTTAATAAGCAACCAGCAATCCAATATTCTTCATGGTTGTGGAGTCAAAGGCCTTCATGGCCGGCAACTATAGTTTTTTGTGGAGCTTTCGGGCTATGTGGCCATGTTCCAGAAGAGTTCCTTGCTGACATTTCGCCAGCATCTGTGGCTGGCATCTCCTCTGAAGTCTCTGTTGATTATATTTGGAGTGTTGTAGTTTTCGTATTCTTTGCCATATCTGGCCATGGGATGATCAATGAAAATGCAATTTTATTTATTTATTTATGAATAAACTGTTTATGGTATTATGAAACAAGGTACAGCAACACATGCACCATCCATTTTTTCATGCTTTTTAATCTGAGAGGTGATGTTAACATCACTGAGACACAATGAGGTTTAGAAAGTTTATGATATTGACATAACTGGCTTTGATTGGTTCACATTCTTACGTGAAAACACAGTGGTGGTTTCCCTTGTCCCCTTAGGTTCTGTCTTTAGGAATACTTTATTAAAATAATCAACCTAAACTGGGGCATAAGTTTACTGTATAAAAATATAAGATAAGTCACATAAATCATATGAATAAAAAGTCTAACAGACATCAATAATTTCAGTTCAGAAATAATCCAGAATGAGACCATTTTATCTGCCTTGGCTTAGTGCTAGGGAATCCTGGGAACTGTAGCTTATTGTGGCACTAGAGCTCTTTGACAGAGAAGGCTAAATGCCTGACAAAACTACTGTTTCCAGAATTACGTAGTATTGAACCTGGGCAGTTAAAGTGGTCTCAGTGTGGACTCCACATTGGCCTCAGTGTGTTTTGGACCTATGACACAACCAGGAAAAAAGAGGAAATAGACAATAAAATTAGACAATGTATTAGCATTATAAAAACAAAATCCTACTCATCAGATTGCCATCGTTTCATTTATATTAGCATAAAATGGGCTAACTCCCCCTTTGCTCTTCCATTATTGTGAGGATATTGGGCAAATGGACCTCAAATGCCCTTTGCTTTTTTAATGATGGCTCCATCTCTGTTTCAGATCAATACATAATGGGCTCTGGGGGAAAAATTGAATTTTTTCAAAATTATTTTTCCCCCTGAGCCCATTCTGAAATTGAGCCACATCACAATCGTGATGAAGTCAGCCATATCTTGAAGCTCATAGATCCCTACTCTTTTTCTAGTATAACATCCCTTCCTCAGATTGGGCACACAAACCTTTAGCACATTCAGGATATACAGAGGCTCTACTACACTATGTAGTAATCAGTGTTGGTCCAATAAAGCTTTTCCTCTTCCTTTCATGTGGTGGTTTTTGTACCATAAGAGCTCTGCTCTTCGTCAGTTACATGATAGGGCTTTTGTACAGCAATGTTTTATATTAGCTATCAGCCCCACATGAGATGTTGAGGTCTTCTCAAGTAATACTGTGGAAATTGAAATCAGCTTTAACATAAAGTTCTAGAGCAAGTTAATATACCTTAATGACTCTTCTTTGTCAGCTGCAGTGTCTTTGAGTTCTGTTTAGAGCTTTTGAAGATTTTAAGACTGAAGGTTTTTTTAAGCACATTTACTTGGAAGCAAAACACATCTTAGGAGCAAAGACAAAGGACAGGTTCCACATACTCTCTTACCTGTCATTTCTCTGTTTTAAAACAGCCCTATTCTATACTTGTTCAGCGTAATTAGTGTTCTGGTAGGTCATAATACCACCACAATTAAATTAGACAATGAGTGGGCAACTTCTAGCATAGTGGATGATGTTGGACTGCATCATCCATCATCCATTATAATTGGATATGTTAGCTTGACTGATGAGGACTGGAATTCAGAGCTAATGAGTCAAAGGTTACCCAATTCTGTATTAGTCTTTTAGTACCCTCTGTAGATTCTATATAAGTGTGAACCAAAATACATTTAGGGGTTGTGCAAACAGCCCTGAAGGGGTGGCCTCCAACCGCCCCTTTTTCAGCCAGATTGGGGCTGTGGCAACCGCATGCCACAGCCTCTATCTGGCCTTTCAGAGTGCGAAAAGGAGCTGCAAAAAGTAGCTCCTTTTTGCGCCCTAGAAAGAGCACAACAGCCATGGCACTGCGGCTATACAGAGCTTTTTCAGCACTGCATCATGTGGACACAGCTCTGTGAAGCTGCGCACTGTGTGGTGCAGCGCATGGGATCACAGCATCCTGGGGGCAGAGCTGGGGTGTGCGTCATGTAGATGCTACACCCTGACTCTGCCCCCAGGTTGGCCCAAAGTGCCAGTCTGCACAGGGCTTTAGTTTGCACATGAATATTATTGGAATCAATAGATGCAAATGCACATTTTACTAGATATCCTGCTATAACTCCTCCATTCCATACAATTTCACCTGACTTTCGAAACAGAACTGGTAATACATACTGCTGTATAGATTTTTTTTTTCCAGTGTCAAATAGTTAGGGGGAAATATAATGAAGGAGATCCAGGGAACAAAAATGACCTCCTATTTATATCTGGCAAAATATGTTTATATTTTTAAAAGGAAGTATATCAGAAGACAAATGTTAAGAATGTCAGAATTATTTCATATTTTCATATGCATCAAAGCCAATTAGCCCAGTGCCCCCTTTTCACAAACATGTAGGAATAAGCCCAATTATCTTGAAAAAAGCCAATTAAAATTAAACAGATAATCTTAATACTGTGTCTAAACTTCTAATAATCTTTGCATAATGACTTTTCTCACAAAGATGTTTTTAACGTAAACTGTGAAATATTGTCCATCTATCATGCTTACAAGCAGCAAAGACAACACTCGCAACATTCTGTTGTCTTTAAATTGCAGTTTGCGCTAACAAGTAATCATAGTGACACTAAACATGCCTGTTTTTCTAGCAGAGATATATTTAGAGTTCTTCAAGTATGTGAATAATTCCTTCACTTAACGCAGGTATAGAAGACCTATATTAAAATAAGTAGACCTGTACACCAGGGAAAAGACTGGATAAAACAAACATATTTCTTATTCTGCTTTATTAAGGAAACATTGGTAGTATTGTTAACTTGCACAGTTTATGCATGAAGAGTGGATTTATACTATAATATAGAAAATGGCCATGGGATTTACTCCCTAATAAAGAATTTCCTTTTCAGGCTGAAACTACCTACTAGGGCCAAAAACTCAGAGCAAAAGTTGCAGCCCTATGGCAAAATGCACTATTGCACTAGTGTGTATTTCCTAACCCTGACTAGTTTTTTGGCTGTGACTTGTTTGGTAATTCAGAGCCTTGTAATGGTACAGAATATATTTCTGAATTTTATTGAGGGGAAAAGAAAAAGTAATAAAGGGCTATTGTTGCAGCAGAAACCTAACAGTACTAAGACTTCTGCTGTTCAGGTAAGAAACCCATAACTACTAGAAAAATATTGTTCCTTACTGCCAGACAGTGCTTTCACAGTCTACAGCAGGGGAGGGACAAAGGGTGATCTGAGGACTACATATGGACCCCAAGGGTCAAAAATTCTTTGTCCCTAAATTGATTCCTAATTTCTGCCATGCTTTTTTGAGTCCCAAGAGAGGCCTTTCTTAGAACGGAAATGATTCTCCAGGTCACTTCCTATTACGATATAGGTATCTCCTAGATATAAAATGATCTAGGAGGTCCAAACACATGGTGAAAAGGCCTCCCTCACCAAGAGTGTGTTTGGGGCAAAAAATAATAATATTTTATTTATTTATTTATTTGCAGAGGGGTTGGGGTACACTCTCAGGGTCTCCTGGGCAGTGAAGGAATACAGCCCCCTAGCCTCCAACAGTTGCTCTCAAACCTCTGGTCTAGAGTAAAGCTAAACATATATTTTATATAAATACTGATATTCTATTTTTCTCACATAATTATGGCAGACATTAAATGGAAAGCACTGATGTAAGACATGCTTCTGAACAATTTAAGTCTTTGAAATTATATGAGAAAAGTGGCTGATTAAATTCCTAGATAGAAAACATATATCTGAAGACCTATATAGAATATATCATTTGTGTATAGAATACACAAAGCTGTAAAGCAAATGGATACCTCTAAGTTGTTTCTCCTAGGATTATTTTGCTTTACAAGTTTCTTCAGAAGCCTTTGTTTGTTTGTTTGTTTGTAGCACAACACATTCCCTTTATATACCCCCCCTTTTTGGGGGGGGCAGAAAAAAGTTACAGCATATCCTCCCTCCTGTAAATATAAATTGTTCTATTATTTGCAATTCTGGTTGTGGCAGAGATGTTTTCCCAAGAGAAGAAAGGGTTAGAGCTTCCTACTTGAGCCAAAAGCTTCTGTTAGATAGTTGCAGCTCTTGAGCTTTCTGTGAAAAGCTTTCTCTTAACACTATACTTAAAATGCTGATCTCTCTTCTTTTTGTCTTGATGGGTACAGAACAACCTTTTGTAGAAATTCATCTGTTCATGATTACCTACATTTGAAGCCTGAATAAGTCTAACCTCAACCTACCCCAGCAGCAGAAGCAAAACACATCCATTTCTATTGCCATCCATATGGATTCCATTACCATTGCACTGATTTGCACAAGCAACATACATCCATTTCATGGGCCACTAAAAATGTAAAAGGATGCAATAGGCACTAGTCTGTGTGACTGCAAAGAAATCACTCAAGTGTACTCTTGTGCAGAATTTATAACATGAATATTTAATTCAAATCAATTTGAATAAGGGCAACAACATACATTTTAAAAACATAGTTTAGGGGCATAACAATAATATAATGATGATCAACAATATATTAAATCACAACATGAAAATCTGCAAGAAAATCTGCACTTGTTCAAGAATCTCAGCCCATAAGCAAGAAGTGCAATGGATTTATAAAAGAAATGTCAGACAATATTTTTATAGCTCTATCTGAATAATTAGATTCTGATTAAAAAGCAGTAGCTGTCTGGAGTTAACAAGCAATTTATGTGGTAGCTGACAAAACATTACCTGAACATTTCATTCACATCAGTCTGAACAAGAGCAATGACATGCCGTTTAAAGAACAGGCTTTAGGGGCATAAAAATAATATAACAATGATCAACAATATATTAAATAGATGGGTTTTATATTTTTAACAAGTTTTAAAATAAACACAATGCAAATAATAATATGGAAATAGAAACAAAATTGCCATATAAAAACAATTTAATAATAATAATAACAATAATAACAATAATAACAATAATAACAATAATATATTTATTTGTATCCTGCCTCTCCCTGTGTTGGATCGAGGCGAGTAACAGCAAGTGGGAAACAGTTAAAAAAATAAAACAAAAACAAAAACAATTCATAATAAGATTGGAAAACATCCGATGGGAGCAGTGAGACATATGAACTGTTAAAATTCTGAGGAGGTCAGTTAGGAAAGGCCTGCCGGAAGAGATCTGTCTTTATTGCCTTCTTGAAGGCCTCCAACGATGTTATATGGTGGATCTCCTCCGGCAGGTCATTCCATATTTTAGGAGCAGCAGCTGAAAAGGTCCTTTGGAAGGTTGCCTCCAGCCTGGTTTTCTTTGGCTGCAGCAGGTTCCTCCCAAAGGACCTGACTGTGCGGGAAGGATTGTATGGGAGGAGGCTGATTTACAATAATGCAATCTCTGCATCCAGGTACTGGATGTTAGTGAATTTAGATTTTATTTAATTTTATCTCATGTGCATGAAATTGGTAAGCATAACTAGTTTCACTATGTTTGGCTAGTTCTTAGGCAACTATTATCCAAAGATTATACCATATGTTTCCTTTTAGTAGAAAAATGTTGCAATTCATTGTCTTCTAATACATAGTTAATTTTGCCATGTTATTTACAGAAATGAAAACAACTGATTAAACTCATTAAAGTACAGCCAGCTACACCACTGCATTTAATGGGAATTGATCATCCATGGATTTTGGCATTCAAGGTGATCCTGAAACTCAAATCCAGTGGATACCAAGGCCCACTGTATATTAAAATCACTAGTGTGTGTGTGTGTGTATAACTTTTTAAAACTGCAATTACGTGAGAAGATAAGCAAGTTTTTCCAACATGCAAATATCTTCTTTTCTGTTTTTCCACTAGTGCTAAGTACCACCGATGAATTTTAAAACATTTTTTCTTTATATTAAACATGCTAAGACCACAAAGTCCCATGTCAAATTATCTCCACTCTTTCTTTGGAAGTGCATGTCCATTATTCTTAATTTTTTCATCATATTGTCTTCAGGTTCAACAAGAATTTGATAAATATCTGATACTAAATTATATGAATTATCTTCAGTACACAGAATTCTAAACTATATAATAAGACTGAAACATCTCTAACATTACTACAAATAAGATTTTGTAACTTAAACTTTTGAAAGTATTCATTTTATACACTCACTATCTGATTCCATGCTGATATAACACAATTAATGTAGTTTTACACAGCAGATTTTGTCCAATGTTTCATGTTATGTGTGGTGCAATATTAATTTCCATATATATTTCAATGCAAGCAAGTTTCAAACAATTATTAACCATAAAATAATAATAGCCCAGTGATGGAACAAATTAACAGTTGATTAACATTACATCTTGAATTCAGGTTAAATGGTAGATATTTTAAGAGGGGAAAGATACCAATAAATTGGCACTGTTAACAACGACATAAACCAAATCTTACTATCCTTCAAATTATCATATCTGACTGAATTTCCTCCTTTTGCTCTTAATTCACCTGCAACACATTAGACAAGGTAATAATTTATGATAATCATATGAAAATATACAATTAATATTCATCACCTCTAGTTTCTCATCACTTTAGATAATCAGTAATGCAGAGTGAAAATGCTGTCAGATTTCTAATTGCTTTGTAATGGGCCTGAAATAAGAAATCATTAAAGACAAACAATCTGTCACTTGTCTGTTACCTTAACTATCTACCACTAAAAAAGAAACTCATTAAAGCAATTGCTAATGAGCAGGGGGGAAAAGACGGCATTGAATGTGTCCTGCAATATATTTTAAACAATGGTCTATTAATTTCTATAAAATTTATTTAAAACATTTTCATACCCCAGTCCTCAGGCAAAAAGTCTCCAAGTGCCTTATATAAAATTAATAAAAATCAAACAATGACTGTGTGTATAATTCCCTATACACTGTATTAACTGTTATGGACTACGGAAACATACATCAATCAAATAGACTGACTTTGAGTTGTTTTCAACTTATGGTGATCCTAACACAAACCCATCACAGGGTTTTCCTGGTAAAATTTGTTCAGATGGGGTTTGCTTTCGCCTTTCTCCGAGACTGAGAGTGTGTGATTTGCCCAAGGTCACCCAGTAGGTTTTCATGGCCAAGTGGGGATCCAAACCCTAGTCTCCAGAGTCATAGCCCAACACTCAATCCATTACACTGGCTTTCACTGCCAGGTGTATCTATCATAATAAACACATTTAACAGGTACGTCACATTATTTCCACGTGAAAGCTACTGTTTTGCTACATATGTATTCAAAGGTGTCCTACCTACCTCTACAGGGGAAACTATTGCCTTTGCATATATGCAAATTATATTGATTGTGTTTTTTACTTTTGCATTGTACACAGGTGAAAAATATGTGGCCCTCCAGATGCTATCAGACTGCAACTCCCATTAGCACTAATCAGTATAGCCAATGGTGAGGTGTAATGAGAGCTGCAATTCAACAACATCTGGAGATCCACATCTTCTCAATCCACTGTCATAGAAGTTGGTCAGAAATCTTTTTCACAGACTATAGTTATAGAAGTAGTACATGGTTCACTGTCTTTAATATTTGCATATGCTTTTTAGCGCATCCTCTTTCTTGCATGCCAGTGGTCTCCTATTTGTCAAGTAGGTTTAAAAGGGCTGACACAAGTGGTTCTATTATGATAACTGTCACAGTTGTTAAATCACTTATTCAATGTCTCTGTGTTAGTAGTACAGATGTCTGGAAGGCTTATGACGGCCATCATTTATACAAAAAGGGAATTCATATACTGATTTATAGTGGCTCTGTAGCCAAAACAGGGCTACTGAGAAAGAAGAGGAAGGCAGCTCCTTAGGGAGCCCCAATCTTCACAAAAGAAGATTACATCTTGGGTGGGAGGCTGACAAATCTATAAGGTTTCAGCAGTAGCTTATGTACGAACGATCTCCTAAAATCTGATGGGGAAGAGTAATTAGTAATTAGAGGGAGGAAATATATATAAAAGTGGGACACATCAGAGTGGTGTCCCCATGCAAAAAAAAAAAAAGCTAAAAAGTTAAAGAAAAACAGCTGGCCAAATTTAGTGCTTAACTTAAGAAACATCCCTACCAAGTATACATGGCAGAACCAGAGATCAGCCAGCTTTTGTGATCAGCATGCCATTTTTCTCTCATATGAGCAGTGGCAATTAATTGATATTCATTGTTAATAAAGATTTCATACCAAACTGAGAAGTTGTTAACATAGCTGCAGTTTTAAGACGCTTAGGGTTACTTCTTGTGAAACTTGTGAAAATCCACTCAGTTGTTTTAGGAAAAAAGTTAAATTGGACCTGCCCTAAATATAATAGTGTTGCTTTAACAGTCAATCAATCGTTTTATTTATACCTGTCTTTCCCCCCAAACAGGGTTTTATACCCGTCTTTCCCCCAAAACCAGGACATATGATGGCTTTCAGATAAAAAGAAATACAAGTAATAACACATGTAGGAGCTCATTGATGGGCTTATTAATTCTGCTTACCTCTCCCTAGTTTAAATTTCAAGTTGGGCTGCAGAAGGTTTTTACTGCCAAATTTGCTGCCTGAATACAGCCCGGGTGCATCCCCGCTTCCATGAGTGCTCCATGTGGCTCTTTTCAGATCCAGGAATTTTCTGGCTTAAGAAATTGGCCACCGGAGCACTCAGTGATGATGCACCTGGGCTGTATTCAGGCTGCAAATTCAGTGGCAAAAACCTTCTGATAAGTCTTAAACAGCCTATAGAATTAAAACTCATTTAAAACCTTAAAAGAACAGCATAAAAATAGATTTCATATCTACTAAACGAGAAAGCCTATCTACACTAAAGTAGAAATCCCTTTACATGTAAATCAGTTCCCCAGTGCCTGCTGGAACAGAAAGATATTCACTGGGTGATGAAAGAAAAGCAAGGAAGTAGCCAGCCAGTTAGGCTTCTTGGGAAAGGAGATCCAGAGTCTGGGAGCAGGCACAGAGACATCCATCCAACTCTCCTGTGAAGATGACAGAATAGAGAGAAATGCCTCCCCTGAGATCTTAGAGCATGCGCAAATTCAGATAGGAAGATATGGCCCTTCCAATAGTTTGGGCCCAAGCCAAATAGGGTTTCATAGTTCATTACCAGCACTTTGAATCATGCCCAGAAACAAACTGGCAGCCAATGGAGATGGTGCAGCATAGATGCTCCCTTTAGAAAGCTAAACATTTATTTAGTTTTTCCTAATTGATATTATGGAAGAACTAGCAGTTTGAGTGCTTGACTAGGGTTTGGGAGACCAGGGTTCAAATCCCTACTCAGCCATAAAAACCTACTGGGCCAAGAGGTATTCTAGATTACTGGACTACACTTGTGCAGTGCTGCTATTCCATTTTAACTGCTCTGGCTGCTCCTGTTGCATTCTGGGGTTTGTAATTCAGTGAGGCCTAAGAGCTCTCTGGCTGAAAATTCTAAATGCCCGTCCTTAAACTGCAAATCTCAGAATGCAAAAGGAGGCAGCCAGAGCAGTAAAAGTGGAATAGCAGCAGTATGTGAGTGTGGTGTGGTAATGTGGATTCTCTCAGACTCAGAGCAAGGCAATAGCAACCTCACTCTGAACAAATCTTGCTAATAAAATCCTGTGATAGTTTTGCCTCAGGGTCACAATAAGTCAGAATGACTTGAAGATACACAACAAATAGGATATTATTAGTCAATAATAATACAATATTTATTGTAATATGTTCCTGTCTCTATAAACATCATTGTTCTATCAGTTAAAATTAACTTGTTTTATCCAATCAGTATAATGAAATGTGTGCATAAATGCAAGCACACTATTTGTTTCTCACTATTTCCCAGAATAAAATCTTCTCTGCCCCACCCCCACATGAGCTAATTTTAAAGTAGATTTCTGAAAAATTGATTCAGTCCAACAGAGCAGACAGGTTTTTCATATAAAAATCCTTGGGCTGTCATATGCAGGAAAATATTTTGTTACATACTGCTTTCTAGTTTTCCAGATAAAAGTAATTTTTATTTTGAATAAGAAGCTAAGCAAGGTAGAAGTTCTGTGACCTGTTTCTAATACTATAAATGCCTCCAGTTAAATCAGGGGTGGAAATCATGCTGCCCTCCAGATGTTGCTGCCTTAACTGCTGAGAGCTGTAGTTTAACAATAACTGAGGAGCACATGATTCCCACCTTAATTTAAAGTATCTTCTTACATTCTAAATTTCATTGATACAACCATTCTATTCTGCTGTAGATATAACAATAGGATTCATGCCATAGTCTGATATTGGTAATGGACTAGAAGAGGGCAGACAAACTGAAGCTTAATCTACAGGACAGAAACACTCCTTAGCCAATCAAACTGCAGATCAGAAAATAGGGATTCAATTTGTGTTGTTTTGCACTCTCCTTTTGAAGACTCAGGCTTGCGGTTCAAATGTACTTCTGGATTCAGCCAGTCTTAAGTGCTAGATTTCAGGAATGTCCTAGCATTCTCACAGCTAGGACTATTGTTCCCATTCCTGGAGGTATTAGATCTGGACACAAGTGGGACACAGTAACCTTTCTGCTACCTTATGTTGCAGAGACACAGATACCATATCATACTTTCTCACAGCGAAAAGGACCTTAAAATCCCCACGGGCCAACCGTATCTACAACAGGATGGAACATGCCCTGTTATTGAAGAGAATACACACCACCTGCAAAGAACTATTGTCACTTCACCCCAGCATCAGTCAAAAGATGAACACCCAAGACTGGGACAAAATTGACAGCCTCACCTACATGAAAAGGGAAAAAGATATGGCAGACCACCCTGAAAGTCAAAAACAAAAATTCAATAAATGCCACAAGCATCAGCTGAAACCATCACTGGACACATCACAAACTATCATTAATCTCACCCAGTGGCAACTTTCAAAAGAGGAAACATCCCCGCTCTATGGAGTTTATCACACGGGAGGAATTTCTCTCAATTTCGAATAGAGCCAATTTGAATTCACATAAATCCGCTAGTTTAGCAAATTTACGTGAATTCTAATTGTGTTCGGTATGCATTCAAAATGACTTCCCATTTCCCGAAAATGACCCCCCCATTGCCCGAAATTGTGTGAAACCCCATGATTGCATTTGGAATGACTTCCCATTGCCCGAAATTGCATGAGATATACTCATACACAATAATGTGAAAACCCATGATTGTGTTCGGATTGCCATTGCAGTATATCCCCAAATTCCGTCGTATGATAAACTCCTACGAAGTTGCCTTTAAAAAGTAAAATTATGAGCCAAGGTAGGAAACACGAGGCCCTCCGGATATATTATGTGACTGTAGTTCCTAAAATCCTTCACCATTACCTATGCTGGTTAAGTCTATTGAGCCACATAGTGCAACATCTGAAGGCCCATATGATTCCCATACCTGTTCTAAATGCTGGTTGTTGTTGCTGGCCCAGTACAGACAGGCCAAATGAAGCAACTTCCAGCCACTTTGGAGGCATACGCTCTCTCCAACGCACACTGAAGATGCACACCAATAGAATAACACCTATTTTTATTCTGCAGCAGAATAGAATGGTTGTACCAATGAAATTTAGAACGTAAGAAGATACGTTAAATTAAGGTGGGAATCATGTGCCCTTCAGTTGTTGTTAGACTAAAGCTCTCAGCAGCAAAGGCAGCAACACTGGTCCTTTGGACCAGAGCAAAAAGAAACCAGGATAATCTGCTGCTGGCAGTGCAAGTTGTGTCCTGTGGCCGTAGCCCACTTTGGGATCAGGCTGTGCAATCAGCACGGTCCTGACCTGGTTGCAACCAGTGCTGACTCTGGCTGCTCTTTCACACCCTTCTGCTCCAGCCTGATGTTGTGTGTTCTCAAGTCATTTCCAAATTATGGTGACTCTAAGACCTATCATCATTTTTGGTTGTTGTTGTTTTTGGCAAGATTTGCTCAGAGGGGCAAACAATTGCCCATGACTATTAAACTACAAAAGCGCTAAGCAGCTCAGTTCCATATTAACTGAAACACTAATGACTTGGATGACAGTATTGGGGACATAGTTATCAAATTTGCAGATGACACCAAATTAGGAGGAGTAGCTAATACCCCAGAAGACAGTATCAAAATTCAAAATGACCTGAATAAACTAGAAAGCTGGGCCAAAGCTAGCAAAATGAAATTCAACCCGGAGAAATATAAGGTACTGCACATAGGGTGGAAAAATGAAATGCACAGATATAGGATGGGAGAAACCTGGCTTAATGAGACTCCATGTGAAAGGGATTTAGGAGTCCAAGTAGACCACAAGTTGAATATGAGTCAACAATGCGATGCAGCAGCTAAAAAGGCCAATGCAATTTTAGGCTGCATCAATAGAAGCTTATTGTCTAGATCAAAGGAAGTAATAGTGCCACTCTATTCTGCTTTGGTCAGGACCCACCTGGAATACTGGGTCCAGTTCTGGGCACCACAATTCAAAAAGGATGTGGAGAAACTGGAGCGTGTCCAAAGGAGGGTGTCCTAAAACGGTGAAGGGCCTGAAAACCATGTCCTATGAGGAATGATTTAGGGCATTGGGGATGTTTTGTTTAGCCATTTGGTTGCTTCCCTGAGTAATTCTATTCTAGGCAAAGATCTTGTTAAGCCATGTTGTTTCCATGTGTAATAATAGTATTAAGGGTGAACCAGGAAATGTTCACAGTTTGGGATATTTTATTATAATGCAATTCTGATTGTTGTTTCTGTGCAGATTTCTCACAGACTTGTTTTAATAGTTGCTTTGTCTTCATAACACTGTACATTTAAATGTACTTTCCAACAAATTACGGGCTCTTCCAAAAAGAGGTGTATTTAATCTGTGACACTAGAATTACATACAGGTGTTATAATATTAGAAGAAATTAATTAAATCTTAAAATTAAGACAGTTGAATTAAAAATAAATTCAAATATGTAGGGGGAAGTGTATCCCCTTCTTGTTTGCCCTTCCTGAATAGCTAGTCAAATGCCCCAAATCCACCTGAATAATAATTAAAAAAACTTTGCTTGTCAGTAGAACACATAACCTTGGAGTACCAAGAAGGCCCACTTTAACATCCAAACAAACGTTACTCCAAGCAGAATGGGACTGACAGAAGGGACATACCACAACCAAGGTACAGCTAAAGTAGATTTGTATGGATGATTGTAGTCATAGAATCATAGAATCTTTGAGTTTGAAGAGATCATAAGGGCCATCCAGTCTAACCTTGACAGATGGCTATTCAGCCTCTGCTTAAAGACCCCCAAGGAAGGAGAATGTAGCTGAAATTGCTGTCAAAGGTATTTCTACCAATGATTGACTCAGGGATATGAGTACAAACAAGTGCCATTTTACTTGTTTCCTTAATTTTTGTGTCACAACAAAACAAAACAAAAACTATTTTGCAATTTCACAGTGCTGACTACCTTGTGTGCTTCAAGTGGTAACAATGCTAATTAAATCCATTTCAATTCCAGGTTGTAATGCAACAGAATATGGAAAAGTTGGGGGGAGTGCACTTTTTAAGGCACTGTATAGACACAATGATACAGCACCATATGCCTTCTGGGAGCTGCCTAGAGTCCCACTCATGGAGAAAGGTGGCATACACATAAATAAAATAAATACTAACCACTTGTTAAGACAGCATTCTTCTACATGAGATTGACAAGATTTTATTATTTTTAATAAATATTTCCATTGTATTTATTATTAAATTATTTATTATTTATTATATTTATATCCTGCCTTTCTCCCTGTACAGGGCCCACAATGCAACTTTTAAAAACTTTCAGTACAACAGTGTATAATCAAACCAACTTTGATTTTAAAAAACAAGTTAATCTTTTTGCGATTATCGAGGTAAATATCTTGTAATCTTGGTTTAGTAAGGCAATAGGCCTGTAATTTTTTATATCTGTCTTTTCTTTTCCTGCCTTAGGGATAACAGCAACATCAGCGTAATTCCACATCGTTGGTTTGCCTTCCCATTTTACTTTGTTAAATGTAGTACATAAAATTTTTACAAGTTCTTTTTTAAAGGTTTTATAAAATTTTGCAGAAATTATTCACAAGGATCAGAGTGGCTTTTTGCCTGAAAGGCAAATAAGAAACAATATAAGAACATTACTAGACATAATAGAGTATTATAATGTAAACAATGAAAGAAAGTGTGCGTTAATATTCTTAGACGCCGAAAAAGCGTTCGACAACATAAGTTGGCAATTTATGTTCGAGGTACTTAATAGAATGGGCTTTGGAAATAATTTCTTGGCAAATGTTGCACAAATTTACACTCAACAGAAAGTACAAATTATAGTGAACGGTGAAAAAACTGACAGTATCGAAGTAAACAAAGGTACCAGGCAGGGCTGTCCTCTGTCTCCCCTTTTGTTTATCACCATTCTGGAAGTTTTGAATAATTCAATAAGAAAAAACAAAAAAATAAAAGGGAACAAGATTAAAGGTTCTGAATTTAAATTAAAAGCCTACGCTGATGACTTAGTCATTTTTTTGGAGGACCCTACAAGAAATATAGAATACTTATTTGCAGAATTAAATGAATTCGGTAAGGTGGCGGGTTTCAAAATAAATAAAAGCAAGACTCAAATTATGATTAAAAATATGAAGGAAAAAGAAAAATCAGAATTATCATCCTGGATCGGTATTAAGATAGAAAGGAAAGTTAAATATTTAGGAATCTGGCTTACGGATAGAAACATGAGTCTGTTTGAAAATAATTATAAGGATGTATGGAATAATATTGAAAAAGATCTGAATCTGTGGAACAATTATAACCTTTCTTTGATGGGCAGAATTGCAGTAATCAAGATGAGTGTATTGCCAAGATTAATGTTTCTTTTTTTAAACCTCCCAATAGTACCAAACGAAAGGATATTCAAAGACTGGGAAAAAGTGATCTCCAAATTTGTTTGGAGGGGTAAAAAGGCAAGGATACAATGGAAAACATTGAAGAAAGACAAATCTCTAGGAGGATGTGTGTTGCCTGACTTGAAAACCTATTATAGAGCCAGTAATGTATTATGGTTGCAAGAGTGGGTAAAACTGTCGGATAAACATTTATTAGATATAGAGTCATGCAATCTAAGGTTTGGCTGGCACGCATACCTCTGGTACAGTAAAGAAATAGTAAATAGAGACTTCAATAATCATTCCGTGAGAAAGACACTTTTAAAAACCTGGAATATCTTAAAGGATAAATTTTATCGTGGATTACCACTATGGGTGTCGGTACAAGAGGCCTTTTTAGGCAGATGGGAGGGAGGGGGAAACTGGATCAAATATAAAGATGTATTAAAGATAAACCCGGAAGGAGAACTGGAAATCTGATCAATGGAAGAACTTGTAGAAAGAGGAATTAAAATTAATTGGTTTGGTTATTTACAAATATCACAAAAAGTTAATGAAGATAAAAAGAATATTGGCATTGCAAAAGACTCAAACGAATTTGATAAACTATTCTGGGAAAAAGGTAAAGGGAAAATATCTAAAATTTATAAATTTTTATTAAGTAGAGAATTAGAACATGAAACGGTCTCCCCGGACATGATAAAATGGGCACAGGAATTAGGTCGTAATATAGAGTTTGAAAACTGGGAAAACACTTGGAATAAATCCAATAGATTTACAGCTTCACAAGATCTTAAGGAAAATTATTTAAAAGTATCCAACAGGTGGTATTATACACCACTTAGAATTGCAAAAATCTATAGAACAAATAAGTTTCAGTGTTGGAAGTGTCAAAAAGCTAAAGGTTCTTATCTCCACATGTGGTGGGCATGCCCGAAAGTCAAAAAGTTTTGGTGTAAAATACATGAAAAGATCCAAGAAATTTTTAAAACTAAATTTTCTTTTGTCCCAGAATTATATTTATTGAATATGACGTCTTTTTTGGATACAGTAACAGAAAACAAACACTGGAGGGTTATCTTATATTTGATCACAACAGCCAGGATTCTCCTGGCAAGAAATTGGGAAAAAAAACACGGTTCCATCAATAGATGACTGGTTTTATAAAGTTATAGAAGTTAAGGAATTTGATAGAATAACAGCATCAATAAACAATAAACCTAAAAACAAGGTAATGAAGGAATGGGAACCTATTGAAAAATACTGGTTTAAAAAATGTAATCTGAAAGAAGAACTAATTTGATATCACAATTCGTTAAGAATGAAAAGTAAAGAGAGGGGAAAATTGGAATAGAAACATAAAGTTGGGCACACGACACATAAGGTTAAAATAAAATGTACAGACAACGAACATGAAAGTGGGATAGAACACTATCCAGTATATAGTGTTTAGTATCTAATTCTATAATTTTAAATGATATAATGTTATATGGGACTTCAAAAGTTCGTCTGGATTGTACTAATAGAGGATATGTTTAATGATGTCATAAAGAATGTTGGAGTATTTTGTTTCTGTAGTAAACTAGCAATTTTGCTGATGCAATTGATAAATGTTAACACACAATAATGCTTTTTATTGTTGTTGATATACGATGTTTTGTTTTGTTTTGATTATATTCAATAAAAATCAAACTTTAAAAAAAACAAGTTAAAAACAAGTTAAAACAGCATTTAAAACATAAAATAAAACATGCATGAGTGGGCTTTTATATACAGGGAGACTGTTGTTGTTGTGTGCCTTCAAGTCGTTTCTAACGTATGGCGACTCTAAGGTGAAGCTATCATGGGTTCTTCTTGGTAAGTTTCTTCAGAGTGGACTTGCCATTGCCATCCTCTGAGGCAATACCTAAGGTTTGCCTAAGGTCACCCAGTGGGTTTCATGACTCGGAGGGAAAACCACTACACCATGCTGGTTCTCATATATGATTTTTTAATTCCATACATTCTCGGCTATAAGTCGACCTCCTGTATAAGTCTAGTAAGTCAGCCTCCTGTAAGTCTAGTAAGTTTATCGCACAGGCCCTGGAACGGGCCTGTTGTGTTACAAAAGGGGGTGTGATGGGAACGGGAGGCGGCATAAAACAGATCTTACTGCACAGGAGAATGCTGCCGCTGCTGGAAGGTCCCATTCCATTCCGGATGCATCCCAGAGGGGCCGATTTTTGGGAACGCTTCTAAGCAGTTCCCAAAAATCGGCCTCTAGGGAACGCTTCCGGAACGGAAAGGGAACTTCTGCAGTGCTGGCAACGTTCTGCTGTGCAGTAAGGTCCATTCTATGCTGCCTCCCATTCCCATCACGCCCCCTTTTGTAATGCAACAGGCTCGTTCCATGTATAGGTCAAGGGTAAAACTTGGAGGCTCCTTCAGTGTGTGTATGTGTGAATATGGCAAGAGAGACTCTCACTGCAATTTTTTGCTTAATCTTTTTAGCTTCATTTCAGCCAGACGCACTGGCAGTAGAGGGACAAACAGCACTATCAGTCAGTCACCCAGGACTCTTTTTGCTTTGCCCCATAGAGAAATACACTCCTCTATGCACAACTTGGGGAAATCTGAAAGAGCTGCTATCATATTACCATAGTGACCTGTCAATAAGTAGACCTGGGATTTTCAGGTCAATTTTTGGGCATACATTTCTAGACGTATAGATGAGTATATATAGGAGTCTGGACCCAAGCTATGTAGGGCTTTTAAAGCCAAAACCAGTAATTTCAATTCTGCCTGGAAACAGATCAGCAGCCAGTTGTGTCATTTCACAGGGGAGTGGGGGTGGTAATGCACTTTAAAATTCTTGCCTTGCTATCATTGGAGGCATATTTCATGAAAATGAAAAAGAGAGCTATTTTTTGTGATTGTTTCCAGCCTCTGGACTATCCTGGTAATGGAAGCTACTATCTGCAACATGAATTCTTGGGCAGCTGCTAGGGCCCAGCACTCCTGCAGGGCTCCTACCTTGCCAAAGCGGTGTCTGACCTGCCATTTTAATTAAGTACAACATACTTTACACTGTGTTACTTGTGGAAAATTAAAATGGTATGCCATTCAGTAACATCCCATGCAAATTGCCATATTGCTGCAAGTATTACAGCTTACACAAGATCAACTGATCCCTCTTGGGCAATCCTTATTTAAAATTACAGTTAGGTAAACTTGGTTTGGGCTATGCTAACATGGGTTAACATTGAATTAATGTTGGTTTGAGCCTCAACAGTAGGAAACAGATTTTAGATACACTGTAAATTACAACTAGGCACATCTGTCATGCTTCTGCTCTACAATCTGGAGACCTATTGACTCCAGACAGCAAGCTTCGTCTGCTTTGTTTAGCATTTAGAGACAATCAGCATCCAAACATCTTCTTTAAACAGGTTTGTTTATATCACAGACCAAACAACACACAAGGCTACAGTATGAAAGCTAAGCAGTTTTCTAGGAACTTGTTACTACAGTATTCTGTTAGCAGGAATTCTTATTGCAGAACAGAAAGACACACTGTCAGCTTCCCTTCTCTACACCCCAAAGAGGGAAAAAATGGCACAATATTTTTAAAGTTCTTTGCTGCTTGCAGCTTGCCCACTTGTTTTAAAATTTTATACATCTCATTTTCCCCCAAAAGGGACCACTTTTCAGGAATGTTTGACATTATAATTTCTGTATATTTTATTGTGATTTTATATTGTTTTTAGACTATTTTAATTGCCGTAAATTTTATTGTAATTATTATTATTTATTAATGTTTTTTATCTGTGAACTGGCCTGGGTCCCTCCTGGGAGAAAGAAAGACGGTATAAAAAATAAATAAAGAAATAAATAAGTGGTTAGGCTTTTCTCCCTTTTCTATACATTGGCTGCATCCACATTGGAGAAATAACCCAGTTTGGCACCGCTTTAACTGCTCTGGTTCAAGGCTATGGAATTCTGGGAGTTGGAGTTTGTTGTGGGGCCCAGAGTGGAGCAACAAACTCCAACTCCCAGAATTCCATAGCCTTGAGCCAGGGCAGTTAAAGCAGTGCCAAACTGGGTTATTTCTCCAGTGTGGATGCAGCCATTATGTACAATGCTGTGAGCCAAGGTAGGTAAATGCAAAAGAGTCATGTAGCGAGAATGTTCTCCTTAGCAACAAGCCAGCCCAGTGCTTTCTAGGACATGGTGGCCAGATGTCCCAACCACAAAGGTCAAGGCACCCACAAAGTGCAGGGCATTAGAGGAAAATGTAGGATGTGACCAAATAAAAGCTAAACGCACTAATATAAATCCAAATCCATGCTTCTTAGCCATGCTCAAAATGGAGGACATTTGGGTATTCCTCCTGGACAGAAGGCTGAAAATGTAGGGCATGCCCTGGAAAAGGAGGACACCTGGTCACAGGTAAAACTGGCTGAAGCAGGCATGCTTTCAAGTCCCACCTGGGCCAGCATCTCTTGGCCTTCGCTCTCTTCCAGATCCAGCTTTTCCGCACCATCAGAATACTAGAAAATAAATAAAACATAAAACATCAGTAAATAAAAAAAACAAAACACCAGTAGCTTTTCAAGGGTTCAGATTGGGATGGGGGAGAAAAAGAGGACCTTGGGAAGGCTGTTATATTAATAATTAACCTGGCCACCAACCTGAATTTACCACCCCTCTGAATTCACTATATTCATATAATTCTAATTCTAATAATATATGATTATAAATATAATTCTATATTATAAATATAATAAATACATAAGTTTTATAAATATAAATTATATATATAATAAATTTACAAATATATATATATATATATATATAAAAATTATAAATATATAATTATAATGTATAATTGATTTGTTATTTTAATGTATGATTTTAAATTATTAACTGTTTAATTGATTTCTTTAGGGAAAGGTGAGATATTGGGGCATGAGATTATATATACATTTTAACTTTTTAACCACTTCAATTGTCATTGACAGAGAGAGGCAGGATATAAATAAATTATTATCGACTTGTACCCCAGTTCTACACTTATTCCTGAGAACTATTTCTATATATTCACTACTAAATCAAGGCTTTTGTTGTAAAGATGCAGAAACAGTTCTCAGGAATATATATATATATATATATATATATAAAATTTTAAAATATATTTTATACTTTATTTTTAAAACATATTTTGTTTTATATTTTATTATTTATATTTTATTTTAAAATATATTTTATATTTTATTTTAAAAAACAAATTTTATATTTTATAATTTATATTTTATTTTAAAATATATTTTATATTTTATTTTAAAATATATTTTGTTTTATTTTTTATTATTTATATTTTAAAATATATTTTATATTTTATTTTAAAAACATATACTGTATATATATATATATATATATAGGTTCTCATGATTTCTGAATGAATATTTCATATGGAATGAGAAGCCTTAATCCTTATTCTTCCCTCAGAATTGGAGCAGCAACAGGCAATATTTAGTGATTTAGCTAATATTGCTTTGGCCTCTCCGCAGTGCAGAAATAAAGCTCACTTACAAAACCTTCCCGCTTCTCCATCGGCTCAGAGCAGCTCCTGGTTGCCATGGTAACAGCGTCCCTTCTTTCCCAAAGGCTTTTCTCTCTGTGGCGCGTCGCTCTTTGAGGCCCGGGCGGAAATAGGGACCGCTAACGGAACGTTCCGCCTCTCTCAGTGCTGCTCTCCCACTTTAACTGCTCTGGCTGCCTCCTGTTGCATTCTGGGATTTGCAGTTTAAGGAGGGAGCATTTAGAATCCTCAGACAGAGAGATCTTAGGCCTCAGTGAACTACAAACCCCAGAGTGCAACAACCAGAGCAGTCAAAGTGGAATAGCAGCACTATAGTGCAGTAGTACAGTATTAGGCTTTCTCCCTTTTCATTATTCTGGCTTTTGTTGAATGTTCCACACTTGTTTTCTAATACAGAGGCTGCTTTGTGGGGGTTTTCAAGTGACACTTTGTACCACTGCTAGAGCTCTAAACAGAACAGTTTTATTTAGTTTCATAATAATAATATTAATAATAATTTTTATTTCTTTCCTGCTCCAGGTGGGGTTCAGCATGTTATACAGTCAGCCCTCCTTATCCACGTATTGAAGCACCCACAATTTGAAAATATTTTTAAAACATATATGTTCCAAAAAGCAGGCTTTGATTTTGCTCTTTTAGATAAGGGACACTATTTTACCCAACCATCGTATTTGAGTATCCATGAATTTTGGTACCCAAGGAGGGTTCTGGGAACCAAACCCCAGCGGATACCAAAGGCCCACTGCAATAAAAAAACTCAGTTAAAAACACATCAACCCACAGCTAAAATGTTATAAAACTACTAAAATACACTCGTAAGAGCTCATATACAACTTAAAAAGTCACGATTTAAAACTGACTGGGTAGGTCACCCCATGAACAGGTATCTATAATGCTGTTTTAATGCAGCAGTCAGTATTTTCAGCTGCCATTATCTCTTCTGGCAGGTCATTCCACAATCTGGAGGCAGCACATGAAAAAAGTCCTCTGGCTAACAATTGTCAGTCTAGTCCTGAACGGTTGGAGCAAACATTTCCCAAAGGACCTGAGTGTACAGGGAGGACTGTAGGGGAGAAGGTGAAGTCTTGATGGTTTTGTTGGACCTGGGACACCACAGGAGCCTTAGAAAGAGTAGGGAGACATGTATTTAAGGTGCATCTACATCAGGCCTGCACAACATGCAGCCCAGGGGACGCATGCAGCCTGCCAAAGGATTTTAGGCGGCCCACAAAGACGTGGAACAACTTCAAGGCTCCTCCACTGTTTGGCCTTTCTCCTTTGGAGTGGGCCATGTGGAGGAGGAGGAGCAAACACTCGCCCTAAAAGTCTCTTCTGCTTCTCCCGAGGAGAAGGACAGGTGGAGAAGGAGAAGGACAGGCAAACGCTTGCCCTGTGAGGCTGCTTTGCTGCCTGGCTTTCCCTTGAGGAGAAAGATGGGTGGAAGAGGGGGACAGGCAAATGCTTGCTTGCCCTTCAAGGCTCCTCCTCTGCCTGGCTTTCTCCTGAGTCACTGTTGATTTTCTTTTAGAGTCCCCTGCTGTGCTCCATTATCTATCATATGTTTGCAATGTGGTCCCTAGTGCCCCTTCCTTATCTGAACCCTGCTTGGACCTCTGGAACTTCTGTCCCCATATCTGGTTGGAGTCTTATGTTGCAGAATTTTGCTTGCATGGGAGATTGGTGCTATGGTCCTATAGATGTTGCAGTCTTTTGTGCCTCCTTTTTTTTTGGAAGGGTATGCATATTGACCATTTTCAATCTGTTGGCCATTTTTTTGTTTTCCATATCTGTTGACATATGTTAGTTAACACTAGAGATGACTCTGTCAATGAGGACTGCAGCAGTTTAATTGGAATATCATCTATTTTGGGTGATACATTTCTTGCCATTTCTCTTATTGAAGCTTCCTCCTTGCTTTTTAGAATTTGGGGTTCATCTTCCTATGGCTCTTCATTCCACGTGTCCATTTTGTCATCTCTTTTATATAACTCTTCTGTGTATTGCATCCAACATCTTTTTATTCCTTCCTTCCTGGTCTTAAAATATGTTATTTTAAAATATGTTATTTTTATTGTCATAGAATGTCCCGGGATTTCCCAGATCTTGTGTAATAGGTCTCTCATTCTTCCTTTTTTGTTGTTGTCATTGTAGTAGTGTTTGTTTTTAAATCTTTTCACACAATCCATTTTACTGTCTTAAAACAGCCACAGAGCGGATATTCCCACCCATGAATGAGGTAGGACAGAGAGAAGGGCCTCTTAGAAGGAGCAGTCTTTCAGATAACCTGGACCTGATCCATTTCTAGGTCACAAGTGAATACCCTACATACTCTAAAGGCACCAGATCCCATCTGATCTTCAAAGCCAAGCAGGGTCAGCCTTGGGAGACTACCAATGAATACTAGGTACTGTAGGCTACATTTTAGAGAAAGGAACTGGCAAAACCACTTCTGAGCATTCCTTGCCTAAGAGAACCCTATGATGTTCATGGGGTCATCATAATTCAACAGGAGACTTGAAGACATCCATACACACACAGGTCATAAGCAGCAATTGTTCCTGAAAATAGAATGGCTGCTAATGGAGCCGTGTCAACAATGGAGATGCAGCCCCAATTAACAATCTGGCTGAAGCTCTTTGAACCACCTGAAATTTCTGAGCACACATCAGTCAGCCCCATGTAGAGTGCATTACAGTAATCCAAATGGAATAAGGCACGTGTTACTGTGTGGCCAAATGTGCCACCTCAAAGAATAGATGCAGCTGGTACACAAGCTTTAAGTGTGCCGATGCACTCTTGGCAACTGCCAAAATAACCTGGGCTCCAAGGCTCAGGGCTGAGTCCAGGAACACATCCAAACTGCCTCCCTCCTCCTCACTCTTCTTTCTCTTTTGCAAGGTAGAAAGCTATCCCTTTACATGTTATTTTTACCTCTGTTACTAAATTTTCTATTAAATGCATATCTGCTCCATTAACTGAGGTATATCTGTACAAGTATAAAAAGCCAAAATACCATAAATTATTTAAATTACAAGAGGGAAAGCCTAAGACACTGAATAATTTTGCATAGCTGAAAAGAGAAGGGGTACAATATGAAAAACACAAAGCATTGTCTATTAGACATCCTGTCATGCTCAATTTATCTTTGCTGCAACATTATTAAGAACTCAATCACTCTGTGGGAAGATCATACTCATGTAGGTTGAACTGTTCTCATCCAACTGGTGATTATCAGCACACACACATAGTCTGCCTCAGGTGCAACTGAACAGAATGCCACAGCTTCCATTATTTTTGTAAAAAAAATAATTAAATATTCATATTCAGGTTTTGGAGATATCATGGTATTTTTGTTTTGCTTAACATATGCCATAAATCGAAACCAACCAACAAGACATATATCTTAATGGTTTTCATATTTAGAGTGTCTGACTTGATGTGTTAATTTCTCCAGAAGTGCTAATGATCCTAATTTTCTTTCTAGTGGTCCAGTGATAAATTACGCATCCCTTTCCATTTATACACAATTGCCTATCTATCTGCTAAGCATACAAATGATAGACTTTTAAAAAGATAAGTCTTTATTATCTCCAACACAGAATATCGGTAAACTCAGTGAAGGGGAAAAGGCCATTGTTTAGTTATTCTTCCCATTTCAGTAAATAATTTTAACCAGAAATCTTTAATTATAGGTCCAACCACCACAAAGGAAAATGATTATGTATCTTACAATAACATAAAAAAATCCATAAAACAGCTATACTATTATTGGGCCAACCAAATATGCATAAAATACATCATACAAACTTTCAAAGCTCCATTGGCTTCTTCATCAGGCGAAGGTGTGAAAAATTATACAGAAGGGAAAAAAAAGAATGTTAGAGTCACAGGCCTACATTTTGTCAAAATTTTGTTTTTGTTGTCAGTTAAGATGGTCTGGAGGGTCCTGGATTTGTAAGTAGAGGCTACTCCTCCCTTTGACCATGTAAGCTCTGGATGACAGTTGATTTCCAATGCAGATTTTTTTTTTTTTTTGCTGCAAAAACAAACAAACAAAAAACAAATCTACAGCTATAGAATGTGGAGCAGTTACTTAACTGGATAATATTGTAGCTGTGAGTGCAAATCCAAACAAATTTAGTTTGAGTTATTGACCATTGACCTGAACACCATGTAGGGAAGGGGCATCCCTCATTATGCCTGCCAGGTGGCTCTGTCACAGAAGCAAAAAGCAAGAACAACAACAGGCATTACTGTTTAGCACCTCGGTATATTAAAGGGAGCAAAGTCATCAGTCTTGATAAGTGCTGTGTATTCCCTATTGGTTTTGAAGAAGTTTTATAAGCAAGTCCCCCATATCCGTAGACTGCCATATCTGTAAGAGATAGCACCATTAAAATTTGTCAAAGCTTTTGTGAGAATCAAATGAAGAATTTTGCTGATAGACATTTTCTGAGGAGCCAGACAAAATTTGCCAAACAACACCTGGGCAGCAGCAGCAGCCATGGTAGGCAGTGAAAATGTGGGAGGATCTCCTAAAGACAATCGTAGTAGTACATCTGCTAATTCTGCTTAGCAGTGCATAGAAGGAAGCACCAGATAATCATTTCTGAATGTTTTTTTTTTAAGTCACAGGTGATATGATAGCCCTGTTTAAATATTTGAAGGGATGTCATATATTGAGGAGAGAGCAAGCTTGTTTTCTGCTGCTCCAGAGAACAGGACCTGGAACACTGGATGCAAGCTACAGGAAAAGAGATTTCACCTCAACATTAGAAGGAACTTCCTGATAGTAGGTGCTTCTTCGACAGTGGAACACACTCCCTCGGAGTGTAATGGAGTCTCCTTCCTTAGAGGTCTTTAAGCAGAGGCCTGTCAGGGTTGCTTTGATTGGGAGTTCCTGCATGGCAGGGATACTGGATGGCCCTTGTGGTCTCTTCCAACTCTACGATTCTATGGAGTTTATCAGACAGAAATTGGAAGCATAATCCAATGGCAGTCTGAACGCAATAATAGGGTTTCACGTTATTGTATGAAAGACTACCATATGCATTTTCGGGCAATGAGAATTCCTTCCGAATGCAATCGTGGAGTTTCACATTATTGTGTGAGAAACTGTCACACGAAATTTCAAGCAATTTCGGGCAATGGGAAGTCATTCCGAACGCAATGCAGCATCAATACGCAATCATGTAAATTCGCTGAACTAGCAAATTCACTCATTTCCGAACTGTCCCCACTTTCATTTCTTTCGAAATTGAGAGAAATTCCTCCTGTGTGATAAACTCCTATAATTCCATGAACCATGAGCAAAGAGGTAATGCTGGAAGATGAGATTCCAAGGTCTGAAGGCAAGTGCTATGGGTGAAGCCCAGAGGACAAGTTTAGCACCGTGTGTAATGGATCCCATGCTGAAAGAAAGACAGGATATAAGTAAGATAAAATAATAATGTAATTGGCCTTGAGCTGAAAGGACCTTCCGATGCTCAGATGTGAAAGGAAAGTGTGAAGCGGCACAATACTTGTGCTCCACCACACACAAAATTTGGCTGTAGGACAGGGCATAAATATGTGGCCCTAAATATAATTTTTAAATGCAACTCCCAGCATTCCTGCTCTGTATGGACAAGTGTGAGAAGAAAGGAGCTCTCTGGACGAAAGCTTTATCCAGTCAATTTTAAATCATGACTTTTTAATCTGTATATAAACCATGTACTTTCTTAATATCTTATTTTTACCTTGTGCCTTCGAGTCATGAAAAGGAAGTATCCATGGCTAGCATTAGATGTACCATTTCAAAACATTTTGTTTCACATATATATATATATATATATATAGTTTTTAAAATGTTTTATTTTTTAATAACTATGTTTTAATGTTTAATAATAATAATAATAATAATAATTCCTTTTTAATGTACTTTTTAAATGTTTTTATCTGTACTTTTTTTTTTTTAATGTTGTGAAGCTGCTCTGAGTCTCAGTTCTGGGAAGAGTGGGATACAAATAATAATAATTAAATAAACCCAAAGGCAAATAAATCATGTTAGAAAAATGTTTAATTGATAAATGTTGCTTAAAGAGGACTCTGTTTAGAAGAGATGGTGCATGTGAAAGTTTATCATTATTAAAGGCAAATAATTCATTTTAGAAAAATGTTTAATAAATGTTGCATTTAAACGTGTGTGAAAGCTGTCGTTGTGCCCCATATATAGTTTTATCTTTTTAAAATGTTTTATTCTTGTTATTGTTTCAATATTTTTTAATAAAATAATTCCTTTTTAATGTTCTGTTTTTAATTGTCCTGATTTTTTTTAAATGTTGTGAAGCTGCTCTGTCTGGGAAGAGTGGGATACAAACAAACAAACAAAAATAAAAATACTGGTGAGTGTTTCATTCAATAAACCCAAAGGCAAATAATTCATATTAGAAAAAAAAATATTTTAATTAATAAATGTCGCATAAATAGGACTCTGTATAGAAGAGATGGCGTGTGTGAAAGCTGTTGTGTGCCTTTGACTTATTGTGGCGACCCTGTCACGGGGTTTCCTTGTCAAGACTTCTTCACAGGGAGGGTTTTTTGCTTTTCTTAGCATGGCCATCCTCTGAGGACTCAGGCTGAGAGAGTGTGACTCTCCCAAGGCCACCCAGTGTGTGTGTGTGGGGGGGGGGTTGGCCTCCAGAGAGTATGAGTCCTCCAGGAGGAAGAACAAATCTTAGGCTGCCTGATAGGACCCCAACAGAGAAACAAACACCGCCATTGCCAGCCCTTAAGGCTCCCCTCAGAGCAACTGGAGCAATGCAATAGGCGAGGAGGCGGCCCTATATAAAGCAGTCCAAAGTCTCGCGATATTAAGGTGCCTAGTCGCGCGAGATCTCACGGGAAAACCAAAAGGTAGGGAGGGAAGTAGCTTTGGCTTGGCTGGCTCAGAGGAGGATCCCTGGCGCTTGGTAGGCTGCTGATGTTGATGATGTTGATGATGATGTTTTCCTGGCAAGCCTTGTTTTCGGGGTGGGGGGGTGGGGGTTGTTGCCATTGCCTTCCCTTGAGGAGGCTGAGAGAGTGTCACCCAGATGGGGTTTCCATGGCCAAGCTGGGAATCATCATCTCCTATCACATTTCTTCACATTACTTTGATTGTGAGTTCCTGCATGGCAAAAAAAGGGGGGGGGGAGGATTTGGGCTGGATACTGCCCCTTGTGGTCTTTTCAGACTCCATGATTCTGTGATTCTAGAGGAGGGGGTTGTTGCCACTGCCTTCCCCTGAGGAGGCTGAGAGAGTGTGACTCGCCCAATTGAACCCAGTGGGTTTCTATGGCCACGCTGGGACTCGAACTCTGGTCTCCAGAGTGGCAGAATTCAAAGATAGGGCTGTGTGAGTCTGTGGAATCAGTACGCAGAGAGACCTTGTAGCACCTTTGAGACTCACTGAAAGAAAGAAGTTGGCAGCATGAGCTTCCCTAGGCTTCAGCCTACTTCCTCAGATGCATCTGAAGCCTAGGAAACCTCATGCTGCCAACTTCTTTCCTTAAGTTAGTTCAAAGTTGCTACAAGATCCCTGTTCTTCAGAGTCACCGTCAAGCCCTCAGACCACTATGCCTGGTATTACTTGTTTACTGTTTTAGTACTACTTGTTTACTAAAGCGGTGGTGGTTGTATGCCTTCGAGTCATCTGCCACTTTTGGTGACTCTTTAATTGGATTTTCTTGGCAAGATTTGTTCGAAGAAAGTTTGTCATGGCTGCCCAGTGGGTCATGGCCAAGCTGGGAATTGAACCCTGGTCTCCAGAGTCACAGTCCAGCATTCAAACCGCTGCGCTGCATTGCTGAACGACAGCAAGATTTGTTCAAAGTGGAATTGCCATTGCCTTGAGGCTGAGAGAGTGTGACCTGGCCAAGGAGTTTCATAGTCAAGCTTGAGAGTCCAGCACTCAAACCGCTGAGCCAGGATGGCTCAAAAGTTGGTGGGTTATCTTCTGGAGGATGACCAGAGATTGTCCTCCTTTTCCAGGACACACCCTCCATCCCGGCCTTCTGTCCCAGAGGAATTCCAGAAGGTCCTCCATTTTGAGCAGGACTGAGGAGCCCATTGAGTAATTCTACGTTTGCTGTTCCCCCCTCTTGAGAAATGTGTGTACTTGGCAGCCTGACCTCGCTGCAAATAGGAGGGTAGGAGGGATAGGACAGGATAATCAAAGGTTATATTACAGTATATGTAATATAACTGTAAACATGCCATATGGTATGAATTGATATATATATTGTTGTTTTTAGCTTTTGTGTTGTCATGTCTTCCATTTTTCTTCATTTTACAGTGCTGTGTTCTTCTTTGTGGTTATCAAACTCGACATCCTGGGTCTTCTGCTTAGACTTAGAGCGCGGCCAGGGGTCAAGGAGTACTCCAGCCTCTTCGCCACTCCATCCATTGCCCCTTTGAGACAGCAGAATAAATCCACTCTTTGTTGACCCTTGAGAACCAGCGGGGCGTAGTGGTTTGAGTATCAGACTACTACTTTGAAGACCAGGTTTCGATTCCCCACCTGA
The DNA here is from genome assembly GCA_034509955.1 of Urosaurus nigricauda. Classification (NCBI taxonomy): domain Eukaryota; kingdom Metazoa; phylum Chordata; class Lepidosauria; order Squamata; family Phrynosomatidae; genus Urosaurus; species Urosaurus nigricauda. The sequence goes on from JAOEGL010000001.1 coordinate 94,861,544, forward strand.
CCATAAAAACCCATTGGGTGAACTTGGTCAAGTCACACTCTCGGCAGAATGACTAGTGGTCTGAATGGCAAAGGAGGTCAAGGCACTGCGAAATGTAGGGCATTAAATAAAAATGTAGGACCAAATAACAGCTCAAAACACTCATATAAATGTAAGTTCATGCTTCGTAGTCATGCTCAGAATGAAAGACATTGTATAATTCCTCCAGGACATGTCCTGGAAAAGGAGGATGTCTGGTCACCCTGTCTCAGCCACAGGGGAGGACAATGGCATATCCTCTCTGGAGAAACCTGTCAAGAAAGCCCAGTGATACGTTCGCCTTAGGGTCACCATAAATTGGAAATGGCTTGGAGGCACACAACAACAAACAAAAACCAAACAGCTTCATTTATATATCGCTTCATACCACCTAAGCAGGGTCTAAGTGGTTTACAACTGTAAGCTGCTTGCCTCCAACAATCTGGGTACTCATTTTAGCGACCTCGGAAGGATGCAAGCCTGAGTCGAGCTTGAGCCCTTTTGCTAGTATTGAACTCGCCACCTTATGGTTTTTTTGAGTAAGTGGCTGCAGTACAGGCATTTAACCACTGCGCCACCAGGGCTCCAACAACAGCTGTTGGCTCTGCTGGGCACCCTGCTCCATGCCTTCCTGCTACATTGCTGCCCAGTATGTGAAATAAATAAAAGAAGTGGTTAGTAGTTGAAGGACCTTACCAAATAATTTGTTTCTAGACTTGAAACACAGGAACACATTTATTTTATTTACATTAATTTAAATTGTTGTGTGACAAGTTGTTTTTGACTTACGATGACCCCAAGGTGACCCTACCATGGGGTTTTCCTGTCAAGATTTGTTCAGAGGAAGTTTGCCATTGACTTCCCCTGAGGCTGAGAGCTTGTGACTTGCCCAAGCTCACCCAATGGATTTACATGGCTGAGCCAGGATTCAAACCCTGGTCTCCAGAGTCATAGTCCAATGTTCGAACCATTACACCATGCTGTCTCTGACTTTAAATTAAAGCAATTTAATTGGAATTAATTGTAAATCCAAATAATTTCAATGTGCATGCCTCTACAGACTGCTTAACATGCATGGTAGCTTTTTCTGTGGTTCACTACTTGGAACCAGTGTGGTGTAATGGTCTGAGTGTTGAACTATAACTCTGGAGATCAGGGTTTGAATCCCAGCTTGGCCATGAAACTCACTGGTTGACTGTGAAGGACTCCTGCCAGCCTTTACCCTAACACTGCTCTTTAAGAAGGCACAGCACCTCTGTGTCACTAATATTTGGTAGTGTGGTTTGAATCAAACAGGCCAAGTAGTATTTTAAATACTAACAAAAATTTATTGTAAAATAACAAATTAAACAATAACATAGACTCAAAGTTGGTATTTTCATCTTATTACTTAGTTACAAAAGATTCTTTCAAAATATTAATATCAGTACAGCCACACAGGCAATCTTATCTCAGGTACATGGACCAAAATTCCCTTTTTAACAACCGGCTTGCTCTGAGCCTCACCCTGCTAGACTCCTCAAGCCTACACAGTCCCTCTTTGGACTCTTAAGACCCTTTCGTGGTCACCGAACCAAACTAAAATGTTCGCTCAGGAACTCTAAGAGCACACCCTCCCTTCGATGTAACTCTTTCTCTCAAAACTAACCCACCTTTCACTCTCTGCAAGGCCCTTTTATAGCCCTGCCCAGCCGGTTTCCCATTGGCAGGTCACATGCTGCTTCATGAGTGGCTGAAAGATCGGCCTTTTCACTACAGTGACCTTAGGCAAGTCACACTCTCAGCCTCACAGGAAGGCAAAGACAAGCCTCCTTTGGCAACATATTTTTGCTGTCTGTGTATGTGCTTCTACAGTGAACGTAGATAATTTCTGCATGGTTTGTGAATCCTCCCATTTTGCTTTCCTGTTGGTCAATGTGTAGTTGCTCCCTTGACTAAGCGGAAGCAAGTTGCACCTGCAACAGATTTTTTTCCCTTCTGGTTTCCAGTAACCCATTTAATTCCATTCTGCTTCCACCGAATCATTCCACCATTCTGCATCTACCGAACATACTAAGGTCCAACCAGAAAGTTTGGAGAGTAGCCTTGTGATCCCAATGTAGTTTTGGAAATTTCCATGTTACCTGAATATGCTGATAGCTCTCTCCTCTGCAACTCAGATGCTGCTGTGCTTACATAAAGACTACTTGAACAAAGGCTATCAGAGCGGTTTACAAATATTATTTTAATTAGACGGTTCCCTGCCCTCAGGCTTACAATCTAAGAAGACATAACACAAAAGGAGAAGGGAATAGTGTTGGGGAAGGGGATCAGGTCCAAAAGTTCTTCTTTCCCTCTGATGCCTGGACCAAGGCAGCTGGACTGGAGGGAAGGCTCTGCTTCATACTCTAGGAAGGCCTGATGGAGTTTGGCCTGTCCTTTCACTCCCTCCTGGGTAAGATGGTGTAGCATGGAGAGAGGGCTCTTCTACTTGTTATATATTTGGTACATGCCTTCAAGCTGACTCCAACTTACCTCAACCCTATCCTAGAGGTTTTTTGGCCAGATTTGTTCAGAAGAGGTTTGCCTTTGCCTTCCTCTGAGTCTGAGAGTGCATGTAAATTCAAGTTCCAAGAGGTGTCCATGGCTGAGCAAGGATTTGGATCCTAATCTCACAGAGGCCTAGTTCAACAGTCAAAACCACTGCACTATACTGGCTCTTGGTGTTGAATAGCACTTTTGGTTTATTGGAAAATTTGGTTATATTTCCAAACCACTTTGAATATCTAGTTCCTTGCTCCTTGCCAAACAATTCTGGAACTTTTCATTTATGCTTCATTGCAGTTCATCAAAGTATTTTCCATAAAAGTTCAGAGAACTTATGTCAAGTGGATTTGTGACTTCTGTGAGTGCTATGAAGTTCTTCCACTGTTGCAAGAGTCATAGAAATGTTCCTCAAAACCTCCAGTTCCTTGGATCATTGTCTTCTTGGTCCTTAACTTCCCTTGGTGTACAGTTAATGAGATGCTGTTGTTATCATGTCAACATGTTACAAAGGCTTACTCTTTCTGTACTGTTCATTAATGTAATGAGCTGTTAGGCACTGCTTGACACTGATTGTATTATGCACCAAGGGAAGACATCAGGATTGCAATTTCCCTCAGTAAAGTAGATAGGAAGACAGTTCTTTTGCTTCCTTCCGTTTTGTTTTGTTAGTGTCTGGGAAATAGTTTAATAAGAGCTGACATACAAAGTTTCCCAAAAGCTTGAACCCAAAGTATACTGACAATGAATAAGGTTGTAACAATCTGTGCACTTACTAAAGAATATATATTACTGAATCCATTGGTATTAGTACTTTATGGTATGCATCTCCTGGAATGCTCTTTCACAGGAAGGTTTTTAACACTTAGGATCCCGCAAAGTGTCTGGCTTCAGAGACATCTAACACTAGACCTTCTGAAACTGCTCCTGAATGTCAATCTCTCATCTTTTAAAAGTACTTTTCAAGAAACACTAGCCCCATAGCTAGAGGGGCCAGAAGACTGGTAGGGTTTTGGGTTAATGTTTTTTTTTTTTTAAAGAAAACTTGGGTAGTTTACAGGGTGGGAAAGTAAGATACTGACCAGTTTACTGGAAGGAAAGTATGGTTAATAAGGGGTTATTTAATTACAACAGAAGACAGAATAGAACAGAACAAAATAGTCGGGTTTTTTTAAATTACAAGTGAGATGTTACTGCACTTCTTTCCAGGTTTTGCCAGTGAAAAAAGCCATAGATTGCAAAATGAACTTCGAGTCTTAACGAAATCTGATATTTATATTTCTGGTTTTTAACCTTTGCAGTATTTCAGTTTGGAAGTCTTCTTCCATTAATATCATGACTATAAGCTTTTGGCACGCTTCTCATTGCATTTTCTCTGGTATTGCCTCAGTGATTTCAGAATAAGTGCCCTCTAAGCTACTCTTGAAGTACAGTAATTAATTTCAGATGAGATGGCACAGTTTCAGCAAATACTGTTTTAAAAAACTGTGTAAGTTGTTTGGCCTGAATCTTTTGGAAAGGAAGAAACAAACAAATGCATTCATCTTTACTTCTCCGGGTCTCATCTCAGTCTTATCATTCTTTCATTCTTTGCTAGTATTCATAAGCATCATGGCTTTTTAATTATTTTAAAAAGTTTTTCTTATTTTGTTCTTATTATTGAAACAGATGCTAGAACTAATTTCCTAGTCATGCAATGGCTTTGGAAGAATTACCTGAAAAGGACTGGTACAGCATTCTGGGTGCAGCACCATCAGATAGTTTTACAGAATTGAAAAGGAAGTATCAAAGGCTAGTATTACTGGTAAGTATATCTTTAAATAAACCCAAAGGCAAATAAATAATTTTAAAACAATATTTAATTGATAAATATTGCATGAATAGGATTCTGTATAGAGGAAATAGCATGTGTGAAAGTTGTTGTGTGCCTTCAAGTTGTTTCCAACTTATGACGACCTTATCATGGGGTTTTCTTGGCATGATTTGTTCAGAGGAGGTTTGCCATTGACCTCCCCTGAGGCTGAGAGAGCGTGACTTAACACAAGATCACTAAGTGGGTTTCATAACCAGGTGGGGAATCATACCCTGTTCTCCAGGGTCATAGTCCAACACTCAAACCACTACGCCATGCTGGCTCTCTGTGTGTAAAAGTAGCTTGTTAGTAATAAGTAAAACTGTGTATATCTCTTCCTGTCTTAAATAATCTTGCCTCACTGTAGTTTTCTTGACATTTTGGAAAATGCAGAAGAATCTGGTCACTGTTTTTGATCTCATGAAGTGAAAATGCAGCTAAAGAATTAGCTTCAGTCCTAAAAATAATTCTTTATCTTAATTAAAGAAAATGTCTGACCTATCCTTCTTAATTGTGGCACTATGAAATGAATCAATCAGTGTTTGTGAGTTTACAATTTGCTACCATGGAAGCAATTATAATGTCACTAGGACGAGACTGGCATTGCTGGATAAATTGAGCATGAGGCACTGACTGAAAAAAGATTGTTCCCTCCCCCCCACCCCCCGCTGACACAAAAAAGATTTTGTTAAACTGCAATAATGGAATTAAAAAGGAAGGAGATGAAGGATTATTCTGATATCTATTACTAGCCAATCTATATGTATAACATCTTGTATAATTTAAATGTGTGATTCTATAGCATCTGACTTATGCATTTTTTAGGTTTGAATTAATAAAGGCCTTAGTGTATGCAGGTGTATTGGACTGAGCACAGATGTGTTCTTTATGTTGCAGTAGTGCTAGTTATGTTAATGTGAAGGAAGAGAAACGAATTGACACTCCCTGTTATCACTGTTTGATTTTGTCATGTTTTCAGTAACAAACATGATAATTTGATAATATATCTGTGGATAACAGCTCTTTCTTAAATTGCTGGCAGGCACCTTAAGCCAAAAATGAGGAGAATCTTAGCACTATAGTAAAAACATGTATGTACCAAACAATTATCCTAAACGCCTTGTTCCTATATCCTGTTCATCTAACCACTTAGCAAAATACTACCATTAGCTATAGCTAGTAACATAGCAACATAGAGTTTCATGGGAGACAAATCTGTAATGACACACACTTTCAGGAACAGGGCCTATGTCCACAAGACTTATTTATTATTTTTGTTTCAGTTGAGTACAATGGCCTTTAAATCGAACTGAAACTTTTTTCACAAATTTGACACTATTCAGTGAAACTGATCTTGAACTTGAGTTGTTCAAACTTGGGTTGCCAGAGAGGTATTTTTCAGATTGCAACTAATGCCATTTACACACCTGCTAAACAGTTTATATACATTTCTGTTGTTGAAAATTACTTGTCTTTGATGCTTCTGCTATTATAGGATCTGGAAATAAAGTATTGTTCAAGAAAATTATATGCTGTTGTTATGATGTGTGCCCTAATCTTAAATCCTTACTATTTCACCAAAAATAATTATGGGGAGAATATACTTACCATGGTAAAGAAGATAAAAATGACAATATGGAAGCAAGTGTTGACTTGGAATAAATATACAGTATATGGAACCTACATTAGTTGTGTAAAGCTGTGAGAGCTGGCTCCTCAGCAGGACTTATTTTTAGTGTGATTAGGATTGCAGTGTGTTGCCTGTTAAAAATTAGAAGGAATCAGATATCAGCAATGTAACTACATCAGAGGTAAATATATATGGAAGTTACATTAGTTGTGTTACCCAGTTAATCTTCTTTCAGAAGATTTCCAGGGGATTATGATAATGTTTGCAAGTTCGTTTGCTTTTGTCCCTCGGTGTTTGAACATGCCAACCTAGCAGTTCTGTTCTGTGCACATCAAAAAGAAGTTCCAAGAGGGGCTTGTTCCTTAAATAACTACACTTTGAATTGCATGTTAATGATATTTTATCATTAAAATATCCATCCACCATCTTGAGGGAGAGAAAGGCAAGCCAGCTGCAACAGGCCTTGCGTGCAAGCAAGAAGAGCCCTCCCTCCATCCACCATCTTGAGGAGGAGAGAAAGTCAGGCCAGCTCCAACAGGCCTTGCCTGCAAGCAAGAAGAGCCCTCCCTCCCTCCACCATCTTGAGGGAGAGAAAGGCAAGCCAGCTGCAACAGGCCTTGTGTGCAAGCAAGAAGAGCCCTCCCTCCATCCACCATCTTGAGGAGGAGAGAAAGTCAGGCCAGCTCCAACAGGCCTTGCCTGCAAGCAAGAAGAGCCCTCCCTCCAGTCCATCTTCCTTAGTCCAGGCCTCTGAGGGAGAGAAGATCTCCGGGACTTTCCCCCTTCCCCACCACCATTCTCCTTCTTCCTACAATCTTTTTAGATTGTAAGCCTGAGGGCAGGGAAATGTCTAATTAACAAATTGTAAGCTGCTCTGATAGCCTTGGCTGAAGAGCGGGGTATAAATAAAACATTATTATTATTATTATTATTTGAAAAGGTTCGTTCATTTTCATCTTGATTACATGGTGGACAATTCTGTTCCTGAGATACATATTCTTTCAAGAAAATTTTACGAGGGGCACCTTTGTCAGTTCTGGAATAAAACCATTTAGTAATTAATTAGTTACTGTTTTAATTCAATTGTGATTTAATCTCTTTTTAAGGGGGGGTGGTAAGGGAAAGGATGGGATATTTTACTTGATATTGTTTTAATCCTTGTTGTAATCCGCCCCGATTGCTTGTTCAGAGGGGCGGACTAGAAATAAATATTATTATTATTATTATTATTATTATTAATTCTGCTAGTCCATACTTTGGTTTCTGCCTTGCCATTAGATTGCCGTACCAGTCTGAGTACCATCACTGTTAATTTTATTTGTATGTGTGAAAATGATGCCATTACCTAATTAGATTGCTTAATTCAGGCGTTCTTTGTAATGACTGCTGTGGATTATATAAACTGCCATAGATTTAGCCAATATAACTTAAGTGCAAACTTCAGAAAATGCACTATTGGTTATCTCTTAACCATTATTCTTAACCATGTGTCCAGGTTATTTCATGGACCATGTCTCCCTTTATGTGCCCATTAGAGCATTAAAATTGTCCAGATAGTCTTCTCTCTGATCTACCACCTCTCAAGCTTGTTTAATGGGAAGAAGGGAGAGGGCCTTCTCAGTGGCTGCTCCCACACTTTGGAACTCCATTCCAGGGGAAGCCAGAATGGCCCTCATTGCTGCTCTCTTTTCAGCGCCAAGTAAAAACATTTTTGTACCTTCAGATGTTTTCAAACTGACAAGTGCTGGACTTTTAAATGCTGTGTGATTCTGATTTTAAAGCTTGCATATAGTTTTAATACTTATAATTTTATTATTATTATTATTATTATTATTATTATTATTAACCTTTATTTGTATAAACAATTTAATTGTTTTTTAAACTTTATATTTATCCTTTTTAATGCTTTTTTATTTTTTAAAATCTGTATTATTTTAAATTTGTTAACCACCTTGAGCCTCTATATCATGACAAAGGCAGGATATTAAATAAATAAATGTTTAATGGCTGGCTTAAGAGCAAAGGGTCAAGAAGGAATGTTCTAGATTTTATATAATTTTAACTTTTTCCCCTTTACCATGAATAAAGCCCAGGTTATAAAGTGGCTATAAAAAGTGGCTATAAATTACAGGGCCAAGCTCAGTAGCCAGAGACGTTGATTGTAAATTTGTACTAATTTGGCAAAAACAAAAACAAATTATACATGTATGAAAATGAACTTTATATCAGAAGTTCTTACCAGAATAGAAGGATCTATCTGCATGATAAACTGAACTTATAGTCAAACTTTAAACACATTTGTAGACCTTGATAACCCCATCAAGTTCCAAAAAGACTGAATTGCTATAATGGCTAGTTCTGAAATAACAACGTCAGAGTACTTGACATATCCTAAAAACCAGGGTCTGTCAGACACTAGGATTGTTGTTCAAGTTGATAGCCTGTCTGTTTGAAAGTAATAGACAGGCAGAGCTTAGGGGTGGCACAATAACAAGTGCATGCATCTTAACACAGCTGGCAGATCTAAAATTAAGCCTGCCAGCTTTGATGGGGCTAGTAACTGTTGTGATTGCATTAAATTATATGATTAAAATTCATTTTCTTAAATTTACGAGATGGATTATATATGCATTTTAAAATGCTAAGCAAATTTTCTTGAGTGAATTCTGAAGATAAATGATAGCTCTATTAATTTTAGAATATTATAATTGAAGAATTACTTCCTCCGCAGAGCCTAAATGCCAACTCTGAAATGCAGAACACAGGTTTTTTCCCCCTGTGAATAGTACTGTGTTCTTTATAGTTTAGCTATAATGGTGCATAAAATTCAGGGGTTACATCTAACACTGTATTCTTTGTTTGTTGCTGTTAATAGCTGTTAAGTCAGTTTTGACTTATGGTGACCTGTGTTGACCCTGTGACACCTTGTTATTAACAGCTCTATTAAGGGTTTACAAATTCAGGGCCATGGCCGCCTTGACTGAATTGGTGCACCAATATGCACTCTGTCCTGCCTGTCTCAAAAGGCTCCCACATCTTTCTCAGTAGATTTGGAAAATTGGGATGCAGTAGGGAAGAAGAATTAACCCCCCCTGGTGAATATCATTCCATCAATAAATAAATAAAATTAAATTTCACCCTATGACTTAGGGTGATGTGTTTAACTGTACCTTTCATTTCCTCTTTCCATACCTCCTTCATTCTGATTGAGACATTAATGAGAGAGGTTCATTAGAACTTTTGATATCAGATCATAAGGTTTTGCTCCCATTCTTCACTTGTGATGAAATATTGAAGCATAGCTTCTAATTTGTAGATACTGGTTCAAGAGTGAGAATTGAGTAAGCTTAATTTAGTGTGAACTGAGGTCCAAAACACACTGCAGAAATAATCCAGTTTGAGACCTCTTTAACTTTTCTGGCTCAGTGCTAGGGAATGCTAGGAACTGTAGTTTACTGTGGCACCAGAGCTCTCTGACATAGAAGGCTAAATGTCTCACAAAATATAAAAAATATGAAGACTTTGCTGTAAGATAGTCTTAGATGTTTTTATAAGTAGGAATTCCTTGCTAGTGCTATAGAGTGTCTTGTATACCTGCTACATAATTTCAGGGAATAAAACCTTAACTTCAAAAGCATTTCATCTATTTTGAAACAATAAGAGTTTGTTTCAGTTTTCACCAGAATTTTACATTTTTAAAAATGAGGGTAAACTCCTTGCAAGTAGCAAAAAACCTTTATTTCTGAATTTTTCTTGTACCCTCCCCCATGTCTTCACAGTCCAAACAGGAAACTTTTTGTTAGTCCTTTTAGTTTTGAATAAGCAAGTTGGTGCTCCTGTACATTTTACCATAAAATCCCAGACATTTCCCTTTGTCTCCTGATGGATGCTTCTGCTTACCTGGCCCTTCTTTCCACTTCTTCAAAACCTTTGGCAGATTCATATAAACATATGTTTTCTGAATAAAAAATTGCCATATGCAGATGTTGTAATGCTTGCCTTTGTATCATGAGGTGACTACATTTATCTTACAGCAGCAATGATTCACCCTCCAACGAAAGACCAAGAGGTGACTGTGCCTCTTTCCAGTATAACATGGGAACAGATGGCACTTACTCTGGGGTAAATGAGACATGATGATCTGGCAGTAGCATTCACTCTCCAAACAGATAAAGTTATGAAGTGATTTCTCATTAATTTGGCCTGCCGTCCAAAAACTCTTTAGTATATTGACTTTTCCCCATTGCCTTATTCTTTAGATCACAGCAGTATCTCTTCTCAAAAATTAAGTTGAAAAGCAATGATATAAGTAAAGTAATGTTTGAAAACTACAATTAGTGTGTCTGTGTTGTTCTGAAAATAGTTCTGTTAAACCAATACTGTACATAAAGAAATTGAAGATCAGGATGTGGAAAGTGTGCTTTGTGGACCAGACTGTACTCCTTTCAGCCCCCCTCATTTTAAAAAAATAATACTGTATAATGTTTGCGTTAAAAGCCCTCCCTGCCTCTTAGGGTCATGGGGACAATTTTTTTGGCAGTAGCTGGACTGTGGAGTGGGAGCTTTTCTCTAAAAATAGAGGTCACAGGACATACATGCTAAAGAAACCTCTTTCCTTTTTAAACAAAGAAACAAGCCTAAATTGGCACTAAAGGGGAAATTAAATGTTAAAGGAGAAGGAGCTTTTTTTCAAAATAATGTTTTGTTGAGTAATTGTGTCCAAGGAAGCACTTGATCCATTGAAACCTTTAACTGCCTTTAGTATGAATGCCTTCATTATAATATAACAGGAGAAAAGGTCCCTAGTTTGACAGAAACAGCCACTTCATGACTATCCTGTAAATAGCTTACAATTGTAAATGAAGCTGTTTGTTTAACAAATTGTAAGCCGCTCTGATAGTCTTGGCTGAAGAGCGGGGTATAAATAAAACATTATTATTATTATTATTATTATCCACTTCAATGTTTCTTTGATCTTGGCACTGTTAATGCACAAGCATGGTGTTCCAGTGGTTGGCTTCTGCTACTGAGTCTGTTAAGTATAATTCAATTTAAAATTCCAAATTTTAATCAGTTTGAATGTTTATTTTATAATTCATTTAATGCATTGAAATGCATTTTGAAATACTGCTTTATGAAATGAAAGATGATTTTAGTGATTTTAAAGAATTGCTTTAGCCTGTCTCTTGCAATTTACAGAAGATGTCTGACATCATTAAAATGGCATTTTGCTTTTAAACTAATGTAAGAATAGTTTTGTCATTCACTTTCCATTTGCATTGGTCTGGTATCTTCAGAAACCACCTACTCAGTGTTCTCTGTGTAGTGAAGAAAATAATTTTGGAGCAAGTTAACTCATGGTACATCAGAGGAAAGGGCTTAAAATGTATTTGTAATGAGAAGTAAGATGTATCTCTGACCTCACAGAAATTCCTAGTGTGTATGCATCATAGTATGCTTATATCAGAAAAGCAGTACTCTTGTATCCTTGGTGCTCTTGTATCCTTATTCCTAACTTTGGTCACAAAGATAAAAAGTGAACTCCCTTTCCATCTTTTTTTTTAAATTAATTTTTATTAAGTATAATTAAGACATGACAACATGTAACAACAACAGTGAACAACATTATTGTGTGTTAACATTTATCAAATGCATCGGCCAAGTTGCTAGTTTACTACAGAAACAAAATACTCCAACATTCTTTATTTCATAATTAAATATATCCTCTATTATTCTAACCAAACAAACTTTTGAAATCCCATATAGCATTGTATCGTCTTGAATTATTTCTTGTAAATAAAGTTGAATACTGGATAGTATTCTATCCTAACTTCTTGTTCGTTGTCTGTACATCTTATATTAACCTTATATGTCATATGTCTAACTTTATGTTTCTATTCCAATTTTCCCCTCTCTTTACTCTTCATTCTTATCAAATTGTGATATCAGATTAGTTCTTCTTTCAGATTGCATTTTTTAAACCAATATTTTTCAATAGGTTCCCATTCCTTCACTACCTTGTTTTTAGGTTTATTATTTATTGATGCTGTTATTTTATCCAATTCCTTAACTTCCATAACCTTATAAAACCAGTCATCTATTGATGGGACCGTTTTTTTTTTAAAAGGCATCCTACGAATGTTTTTTTGATTATTGCAGGTGTGGAGAAAGTATCTGAGTTTCATCATGATTTAAGATGAAAAGAAAGGACTGGATAACCCTGAAAGGTAGGTTAGGTTGAGAGACAGTGACTGGCCCCAGATACATAGTGAGCTTTATGGCCTAGTGCAGATTTAAATCCAGGTTTTTCCAGGTCTAATTTAGCACTCTAAATACTGTATTAGTTTAATTATTTAATAGAGGCTATGAGGCAAGTCATCCTAGGAAAATTTCAATATTATATTTCATTTCACAACATTTCTGACAAGGTTAGAAGCCTCCTGATTTCAAACCTCCTAAACACTTCAAAGGTGGCCATACTGAAAGAGCCCCACTAAGCTGCTGGAAATGCTAAGACAAAATAACATTTGCTGCCCACACAAGTACCCAGACATTAAGTATGTGTGAGTGAGATAGTGAGTTGCAGTGGACATTCTGGTGAAGTGAAATGATCTACTTTTTCCTCATACAGCAGGAAGAGGCCCAGCATAATAAACCAGGGGATCATAGGACAGATTACCCTAAAGGTATTGGACACTCTCTTCGCTGTGTCTATGTATGATCCACTTCTCCACAACCCAAATTGCATTAGCTGGCTTTAGAAACTAGTTGTGGGGTTTGCCAGGTTTGGTGGCAGGAGATATAAAATAGGCCAAGAGGAATTCCTCCCATCCCCCCTATGTTATATTCATCCTTCTGTTCCTGTCACTTCCTGCTAAAGTATAAACTCAGTCTCTTGGATTGGACTTTTCATGTCCTAGGCAAGAAAATGTAGATGTTATCCGAAACTACTCTAGGAACATCAACACAACATTGCCCCTTCTACAGATGCTGTTCTTCTAAAAGTGACCTTAATGAACCTATAGAATCGTAGTGTTGGAAGAGATCACAAGGGCCATCCAGTCCAACCCACTGCCATAAAGGAACTCCCAATAAAAGCAACCCCGACAGATGGCTATCCAGCCTCTGTTTAAAAACCTCCAAAGAAGGAGACTCCACCACATTCCAAAGGAGTGTGTTCCACTGTTGAACAGCTCTCACTGTCAGAAAGTTCCTCCTAATGTTGAGGTGGAACCTCTTTTCCTGCAATTCCTGCAATAGGTTCATTAAGGTCACTTTTAGAAGAACAGCATCTGTAGAAGGGGCAATGTTGTGTTGATGTTCCTAGAGTAGTTTCGGATAACATCTACATTTTCTTGCCTGCAATTTGCATCCATTGTTCCGTGTTCTAGTCTCTGGAGCAGCAGAAAACAAGCTTGCTCCCTCCTCAATATGATATCCCTTCAAATATTTAAACAGGGCTATCATATCACCTCTTAACCTTCTCTTCTCCAGGCTAAACATACCCAGCTCCCTAAGTCTTTCCTCACAGGGCCTGGTTTCCAGACCCTTCACCATTTTTGTCACCCTCCTTTGGACATGCTCCAGCTTCTCAACATCCTTTTTGAATTGTGGTGCCCAGAACCACAGGTGGGGCCTCACCAAAGCAAAATAGAGTGGCACTATTGCTTCTCTTGATCTAGACACCATACTTCTATTGATGCAGCATAGAATCATATTGGCCTTTTTAGCTGCCACATCACACTGATGACTCATGTTCAACATGTGGTCTAATAGGACTCCTAGTTTCCTTTCACTCATAGTCTCTTTAAGCCAGGTGCCCCCCATTTTATATCTATGCATTTTTTCGCCCTAAGTGCAGTACCTTACATTTCTCCATGTTGAAATTCATTTTGTTAGCTTTGGCCCAGCTTTCTAATCTGTTAAGGTCGTTTTGAATTTTCTTTTTTAAAAAAAATCTTCATATTTTATTTATTAAAACAAAAACTTAACATAATTCAAACAAATTTACAGATTTCTTATTCAGTTACAATCTTCCCATAAGCCTTATTATGACAATAGTAATATAAAGTTTTCTTTTCTTCCTTTTGCTTTCAGATTTGTAATCCATTCTTTTTCTCCTTCTCTTCCACTCCATTCTTCCTTTCCCCCACTTCTCTTTCATTTCTTTTCCTTCTTTCATATTCTCCTCTTACAGACCTCTTTTTCCATTCATCTTTCACTTACTCCAGTCATCTATCACTTACTCTCACCTTCTTCAGCGTCCTCTTTCCATTTTTCCATACATACATCTTCCAAGATTCTTTTACTTCTAGTTTACCGCACTTTATTACAGTATTTACATTACATTCATCCTTCTCATACTTTAACTTCCCATATACCTATGACATTATAAACCTTTATATAGCTCATTGGATACTTTTCTTCTGATTATTTACATTCAGTTTAGTCTCAGACAGCATGTCTATTGAGAAGCTTACTTATAAACTTATGTATTATTATTATTATTATTAGGCTTTATTTATATAACACTGTAAATTTACACAGTGCTGTACATACAGTCAATTGAAACAGACAGTTCCCTGCCCTCAGGCTTACAATCAGAGACAGAAGGAGAAGGGAAAAGTGGTGGGGAAAGGGACCAAGTCCAGTGGATCGTCTCTCCCTCTGAGGCTTGGACCATGATAGATGGACTGGAGGGAGGGCCCCGCTGCTTACAGTGGATAGGCCTGATGGCGTTGGGCCTGCCTTTACACTCCCTCCAAGGCGGACAATGGCAGATGGCATGGAGGGAGGGCCTTCTTCTTTAGGCTAGGTAATTTTAATGTTGTGAAGCCGCTCTGAGTACCAGTTCTGGGAATGCTTCCTTGAATAAAGTGGTCTTTAACTCAGTTTTAAAACTGGCTAGAGAAGAAATGAGCCGTGCTTGTAGGGGAAGGAGGTTCCAGGAGTGAAGGGCAGCAAGTGAGAAGGGACGAATCCAGGATGGAGCAGTGGAGATCCTAGTCTGGGACAGGAGACCTTGACTAGCAGAGCGGAGGGAACGAGGAAGAGTGTGAGGAGAAAGAAGTTCAGATACAGTAAGTAAGGAAGGGCCAGTCCACTTTCCATTATTTTCTTTTACAAAATTCAAATACAGGACCCAATCTCTTGTCCACTATATTAATGTCTTTGTTATTTAACCTAGCTGTTAGTTTGTCCATTTCAGGTAAGTATATTAGTTTCAATAACCATTCATCAAATGATGGAATTTTTTTGCTAGCAGGATTTTCTCAGAGGTTGTCATGTATAGTAATACTCTCCAGTGTGCATTTTTTCTTGTCTTCTTAATTTACTTGTCATATTTAGCAGATATATCTCAGGTTTCATTTGATAATTTATTTTCAAAATCTTTTTTATCATAATATGAATTTTCTCCCAATACTTTTCAATGTACCAGCGAATCTTGAGCCTGTTGACATGTCCAACACGTGTTTTGTTTTGTCTTATGTATTTTTGCTAATTTCTGGGGGGGGGGAGGGGATCAAGTACACCTTTGAGCTATTTTAAGAAAGTTCTCTCTTAATTCTTATGAACTAGTGAACCTCTCTTTTTTTCCTTACTTGTTGCTGACTGTATAGAATAATGTCCTGAGAAAATAAATGTTTGCTGCTGCTGCTGCTGCTGCTGCTGCTGCTGCTGCTGCTTCTTCTTCTTCTTCTTCTTCTTCTTCTTCTTCTTCTTCTTCTTCTTCTTCTTGTTATTTCTGTCCCACCTTTTTCCCAGATCAGGGCTCAAAGCAGATAATAATTAAAAAGGCATTGTTAAAAATCCACAATATATGGAAAAGTTAAAAGAAAATTAAACAGTCAAAAATTAAATTTAAAAATACATCATTAAACACATCTGCACACCAGCACAACAATTAGCAATATCCAGTATACTGTGAAGGAAGGGCCTTCTATTATTTTTAATATTGTACAACGCTTTGATTGTTTTAATAAAAAGTGGGATATAAATAAAAGTATTATTATTATTATTATTATTATTATTAATTTTATTTACACAGTCATTCATCAAATGCCTGTTAGAATAGAAAAGTCTGTTTGTTGTTATTAGCTGCCTTAGAGTTGACTTCAGTTCATGGCGTCCCTGTGAATGAGACATCTCCATGGCCCTCTATTCTCATCCTCAGTTCTTAGGTCCTGCAGGTTCAGGCCTGTGAATTTATGACTGAGTCTAGCCATCTGGCCTTCCTATCCTTCTACTTTCCTTTACCTTTCCTAGCATTGTTGTTTTTTTCTAATGAGTCATATTTTTTCCTGGTGTGGCTGAAGTACGACAACTTCAATTTAGTAATCTTGGCTTCCAGGAAGTGTTCAGGCTTGATTTGTGCTAGGACCCATTTGTTTGTCTCTTTGTCCGTCCATGGTATTCTCAGCACTCTTCTCCAAGACAACATCTCAAATGAATTAATTTTCTTCCTATCCACTTTCTTCACTGTCCAACTCTCAAACCCATACATGATAATAGGGAGTACAATGGCTTGGACAGTTCTGAATTTAATGTTCAATCCTGTAGTTGCTGCAGTCTTTTATGTCTTCTTAATTATTGATAGGAATGTGTATTGATTGTTTCCATTCTGTTGGCCACTGTTTTGTTTTTCTTATTTACAGTCGGCCCGTCTCATACGCAGACTTGAGGTCATGAGAAAGGAAGCCCCATTTAGACGAATGGTGTGTGCTCCCGTGGTGTGTGCACTGTACATGGGAGCGCATTCCATTATCTAAATAAATGTAAAGCAAGGGTCCACTGTATTGGCATATCAAAGTTAACATGAGTTCATTGTCACTCTGGATTGTAAAAGTTTAATTGGAATATTGTCTGTTCCTAGTGATTAATTCTTTCTGAGTGCAGCTTCTACCTCACGTTCTAAAACTGGGGTTCATCTTCATATGGTTCTTTATTCCATGTGTCATTCATTTTTTCATCTCTTTTATATAACTCTTCTGTGTATTATAACTCTTCTGTGTATTGCTTCCATTATCTTTTTATTTCTTCTTGATAATGTGGTATGTTCCTATTCTGATGTTAGATCATCCCCACCCTTAGTTTGAATTTCTCTTAGGGTTTGTGGATCTTGTGGAAGAGATCTCTTCTTCTTCTTCTTCTTCTTCTTCTTCTTCTTCTTCTTCTTCTTGTTATTCTTTTTTATTTCTGTGTTGATTATTATAATAATTTTCTGTATCCTTACATACTAGTTGTTGAACAGTTGAGTTTATGGTTCTGTTTCTGTTTCTAACGTTCTTTCCTTTTGTTTCTCATTTTTCCTTTACTGCACGAATTATTTCTTTTGTTATCCATTGTTTCTTCTCTTCTTTTTAGCTACTGGTAGTGTCTTTCTGCATTCATCCTTGATTGTGTCCCTGGCTTCTGTCCCTAACTCTTCTGGTTCCCAGTCGATTATGCTTAATAAGGAACATCTGTTTCTCACGTTACCTGTAAATTCTAAAAAATTCTGTAAAACTTAAATTACCACACAGAGCTACTTATAAAGGTCACTTTGAATTGTGCCTGAAAATGGGCTGGCGGCCAGTGAAGCTGTTGCAGCAAGGGAATCATGTTGTCTTGTGGCCAGCCCCAGTTAGAGATCTGGCTGTGGGGCTTTAGATCAGTTGAAGTTTCCAAATACTCTTCAGAGGTTGTTCCAAGTAGCCAATGTAACTGTAACTAAAGGTCTTTCTAGATTGGCAAAAAGAAGTGTGTTCATGGCTGCATGAAACTCTAGTCTTTAGATGAGAAAAAGGGAAAGTGTGCCATGAAAACACTTTTTTTGCGTTTTAGGGGAGAAGAAGTGCCTTTAAAAAGGTGCTGGTTTTCCCAGCTTCTTTTTTAAAAACTGCGGAAAAGCGCAGCTCCATCTAAAGGTTGTGGTGCAGCTGCTAAGCATTAAGGAAAAGGCAACTTCATGTCACACTTTCCTGCCAATCTAGAAAGCCCCTAAGGGTTGTAACTAAGACGTGTATCACAATGGCCAGCCAGATTTGAGATTTGAAGTAATGGGCACAGCAAGCACACGTTTTAACTGTGCAAATGCACTCCTAGCCATCTCTGAAATCTCCAGGCTCAGAGTTGTATCCAGGAATACATCCAAGCTGTGAACCTGCGTCATCAGGGGCAGTGATGTCTTTCGACAGACCAGGTGCACCTCTATCTTTTCTGGGTTAATTTTCAATTTGTTTGCCCTCATCCAGTCCATTACTGATAACAGGTACTGGTTTAGGACCAAATCAGTGGCTTGTAGTGTAATGAAGTAATAGAGTTGGATGTTGTCACACACTGATGACAAGGGGCCCTAAAACTCTGGACTGTCTCTCCCTGAGGTTTCATGTGTATGTTAAATAGCATGGGGGACAGAACTGATCCTTGAGGGTAACCCGCAGACCAACAGCTAAGGAGTCAGGCAGGAGTTCCCCAGCATCACCTTTTGAGTTCACCCTTCTAGGAAGGAACAAAGCTACTGTAAAACAGTGCTCCCAAGCTCCAACCCAGTATGGTGACCCAGAAAGATAGCATGGTTGATGGTATTAAAATCCGGCGAAAGATCCAGCAGAACCAACAGGGACACACTCCCCCTATCTAGTTCCTGATGTAGGTCATCAGCCAAGGTAACCAAAGCCATCTCTGTCCACCAGGCCTGAAATCAGATTGAAATGTATCTAGATAATCCATTTAATCCAGAAACTCATGAAGTTGAGAGGCCATTGTGCACCAGAATTTTGCCTAAAAATTGAATATTAGAAAATATTGTCCTTTAGAATGTGGAGTCGAAGGCTTTCGTAGCCGGAATCCATAGTTTTTTGTGGGGCTTTCGGGCTATGTTGCCATGTTCTAGAAGAGTTCCTTTCTGACGTTTCGCCAGCATCTGTAGCTGGCATCTTCAGCATAAGGTTGGTTTTAAGGTTAGCTTCATTATTCATTATTTCTTAGAGATGCAGTGGCTTAGCAGTTAAGATGTTGACTCTGACGATTGCAGAGTCAACAGATTAGCATACCCAAGGGCCTTGTGACGGAGTAAGGTCCCATCACCAGTCCCAACTTCTGCCAACCTACAAGTTCAAAAGCTATTGTAAAAGTGCAAGTAGATAAATAGGTACCATTACAGTGGGAAGGTAACAGTGTTCCCACTGTAATGGTACCTATTTGTCTTCTTGGTCACACGGAAGTCATGTGAGATAGGAAATTTTGCATTTGTTGTTACAGGAAAAAAATATGATTCACTGACTTTGCTACTTTGGAGTGACCCCTTTTCTCTGCCCTTGTCTGGCTCTCCTGTCCTGCTGCAGAAGCATTTGGTCTCTTCACACATACCCAATACACAACTGTTTGGTTGGTTTTTTTTACCAATACCAAGGAACGAAATTATTTTCCATTTTACAAAATGATAATTTCTGCCATTTTTAATACCCTGAAGGCACCAGATCGTATCTGATCTTGGAAGATAATCAGGGTGAGCCCTGGTTAGTACTTGGATGGGAGACTGTCAATGAATACCAGCAGCTGTAGGCTATACAGTATTTCAGAGGTAGGAAGTGGCAAAACCACCTCTAAATATTCCTTGCCTTAGAAAACACTATGAAATTCACAGAATTGCCATATATGGACAGGCAGCTTGAAGGCACACAAACACACAATTAAACTAAGTTCATGTTCAAGAAAAAAGTGAGCTTGAACTTGGATTTCCCAGTTCAGAACTCACCATGTCATTCACTAAACCAGATTAGTGTTTGGCATAGACTTTTTGAAATGTTGTTTTTATCTCTTTTTTTAACCTCTGTCCTTCAGTTTCTTAGTGCGTTTTATCTTAATTTGGAGTAGTTTTAGTGCTGTGCTGTAGTTCTTAATTATTTTATTGTGTGAGTTACCCTGAGAACTGTTTGTTACATGGATGCATACAAATAACCTCCTTCCATTGTAAATTTGGCCCCCTTATGCTGCTATTTACCCCAGTGTGTGTGTGTGTGTGTTTGTTTTTAAAATGTAATCTTTAAACATTGTGGCAAATAGCCTCTGTGAAGCTACTAATTTTAGTAGGAAAGGATTAATGGTTCTCTTTTGGTTTAGTCATTTCAGTCTGGATCTGCATTCCATAAGGCTAGCATTTGAAAACCACAACTGAGCTCAAGTTAGTTGAATTTCAAGCATTTGTAGACAAAATGAAATTTAATATAGATTTTGTGAGTGAATACACCAGTTTGGGGGGAGGGAGTAATAAAAAATTTAAAAACCTGTTTTGCCAAATTCCAATTTGAATATAAATTACATGGCAGGGGAGACAATTTCTGACTACAGTTAATGCTTATATGTTTAGTTCTGAAAGATGTAGGTGTGAGTTCACTCTCGTGGAAAATATCAGTTGTGATTTGTTTAATGGGTAATGTGGCACCTGTTCCCCAAAAGCTGCTTTGAGGCCCTTGATCCCTGCAGAGGGCCTGGACCAAATAATGGCTCCATCCTTGCTCTCCTTCCATTGACAAGTTAAAGCAAATTAAAACATCAGGATTTTAGAAACTGACTAAAATGGGATTTTCATGGTGCACTGTGTTGTTTTATGCTGTGTGTATAGTCATGTAATAAATTCTAATGTTTTTAACTTCATAAATAATTGTTTTCAAATAACATATTTATATTTTCATTAAGGTTTTTGTATAGTTTTTAATCTGTGTTGTATTTTTTAAAAAATCTGTGTTGTTCTTAAATATGTGGTAAGCTGCCTTGAGATTCATTATTGGGAAAAGCCAAAATATAAATGATGATGATTAAATTAGGTTGCAGATTTTTTTCTGCACTTCTCTCTCTCTCTCTCTCTCTCTCTCAATCTCTCTATCTCTTTCTTTCTTTCTTTCTCCTTCCCCCACTTATTGTTCAAAAGACTGTTTGACCCTGGACGATCCCAGCAAAATAATATTACCCCGGAATCTACCACAGTTGCTCACTCCCATTGTAAATACATCTCATCCTGATTCCTTCCAGCCAGAGAAAATCCTAAGATGCCCATATCATGGGGTTTTCTTGGCACTATTTGTTCAGGGTATTGCCATAGCTTTCCTCTGAGGTGGAGAGTGTACAAATTGCCCAGGGTTACCCAGTGGACATGCATGGCCAAGCACAGATTTGAACCCTTGACTCCACAGGCATAGTTCTGGGCTCAAACCACTACACTATTCTGGTTCTAAATAAAACATTAAAAAACTCTTTATTTTCTTGAGCTTAGTTCTTTGCATAAACAGTCTTCAAAAAGAACTTTAGCAAATGTCCTGCTGTTCAACTTACATTCTCACAAATAGTTTTAATTTTGTTGGTGGGATTTCAGATTATGTGCAAACATACCGATTTTCTGTACATTGTTAAATCCTTGTTGCCAATTAGATTACAGTACTTGGGTTTTGCTTATCTGCAGTTTGCAATCTTTGCTTCATGGTTTGCATGTCTCAAAATATATGTATATGCGTACCTAAGGGAAACATGTGGTTTGGATACATTTTAAAATTGAAAGCATTAATTAAAAAGATAACCAAGTAAAGTCATTTTGTTGGTAGTGTTTTGTTTTAATAAAAAAACTCAAACGGAAAAAACTCAAATGTTTTTGGAAGTAATCTTTGAGTATACATTAGGTGGCAGTAGTGTGTTGTATTTAGTTCAGGTAGTTTGTCCCTGAGGTTTTTTTACTACCTTTTTGTCCCAGTGTGGTGTAAAAATAGCTGAAACATATCTCCTAATTATTTTTTAGTTTTTAATTGTCTATAATATCTGTCATATACATTGAAAATAGATTATTGTGAACTATAATTATTTTTTTTTTTTGCAAATATAGTATAGTTAAAGCAGAGTAAATGGGGTGTTTTAAATAATGATGTAACATTGAGTTCTGTGCTCACAGTGTGATTGTATATAAGGGCAACTTGCAGTAATGCTGTTTAAGCATGCATTGAAGAAACTCTGCTGTAGTTCCCTTGAGAAATGTGTCAGATTTCTCTTTTTTCTCCCCAACTTGCAGCTTCAATAGATCTTACTCTTTACCCTGAGACCAAATGCAAAATTTTCATATGTAAGTGCAAACTCTTTTTATTAAATAACTGGGGATGATTGTGTCCTGCTAATTAGAAATAAACCACACTTTAGAGTTAATTTCACATATAATTAGCTAAAGCTACATAATGCTACATGCAATCTTTCCTTCCTCTTTTCTTTTTTTTTCTTTTCATTCTCCCCACCCCCCCTTACAATGGGCCCTTGGTATCTGCTGGGGTTTGGTTCTAGGACCTCCCATGGATACCAACATCCATGGTTGCTCAAGTCCCATTATATATAATAGGGTAGTAAAATTATCTCCTTTATATAAAATAGCAAAATCAGGGTTTGCTTTTTAGATTTAAAAAATATTGAATTTATAGATGCAGAATCTGTGGATATGAAGGAAAGACTGTGTTTTCAGATGTCTCTAATGAATCATTTAGTGACAAGCTTCCTGTATTTTTGAAGGCATCTATTTTAACATGGGAGTGTTGAAAATAGTTCCCACTTTTTCTCCTTTACAACTATATTTAGGTTTCTAAAGTTGTAAATGAATTATCTTGTTTTATATTTTGCATTTATTTAGGAAAGATGTTCAGATTAGGAGACAATAATTAAGCTTTTAACATAACTTCTTTTAAAGTGTTAGCTTCAAATTTTGAACAAGGAGAGTTAACTTGTGACCTTGGGGGATATTTTTGTCTTATTCTGTGTATCTTGCAGGTAAAGGAGCTCAGGGAATTCAAAGCTGGTACAGCAGTGTCATTAATTTGGCAGAATGATCAATTAATAGAAGAAAAGCATGAAAGCGTTGACAGAACATGCTATCTAATTAGTACCTGATGAACCATGTAGGCCACAGAGCAAAGAGTGCAATGTTGCTTCAGGCTAGCTGTTGTACAAGACCTTTTATGTGCAAGTCATTAAGTCTGTATAGTAGCTAAAGAAAAACACTTCAAATGGATTTTGCTTGGCTAAGGAACTGTTCCTGTGAAGTGTTGAGGAGCTCCCACTGATTTTGCTGGAAGCTTACTATTTTGTACTTTGCAACGTTGTCAAACTTTTCATATGTTGAACCTCTCCATTTTTAAAATAAATACAAATGAACCTACAAAAATACACATGTCTATTCACACAGAGATTCAGGTCACTACAGTTTACTGAATTAACTTTCTTGATGGCTTGTATAACTAAGGTTTAATTTAATTTAATTTAATTTAAAAAAAAACATGTCTCTAACAATTGGAAAACCATGACAGGAAGGCTTTTTAGATTACACTGGTACCCAGTACTTCTATAAACAGTGAAATTAGGAGCTGGTTTTTGGATCTCACGCCTCCACCCCATCAGTCATTCTGTCACTGTGCACAGAGCAGTTCTTTGCCTGATCTACTGTTTTTCATCTGGGCTTTTTCTTTTAATCACCAGAGGCCTACTGTCTTTTTAGCTATTGTTTTTATTGTTTGTTAGTGTTCTAGGTTTTTCATCCTGTATGCTAAAGATCCAATTGCAAAATGTCTTTGAGCTGTCGCAAAAAATCCACAGATCCCATTGATAAAACTCTGCTTTCAAGACCTCATGGCTGCAGAAGTGAAGAGAAAGTGATTTCCATTAATTTCTGTTGTATTACTCCAACCCACTCTGTCATCTGCTCTGTAGAGTTAGAAAGTTTTCCAGTGTGGGAAGTGATTCAGAATAATGTAGGGACAGGGAGGAAAACAGCTTAAATTCTATTGCCATCTGTGAGCAGGAGGTTCCATACATGAAAATATTCACATGATCTCAGCGTAGAAAGCTATCATTTCTAAGGTATGCTTGGAAATAAACCATTGTAAATAAATATGTAATCTGGGCGTCACTAGAAATCAGGGTGTTTGTGTGCCTTTAAGTCTCCTATTGGCTTCTGGCGATCCTATAAATTTCATAGGGTTTTCTTAGGCAAAGAATATTCAGGTGGTTTTGCCAGTTCTTTCCTCTGAAATATAGCCTACAGCATCCTGGAACTCATTGGTGGTCTCCATCCAAGTACTAGACAGGACTGACACTATATAGCTTCCATGGTCAGTCAGGATCTGGTACCTTTAGGGTATTTAATCAGTAAATGGGAATCATGTTAGCCCAGCCTAGTGGAAAAATAGGCCTCACTGCAAGGTAAATTGAAGTTTCACATGAAGCATTAAAAATAAACCAACAACAACTTTGTACTACATATTGTTTTAGATGTTCTGTTTTAATTTATATTATAAGCCACTTTGGGTCCCATTTTCCCACTTGGTTCATGACACTTGATTTCAGTTCTACTTTCACATCACTCTTATTGGTACCACTTGGTTTCATGATCCCACAACATGCACCATTTTCAAAGTTTAGTGTTGCTTTGGTTAATTTTACCCTGTCTTTCCACCAAAGATGGTACTCAAGACTGCTTTCATGATACAGTACAACACCCGTATCCACAGGGGTTATGTCCACTGTCTTCCTATGGAAACAAAACCATGGATGACAATGAGCCCTATTGACTTCTGGAGGAAGTTGACGACAGAGTCATGCTGGAGGACTAGAGATTCCTAGAACACCTCTCTAGGCATTTCTGAGTCCTGCATGACTCTGCCAGAAGCATAAAAACGTGCAGGAGGTTTACACAACTGAAAGAAGAACAAACCGAACAAACAATTGATAGGTAAAATTATATATCAAAATGATGTACCAGCCATATACTGCCAGTCAAACTTTATGTGCTATCAATGTCACGAAAAACAATCTATACTCTATTTTTTCAGAAATATTTTCAACAAAGTCCAAAATTATTTTCAAAAGAGTCCATAAATTAAAGAATCAAGAATGGCACTTGTGATCCTGGAGGTGAAGGTAATGCCTTTAAATCCTGGAGACGGCTACCTCCGGAGACTATGAGGCCGTTTCGACTCTTTCTAGTCTTCGTCAGTTTAAATCAACAGATTTCATAGGGCACAAACATAAATCATCCTGTGCCTGGTGGAGTATCAGCAAATTATAAATTCAAGGTTATATTAATTGCAAAGTGCCAACTTCAATATCATACATACAAAAATTGAGGTTTTAACAGCTTACCACAAACATAAATCCTTGGACTTAACTATAGTCCCGGGTCTGGTTGAGAATCAACTGAAATTGTATAATGTAATGTAACTCATTATATAACAAAGCCTACATGTGGTTGGTTATTGCATGAAAACTTTTAAAGATGTATGTACCACTAATACAAAACAATATGTATCCATACATGTAACTCTGAAATCCTTTTGAATGCACACTCAATAGTACCCAAATATACATTAGTAAATACAATTCCCAATACAAAACACTCCAATTGTCAAACATAAAGTTTGACTGGTAGTATATGGCTGGTACATCATTTTGATATATAATTTTACCTATCAATTGTTTGTTCGGTTTGTTCTTCTGCCAGAAGCATACCATACAGTTGTGCTGGAGGAACTAAACAATGCCTAGAGAAAGCATATTTTTTCAGAAGTAGATAAGTGAAATCTTGGATACTGGTCTCTCCGATACAGAGAATCATACTGTATATAAGGATAAAATCATAAAATAAGTTTTGTTTAAAATATAAAACTGTTTGTAGAATTTTTAAAAAAAACATTTAAAACATTTATTTATAAAGCATTCAAAATGGAAAAGCACACCTGCAAAATGGTCAGTTCCCTAAAGCCAGTTAGAATTTTAACATCTTAATCTATCATATTAAAAAAAGCAAAGAGAAAGTTATTTATGGGAGAGAGCAGCTGCTGAGAAGGCTCTTCTCATCTATGGAAAATTGTTAGTTAAACATTAATCAGTTTAGCTTAATAACCATTTATCCTGAGAGCCACAAAAAGGAGTCCAGTGGCCATTGTAGAAAGTACAGGAGATTACCTATGAATATGAAGATTGGGATACTTGTTAGTTGTCTGGACTGACTCAGCTATTTGTGTGTGTGTGGCTCTTTCTTATTCCTCTTGTATTCATTTGTTTTCATACTGTGACTGGAACATATGTGTCAGTTTAAGCTTTAATATTATCTACAAGCCATTATGGAAAGCAGTTTTAAGTTACCTAACTCTGGGGGGAAACAGGCAGCCCTGAAGGAGTTGCTTGAAACTGCCCCTTCCAAACACGGATTGGGGCTGCAGCAAACAGATCTTGAATCCGGCCAAAAAAAAAAAAACAAAAAAAAAACACAATCTGCCATGAAGCCAGCTGAAAAAGGAGCAGCAAAGCAGCTCCTTTTTTGATCAGCAAAAAGCCAGCTTTTCTCACCCTGCTGAAGCTTGAAGCAGGCTACAAGCCGCTCTGATGGCATGTGGCGTATAAATGCTGTGCAACCGGAGCATCTTGAAGCTGCCCAGCTTCCGCATGGCTTCAGGGTGTCATCAGAGAATGCGATGTGTAAACGGGCCACATGTTCCGGCCCTCTATTTGCTGCCATGTAGCCATTAAAGAAATGAATCTGGAATAATCTACGTGCAAGGTTTTATCATGCAAATTACAGAAACAACATAAATTAGGAACATCAATGGGAATGTTCTAGTGTTTTCTGTTTACATGATAAGAACATGCTTGTTTTATGTTAAAATGGTTAGTGTAAATGAAACACTGAGGCTTGATTTCAGTGGACCAGAAAAGTGCTGCTGATGACCTGCAGTGGCTTGTTTGGGTCACGTCTAGGCTATTTGAAGGACAGCTAGTGTGGTGTGGTGGATTGAGCATGGACTAGGGACTCTGGAAATCAGGGTTCAAGACCACTGGGCAATTCACACTCTTTCAGCTTCAGAGGGTGGCAGTGGCAACCCCCCTCTGAAAAAACTTGCCAAGAAAACCCCATGATGGGGTTACCATAAGTTAGAAATGACTTAAAGACACACAGTAACAAAAGCAATTCTCCCTTAAGAACCCGCCCATGTTTTGAGACCTTTCAGGGAGCCCTTTCCCTCTCTGTTCCTCCACCTTCACAAGGTACATATGATGACAACACAGGAAAGGACCTTCTCTACAGCTGCTCCCATCAGAGATGCTAAATTGTTACACTCCTTACAATCTTTCCACACCCAGTTGGAGGCCTTTTTGTTTGGTAGACTTTTGAGAATTACGTTTTTAGAGGAAATAGGCATGTATAATGCATGATTTTTTTATTTGCTGTTGTTGTTGTGTTAATGTTTTTTAAAAAACTGGATTTAAGTTTTTTAAAGTGTAATTGCTTTTTAACTTTTGTATGGTGTTAATCACTGCTTTTAGCTGCTACTATCACACGGGAGGAATTTCTCCCAATTTCGAATGGAGCCAATTCCAATTCACGTAAATTCGCTAGTTTAGCGAATTTACGTGAATTCTAATTGCATTCGGAATGCGTTCAGAATGACTTCCCATTGCCCAAAAATGACCCCCCCCCCCCATTGACCAAATTGCCCTGAACACATCCAGTCTCATTTGGTTTCAGAAAGTAAGTAGATCAAGCCTGATTAGTACTTGAATAGGAAACCATAAAGGAGTCCCAGAATTTTCTAGGAGGGTGAGGAAAGAATCCTTCTTATAATCCTGGAGAGCAGCTGCCAGTCAGATGGATGAATAGTCTGATTCACAATGAAGCAACTTCCTATATTTCTGTGCTCTTATCTGTGATGGTCTTGATATTATCTACTTTTAACAATCTGAATAAGGACCTTCTTCCTAGTTAGACTATAATGAAGTCGCAATATGGTTAGTATTCCTTTAACAAAAAATGCAGCATTCACACATTGTAGGTTTTTAAAAAATAAATTGGAGTCTTACCTAGTGCTACAGACATACAAGGGAACATGAAGTTGAAGGCTATCATGGTTTGCATCCACAGTTTTTTTGTGGGCTTTTCGGGCTATGAGGCCGTATTATAGAAGAGTGGTGAAATGTCAGGAATAAACTTTCCTAGAACACGGCCTCATAGACTGAAAAGCCTACCAAACCAACAACAACAACTATACAAGGGAACCTTCATCCTTTTGTGGTATTCACCCTTGAGTCAGAGTATCAGCAACCATCAGTGGTGTGGTGTGTGGTGTGTGCCTTCATGTCATTTATGGTGATCCTCTGGTGAACCTATCATGATGTTTTCTTGCAAACATTTATTCAGAGGAGGCTTGCTCTTGCCTTCCCCTGAGGCTGAGAGCATGTGACTTGCCCAAGGTCACTCAGTGGGTTTCATGGCTGAGCTAGCAATCAAACCCTGGACTCCAGAGTTTTAGTTCAACACTCAAACTACTACATCATGCATTTATATGGCAACTGCAGCAGAAGCTATGCAAAATACTGTATATTGTAGCAGAAGCTGAGACTAGTTAAAGCCCGTGACCAGTACAACCACACTCTCCTCCACATTTGTCCATGTTTAGTACACTGCTGTATCAGCAGTTATAGTGCTAACTAATTTCCCATGATTTCCCAGTACCTTCATTAATAACTAGTGAGACTGTATTTCTCAAGCTTTATTCTCCTGTAATTGTAGTCACCATCCCACCCATCCAGGAAACATCCCCCTCCACACTTATCTTTGCTAATGGAAGGATATCATAGAATCATAGAGTTGGAAGAGACCACAAGGGCCATCCAGTCCAACCCCCTGCCATGCAAATCAAAGCATCCAAATCCAAGTCAAAGCATCCCCGACAGATGGCCATCCAGCCTTTGCTTAAAGACCTCTAAGGAAGGAGACTCCACCACACTCCAAGGGAGTGTGTTCCACTGTCGAACAGCCTTGACTGTCACGAAGTTCCTCCTAATGTTGAAGTGGAATCTCTTTTCCTGGAGCTTGCATCCATTATTCTAGTCTAGTCTAGTCTCTGGAGCAGCAGGTATTTAAACAGGGCTATCATATCACCTCTTAACCTTCTCTAGGCTAAATATTCCCAGCTCCCTAAGGCGTTCCTCACAGGGCATGGTTTCCAGACCCTTCACCATTTTAGTCGCCCCTCCGTTGGACACACCAGTTTCTTCACATCCTGTTTGAATTGTGGTGCCCAGAACTGGACCCAGTATTCCAGGTGGGGCCTGACCAAAGCAGATTAGAGTGGCAGTATTACTTTCCTTGATCTAGACACTATACTTCTATTGATGCAACCTAAAATTGCATTGGCCTTTTTAGCCGCTGCATCGCACTGTCGACTCATGTTCAACTTGTGGCCTACTTGGACTCCAGATCCCTTTCACATGTGGTCTTATTCAACCAGGTGTCCCCCATCCTATATCTGTGCATTTCATTTTTCCTCCCTAAGTGCAGAACCTTACATTTCTCTGTTGAATTTCATTTTGTTAGCTTTAGTCCAGATTTCTAGTCTAATCAGGGGGGTCCGGTTGTAATATCATTATTGGACCGGATTATCAATACATCTTTGAGGGAGGGACAATTTCCCGATCATCTTAAATTGGCCATGGTAAAACCTATATTGAAGAAGCCCTCCCTCGACCCCCTGGTTTATAATAATTATCGGCCAATCTCGCTACTGCCATTTCTGGGGAAGGTGATCGAGAGGGCGGTTGCGATCCAACTTCAATCGATCTTGGATGAAACGGATTATCTAGATTCATTTCAAATCGGTTTTCGGGTGGGCTACGGGGTTGAGACTGCCATGGTCGCCCTGGTCGATGATCTCCGTCTGGGTATCGACAGGGGTAGCGTGTCCCTGTTGGTGCTCTTGGACATCTCAGCGGCTTTCGATACCATCGACCATGGTATCCTTCTGGAGCGCCTGGCAGAGGTGGGAATCGGAGGCACTGTGCTCCAGTGGTTCCGGTCCTACCTCTCTGGGAGGTTCCAGATGGTGCAGCTGGGGGATGTTTGCTCCGATAAGAGGGCCCTTAAATCTGGGGTCCCTCAAGGAGCTATTCTGTCCCCCATGCTTTTCAACATCTACATGAAACCGCTGGGAGAGATCATCTGGAGGCATGGGGCGCGGGGTTAATAGTACGCTGATGACACCCAGATAGTCTTCTCTATGTCTCCGACTGATGCAGTGACCAGGGATGGTGTCGCTCCTCTCGTGGCCTGTCTGGAATCGGTAATGGACTGGATGAGGGAAAACAGACTCAGCCTGAATCCAGAGAAAACGGAAGTACTCGTGATAGGTTCCCCCGGCCCAGGGATGGAGGTGGTTCCACCTGTCCTGGGCAGGCTCACGCTTCCCATTAAGGACACTCTACGCAGTCTGGGAGTGCTCCTTGACTCGTCGCTCCACCTTATTTCTCAGGTGGATGCGACGGTCAGGAGCACCTGCTTTCAGCTTCGGCTGATACGCCAGCTGCGTCCCTACTTGGACCGGAGGGACCTTGAAACTGTAGTACATGCTCTGGTAACCTCTTGGTTGGATTTCTGCAATGCGCTCTACATGGGGCAGCCTTTGTATCATACTCGGAAGCTGCAACTAGTGCAGAATATGGCAGCACGGTTGGTTACTGGTGCTCCCAGGACCCACCATATAACACCGATTTTGAAAGATCTTCATTGGCTGCCTATTCGCTTCCGGGCTCAGTACAAAGTGCTGGTTATCACCTATAAAGCCCTAAATGGCTTGGGCCCAGAGTACCTGAAGGACCGTCTCTCCCCACACAATCTGCCCCGCACACTCAGATCTTCTGGGCAGCAATTATTGAGAGTTCCGGAGGCCAGACTATCAATTACAACTAAGAGGGTGTTTTCTATCTCGGCCCCAAGCCTCTGGAACTCCCTGCCCACTGAGCTCCGCTTGGCTGCCTCTCTCCCCCAATTTAAAAAGGAGCTGAAGACATATTTATTCCAGCAGGCTTACCCTTGAATGGGTTCTTTTCGACTGTTATATAAGCCACTTGGAGTACTATCATCCTACATTTGCATTGGGTTGACAATGTTTTATTGTATTTACATTTGTATTTGATTGGTTTTAATTGTTGTTAATGTGATGTACACCGCCCTGATCTTTGGAAGGGCGGTATATAAATAAAGCTTTTATTTATTTTTATTTTATTTTGAATTTTGATCCTGTCCTCTAGGGTATTAGCTACTCCTCCTAATTTGGTTTCATCTGCAAATTTGATAACTAGGCCCTCAATACTGTCATCCAAGTCATTAATAAAGATATTGCATAGCACTGGGCCTAGGACCGAATCCTATGGGACCCCACTGGTCACTTCCTGGTCTCCAGGATGAAATGGAATCATTGTTGAGCACCTTTTGGGTGCAGCCAGTCAACCAGTTACAAATCCATGTAGGAAACCTTATCTTTGCTTTTTAAATTTTTTAAAAGATTCATACATTCAATATTGATTACTGTACAATACATAATTCTAAGCCAGTAACACACACACATAATACACATGGCTTCCTGCATTATATCTTATCTCCTATGTGTTATACTTTGTTGTCCAAAGGTATATTCTCAGACGTGAAATTGGCAACCAAAATAAGCCTGGTCTATAATATAGTCCTCTTGATTATTAATTGTTCATACCCACAGTAATTTTTTACTAAATACACACACACACACAAAACATATATTTGTTGGTCTTATTTGCTTAAGGCAATCCTGTGAATATGAGGCCTCTAGGAGGTGTCGGTCCTCAGGTCTTGTAAAGTCAGGAACATTTTCCTTGATTGAGTCAGTCCTTCTGTTATGTGGTCTTCCTCTTTTTTACTACTTTTCTTAGTATTATTGTCTTTTCCAATGAATCACATTGTCTCATGATATCTCTAATGTATGACAGTTACAGTTTAGTCATCTTGGCTTCTAGGGAGAGCTGGGCCTGATGTGCTCTGGGACATTTGTCTTTTTAACAGTCTATTTTATCCATAGAACTCTCCTTTAGCACCTCATTTGAGTTGCTTTCCTTTCTGTCAGCTTTCTTCACTGTCCAGTTTTGACAATTTCCAATACAAAGAAATCAGAAATACTGTGATTCTTACTTGGATATTTAATTATGAGTGTTAACCTTAAGGATCTTATATAATTATCTCATAGCTTCCCTTTGAAGCCTTAGTCTTCTTCTGATTTCTTGTCTACATAGATAGACTGAAAAACAACTGACCCTCTGAACAGCAGTGTTTTCAGGGAGCACGTGGATCCCAATAAGATACTAAAGCAGAGAGAGCCATCTTTGGTCCCATCCCAGAAGAAAGGTGGGAAATAAATTAATAAATAAATATTATAAAACTGAAGTAGGTGGCAAAAAAGACCAGCAATTTCAGCCAGCTTCAGGGCAGCATGGGAGAGTGGCCTTCAGATTATGCCCACCCTGATGCCACCCCAAACTGGCATCATGCTGCTTGCCCACCCAGAAGGCGGACATTGTTGTGGTGCTCTGGCTGTCTGGCGTTTACATGCCGCACACTGCAGGAACACCAAAAAGCCACTACCGCAGCAGAAAAGGCACCCTTTTCTGGTGCAAAAAGGAAAGGCATTTTGCCACTTCTTTTTATGCTAAAAAAAGCTGGATTGAGGCTGCGGCTGCGGCTGCAGCCTTGATCCAATACTCAAAGGGGCGACATCAAGCCGCCCCTATATGGCCTTCTGTTTTGGACCTAGGTTAGGGTTCAAAATGATTGAATCAGGTCTTTATAAAAAGTGTTAAATGTTTCAGCTTCCACCTTCCTTAGTGATGCCTATTAACTTTAAACAAGGTTCAGAGGTCCAGAGTCAGTACTGCTATTGTTATTTAGAAGCCATTGTACCACACTCGGAAGCTACAACTAGTGCAAAACATGGCAGCCCGGGTGGTCACTGGTGCACCCAGGGCCGCCCATATAACACCAATATTGAAAGATCTACATTGGCTGCCTATTCACTTCCGGGCTCAATACAAAGTGCTGGTTATTACCTATAAAGCCCTAAATGGCTTGGGCCCAGAGTACCTGATGGACCGTCTCTCCCCATATAATCCGCCCCGCACACTTAGATCTACTGGGCAACATTCATTAAGAGTCCCAGAGGCTAGATTGTCGCTTACATCGAAAAGGGCCTTTTCTGCTGCAGCCCCGATCCTCTGGAATTCGTTGCCAACAGAACTCCGCCTGGCTGCCTCCCTGAAGCTGTTCAAAAAAGGATTAAAAACTCATTTGTTTGAGCAGGCTTATCCCTGACTCACCCCCTTGTTGACTGTTTTGATATATTATTGTAGTTGGATTGATTTGATATTTATACTGTTTTATTGATATGTTTTAACTTCTATGTGAATTTTATTGTGTATTGTTCACCGCCCTGATCGCAGGAAGGGCGGTATACAAATAAACTTTTATTATCATTATTATTATTAACAGTCAATAACCATGGTTAGAAGAGGTATCTGGTTATAGAACTCCAATGTATTTCAGAGAATGGTACTGGGAGTACGTTGT
This sequence comes from Urosaurus nigricauda, assembly GCA_034509955.1. NCBI lineage: Eukaryota > Metazoa > Chordata > Lepidosauria > Squamata > Phrynosomatidae > Urosaurus > Urosaurus nigricauda. The sequence continues at coordinate 94,894,988 of JAOEGL010000001.1, forward strand.
CCTCTTAAGGCTGTATCTGCATAGCAGAAATAATCCAGTTTGACACCACTTTAACTGCTATGGCTCCATGCTATAGAATTCTGGGAATTGTAGTTTGTTGTAGCATCAGAGTAGAGCTCTGGTGCCGCACCAAACTACAGTTCCCAGAAATCCATAGCACAGAGCTATGACAATTAAATTGGTGTCAAACTGGATTACTTCCAACATGAAGATGCAGGTTAGGTTAAACACAAATTATATTAAGGTGTTAAATTGATAACAAGTTGTTTCTGAACTTTAAGAACTATCGATCAGCTATCGGGTATGAGGTGACTTAGTGGTTAAGATGCCAGTTTTGATGATTGGAAGGATGGCAGTTTGAGGCCCAAGTGCTGCATGATGGGGTGAACTCCCATCACTAGTCCCAGCTTCTGCCAACCTAGCAGTTCAAAAGCATGCAAATGTAAGTAAATAAATAGGTACCACTTCTCAGTGGGAAAGTAACAGCGTTTGATGCAGTCATGCTGGACACATGACCACCAGAATAGTCCTCAAACAACTCTGGCTCTTCGGCTTAGAAATGGAGGTGAACACTGCCCCTTGTGGTCGGTTACGACTAGACGTTCATGCCTTAACTTTAAATCAGCTATCACCATCAAAAAGATGGAACAGTTTTTTATTATCTCAAAATTATGCGGGGAAAATGAACTAATTATTGGCTTGCAAATCCACAACTTCTGTAAATCTTGTGTACTAGCTGAGGAATTTTGTATAGTATATCCTATGGAAGATAGTTATGGTAAATATAAAACTGTCTCATCATCTTACTCTTTTTCCAAAATCTAGTTAAATATTTTGAGATTAAATAATAATGAGATGGTATTAAAAAAAATAACTAGTGTTACAAGTGCATTTCCCTCCATACACTGAGGCTTTGTGACTTGTTTTAGCACCTTTCTACAGATTCAGTCAGAGAAAACTCTGTGTACGTTATTTTCAAGAGTATTTACTGAAGATTGCCTCATTTTGTCTTTTGATACAAACATTGTCAATATTCTTTGTTTGTTATGCTACTTTCCTTGTTAGTAGTGGCATAAGGAATACTTTATTATATATGTTTTTCTGCTCTTCACAAACCAGGATGTATATGTGTATTCCATAATAATTCTGGTTTTCTTGTTTGTGAGATGAGATATACATTTCACAATGTTCAAAAATAAAATACAGGATACAATTCAACATTTTGATTATAGCTGCATCTTATCTGCAGAATTAATGCAGCTTGACACTGCTTTAACTACCATGCTTCTATGCTATGGAATTCTGGGATTTGTAATTTTGTTTGATATTTAGCTTTCTCTCTCAGAAATCTCTGGTGCCACAACAAACCACAAATCCCAGGATTCAATAGGATGGAGTCATGGCATTTAAAGTGGTGTCACACTGCATTAATTCTGCTGTGTGGCAACAGTCAGAGTCATAAAAAATGCATTGACAAGAAAGAAGAAGAAAAATTACTAGTTAATACCTGCTTGATTGAACAAATAATGTTAAAAGTCATTAAGTCTTTCTGAATAAAGTATCTCTTTGCTTCTTGTCAGGAATTCCTTCTAGTAATTGGGATCAAAAAAATGACAACAAGCTATCTCTGTTTGCAGCCCATTTTGCACAGAAACATCTCCATGTGTTCAGTCCTTTATATGGGGTAACATGATGAAAGAAAAACAGTTGATGTGGATGAATAGATATCTAAGTCTCTCTCTCTCCCTTATCCCCCAGTTCCCTGACAGTAGGAAAAGATACGGGAAATATATCCTATGGGGAGATAACCTGGAACTTTCTCTGTTTATCTTCTCAGTAGCTGTTCAGATGTAGATGCCTAATCATGTAATGAAAGTAATGAATAGTTGACCATTATGATCCAATTTTGTAATATGTTACAGGCCTTTAGCCATCTAATTCTTATTTGTATTGATATAATTCAAATATTCAGGTACCTTTTTTAGCTAATACTTTTAAGGTATCAAGTCTCAAGGCAAAGGTACTCAGGTAAAGCTATATTTCCCATTCTTCTTTTTTAATACTATAAATATACATAGACACATATTTTTTTCGTTGGGAATTGACTTCCTCAGAATTGGATTCATCACATTTGAATAACAAATGATTCAAATCAAGTTAATGTAAGAATAGAAGTTGAGACAGAGCAAGCATTGATGCAAACAGGATTGCATTAAGATGTTGTTTTGGAGAGGTGGTTTCTGTTGCTGTAGTCTAACAAATGGTACAGTACTGTGTTTGACAACATCACTGCAAACAATAAAATATTATTGTACCATTTTGCCCTTGCATATGTTACCTTTTAGCTCTGTCCTCTAATACTTATTTCAAAACTGAAAACAACACATAATGTCATATCCAGTGACCCATGGCTTTAGGAATTTGGAAGGGCTTTTTATTCATTGGATTGGAATAAATTAAAGATGGTGAATCATAGGTTCAAAAATAGAATTACATGTATCACAAATGTATGTTGAGTTCTCTATCATCTATCGTATCTTTTAACTATAAAAACTTTTTAAAAGTGTTTTAAGTAAATAGTAACAATAGAACAACTTTCTGTTCTCTTTCTGTTCTGTTGGATACAGAGGAGCGGGCTATAAATAAAACATTATTATTATTATTCTCTATATTTGGCTAACAAATTTAACGTTATATCTGAGTAATTCTCCTTAACTCTTACCATGTGTTTATTTGCATGCACCTATTTCTGTTTGCATTAGTCATTCTTTCTAGGTAAATTGTCCATAAGACCAATGATTCCATCAGCAAATTATCCAGAAAATGCTGTCAGTGCACATTGTGACATTTGTGCCACTGGTGTATTTTCTGCTATTCCAGTGGTCTAATTAACCTGGCAGCAATCTCTTGCGGCCAATGCTGTTTCCTTTGTTTGTTTTCCTTGGCACTGTAGTTCAGACCTTTATATCTTCCATACACCTCAAAATAGATCTCATATTTACTATTGATTTCCCCTTTCATTCTCCCCCTCCTCTTCTTTCCTTTGATTGGCAGTATCATCCAGACAAACAGAGCACAGATGTGCCAGCAGGAGAAGTGGAGGCGCGCATGCAGAGGTTCATCGAAATTGATCGAGCGTGGAAAATTCTAGGGAATGAAGAGACAAAAAAAGAGTATGACCTGCAGCGGCGTGGTAGGTTCCTGCCGAGGAGTGCTGTAGTAGCTACAGCAGCAGCAGCTTTTGAGAGCAGGAGCTGGAATGGTTGCTTAGTGGTGTTTTTTCATGAAATGCTTTTTGTTCAACCGAAACACCTCATTTGCTGTTATCTCACTTCCATATTTAGATACATTATTTATACTGATTACTACACATCCATTAGGCAGTAAAAACATTAAATTACTTTTGACAAAGCATTAGGTGGGAGTTGTACTACTAATTCTAATGAATGCAGAATTTAGATAATAATGACTTAGTTTGGCCGTTCTTCATTTGACAGTATTTAAAATGGTTTTATTAAATGTTCTTAATTACTTGAGTTATGTCTTGCTGAAGTCCAATGCTGCATTCTTGATATATGTTTTATGCCAAAAGTATAGTGTACAATATGGTTATATAAATGCTTCATAACCATTCAAGTATACCTTTTTCACCATAATTTTCCATGTTTTTAGGATATTTTTCATAATGTTTCTCTACTACTTGTATAGCTTGAGAAACAAGTTATAAATAATACTCCAGCAAAGCATATTAACCAGGCAGTTCCAGCATGCATTTCTTTCTTTCTTCCCTTCGTTTTTTTTAATACATCTCAGAAAATAGCATCTTAAAACAGTGACAGGCTGTTGTGAGAAAGAAAGGGGGAAATGTAGGTCAGGTCTGTCACACATGGGCTACTATTACATGAAGTGATAGGCTGTCTTTCTGCTCTGGCCTCAGGATAGGAGTCCCTCAGCCTTCCATTAGAACCTTCAATAAATGTATATCCACCCTACATGTTAATGGGGGGAGTCAATAATAGCGTATTGCCTGTGGGGAAAACACTGTCGCATTCTGCAGTAACACTCTCTGGCCCAGCATTGACGTGTAGCTACCATCACTTTTCAGTGTGTCTGATAAAAGCTCACTGTCTCTGCAGCATGTTATTGAATTCCCTTCCATTGTACGTTGGCACACCATCAAATTCTCTATTCTGTTTCGACTTCCCACAATTTTATTTGAGCAACAAAAGCTTTGTAAGAGTGCCTGACAGATACATATAATCAACTGGATAACATTCTTAACTGTACAAGCTTATTTTTGACCATAAATTACTTGCGATCTGATTCATTACAGTGTTCTATTTTGGATATTGGTTGTTAAATTTTAAAATTTAAATGAGAAGACTTATTTTTGAACTTACATGGCTTATTGCTTAATGAAAAATAGTACTTGGATTTTACTTAAAATGTCCACTGTATAAAAATTTTACAGAGAAAATGTCCACTGTATAAAAATGGGCAGAATTTGTTTGATTCTGCTCATTTAATTTTGGTTTTATTTTAAAAAGACTCCCTAGTATAAAAGCCAGTCCAATCAATTTTTCTTATAAGCAATGCAGAAAATGACAATTTAATGCTCTTGATTTTATGTTTTGGATATGTGAAATTAAGAGATGATCTACTTCTATTAGTAGAGTGGGTAAAATTTGTTCTGGTTGAATCATCCTGTTGAGTGTCTTTGAAAAGTAAGCTTGTTTAGTAGCAGTGCCAGTATAAATGGTGGAATGGAAGGGTTGTGTTTGAGATACAGGTTTAAGTTTAGTTAAAGTTGATGTATTACCGTAAATATCTGTTGCTGTTTTTAAAAAGGTTGCTTTCTTTAGAGGAATTGAGTGTATTATTTATTATTTAAATAGTTGTGTTGAATTCTGTGAAATCCAGTGACCTAAATGCAGTTGCTAATCTCAACTATAGTAGATCCATTGACACAAAGGTAATGTTGATAAGTAAATCATATTGATTTGGTTAGTGTTCTCTAATTGCTACAAGGAACTGAATTTAGACCAGTGTCAAAAATTGGATGCTAATTTATGTAATTTCAAAAGCACGTGAAAATGAGTTGGGTTAATAGATTTAGCACTGTATACATATATTGTATTAAGATTGCAATGACTGAGCTGACGTTGATCACTAATGCATATTCTGTCTTCCTATATTAGCATGATGAGAATTTTGATTTTTAATTGGCTTGTGCAGAGCCATTACACTGTCCTTGTTGTTTCTGAGAATGGGATGAACAATGACAAGACTAACTACAAGTGGAGAAAAATGACTGACACTCAGTAGTATATGGATAGTGTGGAAGCAGCTATGAATGCAATCAAAATACAGGGAAAACACCAGCATTTTAGAATAGGATTTTATGAGAACACAGGAAGAACTTCATTGCCTCAGACCCAAAGGTCTATCTGACCTATCTTCTTTTCTGTGCAGTGGTAAACCTTACACATCAGGGAAGACCAGAAGCTTGAGAAGAGCACTCTCTTGTGCTGTCTAACCAAATCTACTTGGGAATAGTTCCTTTGAAGATAATGAGATTTACCTCTAAAATACATTCACAGGGTTTCTTGACACCTCTCTATGGTAGTGCGATTATATTAAGGTGGAGGTCAAGAGAAAACCTTAAATATCTAGGGAGCTGACATTTCTTAGTAATCTCTGCTTGATTATATGTTTCTGTCTGGGATGGGAAGGTACTCTCAACATGTGAAATGAGTCACTATGGGCCAGAGCAGTTGGGCGTAAAAGCCCAAAGTGAACTGCAGATGCAGGACCCAACCTATGCCACCAGGAGTTAGATTATTCTCGCTCCTTTTTGCTCTGGTCCAAAGGACTGGAGGGGGCTTCAGCAAAGTTTCTGGCAGCATTGGAAGCGTGCACTGTTGGAATGCCATGCCTCCAAAGCTGCCTGAAGCTGCTGTTCCATGCCTCAGTTTGGTATTTGTAATTTTTGGTACATTGGGCAATAGTAGTAGTTTTATTCATTTACACAGAACTGTCACATTTCTACATCCTCTGTTCATCTTCATAACAGCCTTGTTAGATGACCATTATACAGTACTCCTATCTGAGGTTTTTGAAAACCAAAGTTATCATAATGGCTAGGGCCCTATATTCAGAAGTAATAATGTGGCAGAATATCAGTGTGGTTTGTAACAAGTCCAATTAATTCTGTTGTTCTTAATCATGTACATTTCTTCTTGCATTAACCTCCCATGTTTGCTTCATGGGGCGGTGGAAGTTTCCAAGAGCGGTGGTGAAGGAAAGGTGGGACAGTAGGGGGGTGGTGAGGGAAAAGGGGGGCAGTGGGGGGCCTTTCAGTTAAAGTATTCGTGTGCAGGAAAGACTAGGGGCCTTTAGGACCAGTGTCCTTTAGGACCATGGTAAGGATGAAGATCTCATGAAATCTCTTTTCAAGGTCCTCAAAAACACCTCACAGACTTGCTGATCATTTTGTGTGGTGCTATCTCCTGCTCTTTGCCTGCCCATGTGAACTCACTTCCTTACTGGTGCAGTTGGGAAACTCTCATGAGGCTTGAGCACAGGGCATCACTTCTGTGGCTCAGAGTAGCACCATTTTGGGACAGATTGGAGCAAAGTGTTAAAGAGCACATGGTGGCAGGATAGAACTGGCGGCAAAAAGGAGCTTTCAAATTTGGGACCCTGCTTAAGCTTTGTGAATTTTGCTGGGACACAACTAGGCTTGAGTTGCACTGCTGCTCATGTTTTCTTTCATCAGGCAGAGTGAAATAAGTAACAGAAGAAACCATAAGTAACAGAAGAAACAGAGGCCCCTTTCTCCCTTGTTTCCACTGGTCAGGTTGTCCTTGGGGCATGAAGCCCCAAGGACAGCCCTTTCCAGGCTGTGGAGAAGGGGTGGTTTTCCCTTTTCCACAGCCTGGATAAGCAGCGGATTGGGGCCTCTGGGGTGCCGGTGAGGCTGCCCTGGCCCCAATCCACCACTTAAAGGGGCAGCTACTGACTGCCCCTTTTGGGCAGTCTGTAAAGGCCCCTAATATCAAAAAATATACCCAGGGAGGCACTAGGATTATCACCCAAGAGGAAAGGGGGCAGTAGCCCAAAAAAGTTTGTGGACCACTGATGTAGAGCTTCCAGGACCAGATGGCACTGAAGAGCAAACCAGCTTTGAAGATCCTGGTCCTTCAAGAGAGAAAGTGGTAGATCCCTTTCTGAAGAGGCAAGGAGCCCAGTTTCTGAGTCAAAGAATGTGGCAGGACCTGCTTTAACTCAAGAGCAGTGGCATATGAGAAGAAGAGAGGCTAGAATTAACCCAGTGAAAAACACTGTACAATGGAGGATCATTTGTAGTAGGGGCCTCCCTGGGAGGGATCTCTACAAGAGAAATGCCCTTCTGCAGAGAATGTATCCTGAAGTGCCTTAAGCTGAAACTGCATGGACAGGGTAGCTCAAGTAGTCTGGAGGAGCTGCTGGAAACAACATCTGTACTTGTCTCTATCCCTAAATTTACCCTAACTGACCCCTTGGTTCCTGGACTTGTAAATTCTCTAGGATATACCTTCATGTGACTCACGTGCTCTCTGGTGGACTTTATTGGGTTGAATAGACTTTTTACTCTGGCTTAAGATCACCTTATCTTTACTTACTTTCTCTCTGATAAGAATATGAGAGCTTTGTTGTTGCACTGTCTTTTGACATTGGGCCCGAGCAGATGGGTGAGAAAAAGCAGCTTGATCCTGTGTTTTCCGAAAGCAGATTGAAAACCCACTGTCTTTTCGGCCTACGCCACACTCAAGCCAAACTCTGTTGTTATTTTTTTTGTTTTTCTCCCCCCCCCCCACCCAACCTTGTGTGCACACTGTCATACAAACACACTGCCTGCACTGCCGGTACAGGGCATTGGTGCATCGGTATGCTGCGTGATACATTGGGAAACCACAATCATGGAGGCCTCCCTACATGCCCCCTTCACTCCATGCCCCTCCTGTTGGACTGCCTGGTTTGTGTATGTTGTGATGACATCCATTGGAATTTTCGCACTTTCACTCTTGCTTTGTTGCAGCCTGGCACAGGGGCTGGGCTTTTTATATGCAGGCATGAAGATATGCATTTTCCATGTTAAGTCGGAGTATTTGGGCTTTGATCCAGTTTTTAGCTTCAGAGTGCAGCTTTGTTTCGCTTTCCATTTTTTTCACCTTGTGCATTGTCTAAACACCCAGCCTTTAAAGAGGCTGGAAGGTGTTTTATTTTGCCCATGTGTTTTGCTGCATTATCTCTGGAATTACCCTTGCGTGATTAGCCTGCTTATTGTGTAGATATGGCTGGCCTAGACTTTGAACCATTAGGACTTTGCTAATAGAGCCTCCCTGAGCTTAAGCAAAACATCTCTTGAGCTTCATGTCTAAAATAGGGTTTGAATGTGGATCTCCTTGGTAACTTACACAGTCCTGTACTCTGATCATTGCACTGCACTCTTTTTGAGTACAAGCACAGAGTTCTGCAGACACTATACATTATCAAAAGGAAGTTGTAAATATAATGAACATGCACTTACCGGTACATATTTATAGAGTACGTTCTCTATTTAGATACAGATATTTAAATATCGTATCTCTATACCTTATCTCAGCTGTTGTAACTTCAACTTTGTCAGATGTGCCCACTTTTCACAGTTCAGTAAACCAGTCTTCTGTAGTCAAACAGCAAAACTTTTTTTAACAGCTGGAGAAGTTAACAGTAGGACATCTACAGACAAGAACTACCATCATCCACAAACATAAGCATAGAATAAGCGATGCCCCAGGTGGCCTTTACCTTGATTTGTTAACACATTTAAACATCTCTATACCCAGCCTTCATTGTTTGCCCCTCCCCCTTCACACACTTTGGTCTTTGTCTCTACTTTCTTTACTCAGGAGACTGTCCTGGGAAAATCTTCCCACATACATCTGTGCATTCTTTAGCCAGGCAGTTATGTTCTCTTTGAACTAACAATAAAACACTATAAATCCCATCACTCCCAATTATATACTTTACTCTTTAACATTGAAAGCACAGCAACCATTATGCACTACATTAAACAAATTAATACAACTCTACCAGATTCTGACAAACTGCTACACCTTGCATTGAAGAAAAATAATTCAGAATACGTGTTTTGTAACAAAGCTTTTCATAATTAATACAATTCTAGAACCACAATTTGAGAGTTAGTGTGATGCGTTTAGCATTATAGGTAACTTGTAGGAGGAGGGTGACCTCCATCCATCCTGCAGTCCTTCACATGCCCCAAAAAACCTGATCCAGATGACTGGGAAATCTCCCAGAGCAGCTTTTCAGCATCACTTGGGGCTGCAGGGAGAAGGAGCCAAAAATCTGTACATTATCAAGAGCTTTACATCGGATTTAGACCAAAGCTGCTGCTTGTTGCTACTGTTACTAATACAGTACTACTCTTTTAATTGCTCCTGCTCTGTGATAAATGCATTTCTGTTTATGTTTTTCCCTTTCTAGGGCTACATGATGAAAACTCAGCCAGTTTGGGACAACTTCCAGTTGTTCCCAGACCACCTAATAGAATTGTGTGTGTGGAAACTGAAATAGTTTGAGCTCAAAATAAGTTCATGCTAATAAGTTCCATGGTGGCATTATATGTATGAAAGATATTTACTGACTGAGACACATCTCATGAAGCCAATTTATATCCTGTCTGACTGTGGATGTTATATCAAGGTACATTGATGGCTTTGTTTTCTTCTATTCGTTTTTATAACATAGGACTGGAGAAAGTACAGCCTATGGAGTTTATCATACGACAGAATTTGGGGGTATAATGCAATGGCAATCCGAATGCAATCATGGGGTTGCCCATTATTACATTTGAGTGTATCTCACACAATTTTGGCCAATGGGAAGTCATTCCGAACACAATCATGGGGTTTCACATGATTGCGTATTAAAGTATCTCACACAATTTCAGGCAATGGGGGGTCTTTTTTGGACAATAGGAAGTCATTCTGAACGCATTCCGAACACAATTAGAACTCATGTAAATTCGCTAAACTAGCGAATTTACATGAATTCGAATTGGCTCCATTCAAAATTGGGAGAAATTGCTCCCATGTGAGAAACTCCTATGCTACTGTATATAGTAACACTTGAGCATCCACAGATTTTGGTACCCATGAAGGATTCTTGGGACCAATCCCTAGTGGATATCAAGGGCCCACTGTATTTTAAAAAAGATATAGATTAAACACCATCCTGGCCACCTTGTGGGGGGGGGTGAGGGAGTTCTAGAGACTAGGAGCAGCCATCAAAATGTCCTCTCTCTTGGTAATGGAATAATCCTAAGAAGGTAGTGAGACAGAGAGAAGGGCATCTCCAGAAGACCTTAAAGCCCTCTATAGAGGGAGATACGATCCTTCAGATAGCTTGGAACTAAGCTATATAGGAATTTATAGGTCATCACCAGCACTTTGTAGTGTGCCTTGAAAACAGTGGAACTGTTGCAGCAAGGGAAGTTAGCAGTCTGGCTGCAGTTCTTTGAGCCAATTGAAGTTTCTTTTCAAGGGTAGCCTCACATAGAACACACTGCAGTAATCGAAATGGGATGTGACCAAGGCATGTGTTACTATGGCCAGATTTGACTTCTCTGGGAATCGGTGCAGTCGGCACATGAGCTTTAACTATGCAAGGGCACTTTAGTCCTCACTGAGACCTGGGCCTCCAGGCTCAAGGCTGAATCCAGGAGTACCCCCAAGCTACAAAGTGTGTTTTTAGATGGAGTGTAACCCCATCACACACAGGTTGAATACATCTTCCAATATCTGTCTCACAGATTGTGTCACAGAAGTTAACCAGGTACAGTGGTCCCCCGGCTTACGAATCCCCCGGGGTACGAAAACCCCGGGGTACGAAACCGGCGGGACCGCTAACGTATCCCCCAGGATCCGAAAGATCCCCCAGGATACGAAGAAAAAACCCGTGTGGCCCCTTTAAATCGGCCGTGCGGTCCGTCCGCTAAAGCGGTCCCCCGGGAAACGAAAGCTTCCGGGTTACGAAAGGTAATCCGGAACGGATTACCTTCGTAACCCGGGGGACGACTATTAAATTGTGCAACATTCAGTAAATGGTAATTAATTTGTTCCCTCATTGTCAAATTTTTACTGGTTTTGTTTTGCTCTTATATGTGTAATAAACTTGGCCATAACTGCAAAATACTATATAGTCGCTATTTTGTCTTTTAAATTATTTTAAATGTAAAAGTTTGGGAACTGCCAATAGGTTGCCTGTACTAATTTAGCAGCTGTTATTGTTTAACAGCAGCAGTTATTGTCAGTTCACATTATAGCACCATAAATTGAAGCTAACTTGATACAAATAAAAAAGTCATTTCATAATGTTCTTGATGTATGGAGCCTCTGTACAAAAGAAAAAAGTAAACAATCTTATCATACAATGTAGCTGTATTTTTCCCTCAGAATTCCATAGCATTGAGCCATAACATTTAAAGTGGTGTCCGCATTATTACTGCAGTGCGGATAAAGCTATAGCAACAAAAGCCAAACAGAGAAATCCAGCAGCTTTATGAAGATGTTGGTAAGATCAGAACCATTATGAAACAATTCCTATACAAACTGCCACTGTAGATTCTAGCAGATCTCACAGGGACATGCTCCCATTGTGTTTCCCACACAGTACATCAAGAAAACCAAGGTTCTTTCTGTCCAAAAGGCAGACTTGAACGCAGACTGAAAATGATTCAAATAACCACCTTCATTCAAAGAAGTCTAAATGGTGGAATCCAGTTATACGTCTCCACAAACTGGTGTTAAATCAGCTTCCTTTAAAAGCAGTAGGATGCAGCCTTCCCTAAGGACACGTTTGCCACCTCAGCCAGCCAGGTCCCAAGTAGCAGCATCAACTCACTAGGACTAACTAACTCAGTAAAGGAGGGGCTGACCTTAATCCTTCAAGGAACATGCTTATATGCTCAGGTGGAACAAGAGGAATCATATTTATCAAAACATGATGAAATGTTGCCATATCCTCCTGGGGTCTGCTTTCAGTGTTGATACCAAGAGCGTAGAATATAGCAGCCCCTTCACAACTCATAAGCCAACTATATTGGATAATATAGTATGGGTGCAATAAATTACTAGAAAGAACAGCTCATTTATTACAAGCATTGCTATGGCACAGGCTTTGAAATGGGCTCTGATTCACATTCAGTTGGACTTGTCTTTACTGTTGATCAATTTTTTAGCAGGCTACCTAATGTTATGTTTGGTTGTGCACCTTCAAGTTGTCTGTTGACTTATGGGGGCCCTGTGAATTTCATAAGGGTTTTTTTTGGCAAACAATACACAGAGTTGGTTTATGAAATATAGCCTACTGCACCTGGTATTTGTTGGCAGTCTCCCATCCAAGTACTAATCAGGACTGACCCTGCTTAGCTTCCAAGATCAGCTTGGATCTGGTACCTTGATGGTATTTAGGCCACACCTAATGTTAACCTGTTGCTTAAATAATTTCTTGTTGTGTGCCTTCAAGTCATTTCCGACTTATGGCGAACCAATCATGGGATTTTCTTGGCAAGATTTGTTGAGACGAGGTTTGCCATTGCCTTCCCCTGATGCTGAGAGCATATGACTTGCCCAAGGTCACTCAGTGGGTTTCATGGCCAAGCTTAGTCATAACATGAATCAAATCCTGTCAGTCAGAACATTAATCGAACCCTGGTCTCCAGTTCTACAGATCATTTTAATATTGAATTTGAGCTTTTTGCCCCTTTTATAGATAAGCTACTTTTTCTTGGAGGCTTAGTTACTGCATTGAAGAAAACTCAGCTGCAAATCTATTCAAAATAAAATGCAGCAGTTAATCTACATATTTATCAAATTAAAGGGTACAAGCAGTTCATCTAAATACTCTTTTTCAAATAACAAGGTACAGTCGGAATTCATCTAGAAATAGCTATACATAGATAATAAACATTGTGTGGGTACAGGCAATTGGTTTACCACACGGCTCCACAGTACTTTGAATACTGTGTTGCTGTCTGTTGAATGTGATTGAAATCGTGTAATCTCACTCTATAGTATTTTTTTATCATGCAGTTTTATAAAGAGAGGATAAAATGCAGCATGGTGAGAGTTGTGTATTGTTATAATTTCAGATAAAATTCCTGAATGCTGAGTGGGCTTTAGCTGTGATTGGTAAAACAAATACACCTGTTGATTTTTAGATGTTTTAGGCCAAGGGATATTTGCCCTGGAATTAAGCAGGAATTAAAATTAACAGCCATTCCCCCCCCCCAAAAAAAAGTATAGAGGTAGCAGAAGATGAAAGGGTTAGGTCTCTGTTGGAATATGACAATCTCAAACAGCACCCAAGTTTTACTTTTCAGTTAGTCATAGCATGAATTGATTTTCAAACCAAAAGGCTAAATGGCCTCTGGTTTGTTCTTAGATTTTCCAAGGATGTTTTGTGAAGTTACTGTGACCTGTACAACATTTAGAATAACTTTAGTATATATGTCAGACAAAGGCCAGAATCCAACACTTGTGCAGTCCCTCAAATCCTGTAGAAAAAACAAGTTTCTAAATCCTAGGCTACAAACCTCACTCTTCCGAAGTAAGTCCCAGTTCAATCAATGAGACTTGAGATCCACATAAACAAATCCAGAATTGCATTTTTGCAATGAATAAGATGGGAATAACATCGTTTGGTTAGACAGTACAAGTACTTAGCCATAGCCTTCTCTTTACACCTGCAAACCATTAAAACCATAGAAGGGTGGGAATAGGAAGTGAAGGACAGTTCTAGAAAAGAGTAAGAAAAAGGGGTTTTCCTTTTTCTTTGTTGACTGTGAGAAGGAGAAGCTGTGCAGAGTTGTTGGAGCACTGATGGCCTGCCATGTAGCTCTAGTGGCTTTTAAAAAAATTATTGAGGACTAAAAGTTGAAATCTACAATGCAGTATTAGTAGATTAGGATGCTGAGTTGCGTGCAATCAGGTTTTCATTTCTTTACGTTCATTGTTTTGGAACCGTCTTTCAGAAATATGAATGCTATACTGTAGCTTAAAGGGATCCACAGGGAGTTAATTCTCTGTGTTTTTGCCATTTTTATTTTATTTTATTTTATTCATACCCCACTCTTCAGACATGCTCTCAGAATGGGTTACAAACTGTTATTTTGACAGTTCCCTGCCCTCAGAAGAGAATGGCAGTGGGGAAGGGGATCAAGTCCAGCAGATACTGCCTCCTCTTCTCTCCCTCCAAGGCCAGTGCATAGTAGTTGGAATGGATGCAGGGCCTTTCATCAGTTTCTGGGTCAAGACATCTAGCAATCACTGTTTTCTCTTTTTAAAAAAGAAAGAAAAGAAAAAGATCACTTTTCAAGGATGTGTTGATGATTGTACCTTGAGAGGAAGCTCTGTATTTGTGTATTTAAGATTTCAGAGTCAAGTACCCTGAGGGAAATCAAGGCCTGGGGTTACAGATGAATTAAAACAGCTGAGGAATGGATCTCTCAGAAAAAAGTACAAGTTGGGGACATAGGGAGGTGGGCTCCCCCATTGCTTCTACCAAGGTTCTAAAAGTGATGGTGTTACAGCGGGCATGTGTGGGGAAAGTTAAACCTAGCTTCCAGGAACCAAGACGGGTAGGACTGGAGGTTTTTACAGTCCCTACGTTTGGCATTCCAAAAACAGATAGGGAATTAAGATGTAAAAAGAACAAAGGTAACTTCTTTTGTTAGTCACCTTTGAAGAGCCAAGGCAACTAAAACAAAGAAAATGTACTATGTCGTGGTTATATTATTGCGCACATTCTTTAAATAGCATTAAACAGAACTACCATATGTATTTGACTATAAGTCAAAAAAAATTATGCCCCAAAATTGACCTTTAAATCCTGGGTCAATTTATATGCTGGGCAATACACTAATACTGCTTACAAAGGTCCTGAAACAAGCACTGACTGATGCCCCACTGTTCATGCCTCGAGGCAGGAGTGTTTTTATGTGTGCATGAAAGAGGTTCCCAGTCCAATTTGAAAGCTTTCACTTCCTTTCAAAGAAACACCCCTTTTATTTCCACTTTGGTGATCGGGAAAGGTCCAGAGGAGAAGGAGGGGCAAAAGTGGTGTTTCCCCTTTTCCATCCTTTGTTTTAGCCCCCTAAGTTTTACCCTTCACTTATCCATGGGTCATATCAGAACCCACATTTTTTGCCCTGAACCCTTCCCTAAACGTATACATCAGGTCGACTTGCACATGAATATATATGGTTACCCAAAATCCATGGATGTTCAAGTCCCATTATATAATGTGGTGTAGTAAAATGGTGTTCCTTATATAATATGGCAAAATCAAGGTTTACTTTTTGAATCTTTTTTTTTTTTTAAAAATAACTTCAAGCCATGGATGGTTTATAATCTGTGGGTGCCAAATCCATTGGTGGAAAATAGAAGGAATTTAACAAAGAAAAATTATGTCATTGTTTGAATAGTTCCACTGAAGGTGCTTTCTATAGTATTACACCTTCTGATTTGAACAACAGAATTCAGCAGAATTAACAACTGGATTAGTTGATAATAGCCATATAAAGTTGCTTTCATTCTCGTTCTTTATTTCAGCAGGAGTGAAATCTTAGATGTAAATGGGTTAACTTTGTTTTAATCTATATTTAATGTACTAGAGGTGTTCAGAATAGGTTAGGTCAAAGAGGTTTTATTGATCCAGTAATTATCTCTAACTTGTCTGATTTGTTTTAATTGCCTTCATTAAGATTAATTTAGATGAAACTTAGCCCCTGGGGATGTGTGGTGTAGATTTCAGGTAAAATTAGAATCACAATTTAATGTTGCAAAAAGGAGGCAGAGACCACAGGCCAACTTAATACCAGTTAATCGGCCGCTAATTAATGAATTGTATGGGGAGAAATCATGCTTTAATATTAAAGTGCTAATTAGATTTTTTTCACCAATACATGCAGGCAGTTAAAATAAGTGTTTAATTTCACTACCAATACATTATTCATACTTAACTATTGTGGTGTCAGATTAGTTGCACGAAAATGGAGGCTGTCACTGTAACCTTTGTTCTAAAATGTGTATTCCAAAATGTTTTAGAATCGGTGCCCTTCTTGACAGAATGTGTATCTCAGTTTTCTTGACTCCGCAAGTTAGCAATGTGTCTACCATCCAGTTTTATTCAGCCTAGTACTTGCAAATTAGATACACTTGTTGTTAGCAATTTCTTGAATATATTGCTGTTGATTTGAGGCTTAGTTCAGCTGCTTCCCTTACCACAATCATTTAAGTGAAATACAGTACCATGGATTGATATGAACATGCTTAAAATGCATTTTATACCTATGCTTGAACTGTGTTTTAAATATTTCATAATAACAGTGTGATTAAATGTCTTTATTTGTATTACATAGTAAAAACCATTTAGTTTTTAATGTAGAGTCGAAGGCTTTCATGGCCGGCATCCATACTTTTTTGTGGAGCTTTCAGGCTATGTGGCCATGTTCTGGAAGAGTTCCTTTCTGACGTTTTGCCAGCATCTGTGGCTGGCATCTTCAGAGAATGATAGCCTGGAAAAGGATGGAGATATATATCCTGTGTTAACCTGGGAAGGAAGGAGTAATTTGCAAATGTATTGTTCTGTTGCTAATGGCAGTCCTCAGGGTGGGAGATATGCAAACAAGGATTAGTGTCTGCTAACTGCTGCTCATTGTCTGCTGGGAATCCCCTGGCCTTAGGCTGTTTCTCATTTGCATAGGTTGAGTCTTGACCTTGCTGTCCTTCAAGACTGGGAGCCAAGCCTTGTTTACTCTCAGGGTTTCCTCTTTCCTGTTGAAATTGTCCAGGTGTTTATGTATTTCAATGGCCTCCCTGTGCATTTTGATATAGTAGTTGTTGGCATGGTCCAGAATTTCAGTGCTTTCAAACAGCATTTAATGCCCAGGATGGTTTATAGCATGCTCTGCTACTGCTGATTTTTCCGGTTGACCCAGTCTGCAGTGTCTCTCATGTTCTTTGATTCTTGTCTGCACACTGCATTTGGTGGTCCCTATGTAGACCTGTCCACAGCTGCATGGAATGCGGAAGACTCCTGCGGCTGTGAGTGGGTCTCTCTTGTCCTTGGCTGAGCGAAACATTTGCTGAATCTTCTTCGTCGGTTTGTAAACCATTTGAAGGTTGTGTTTCTTCACCACTTTCCCTATTCTGTCTGTGACTCCTTTGATGTATGGTAAAAATATCTTCCCTTTGGATGGTTGCTTGTCTTGAGTCTTCTGGGTTTTTCTGGGCCTGGCAGCCCTTCTGATGTCTGCGCTGGAGTAACCATTGGCCTGTAGAGCCCGGTCCAGGTGTTTCAGTTCATCTTCCAAGAAGTGGGGTTCACAGATACATTTTGCCCAGTCTACTAGTGTTTTTATTGTGCTTCTTTTTTGTCCTGGGTGATAGTTGGAGTTCTTGTGCAGGTATCTGTCCGTATGCGTAGGTTGTCTGTATACTGTGTGGCCAAAACGGTTTGGTTTGCGAATGACTAGGACATCCAAGAATGGTAGTGTTCCATCCTTTTCTTTTTTCCATTGTGAATTGGATGTTAGGATGGATGTTGTTCAGAAATACAGCCAGATCTTCTTCTCCATGGATGAAAGTGTCATCCACATATTGGAACCATGTTGTGGGCTTTTTCGGTGCTGTTTCCAGGGCTTGTTTTTCAAAGTGCTCCATGTAAAAGTTTGCTATCACAGGGCTCAGAGGGCTCCCCATTGCTACCCCATCTCTCTGCTCATAGAAACCTTTGTCCCACTGGAAATAGCTTGTGGTGAGGCAATGTTCGAACAGGGCTGTGATGTCTTCTGAAAAATTTTTTCAGATGAATGTCATGGTGTCCATTATAGGGACTTTGGTGAACAAGGAGACCACATTGAAGCTGATTAGTATGTCTCCAGGTTTTAGTTCAAGGTTGTTGATTTTTCCTATGAAGTGGGCTGAGTCCTTGATGTAGTGGGGGTTTGCCCTATATAGGGTTGAAGTTGCATGGCCAGACTTCATGTCAGTTTGGACCTTTTGTCCTTCAGTCTTGTTTACTCTGATTAGCAGCAGCTTTTCAAATTTTAGGGAGAGGGCTTTCACATTACATGCTGTTTTGAACTGAAAATGGAAGGGATTGGACTCAGAGTCTTTAGCATAAAATCACATGGTCTACCAATTAGCCGTTTCTCCTTTTTGATGTTATTTCCTATGCCCCAGAATGATGCCTACAGGCTATTTGTGTAGAATTGGTGTACATACATATCATATTGCTGGGTCTGGTTACTAATACAAATGATGCAGTCAGAAATTCAAAGAGCTTAAACAGAAAGAACTAAAGGAGACTAATGCAGCCTTACATTTTTAAAACAGACAAATTCTTTCAAAATGATGTGGATATACTATTTGTATGTGGCTCTTTGAAATTATGCTTACTGGTAGCTACTGCTTAGACAAAGGAATACATACACTTCATGGAAGACACTGGACAGGCCTATTCTGAACCCTTATTGGTCCATGTAAAAGGAGGAGATGTTTCTCCCAAATATAATACCATGATTCTTCTAATTGCCACAGCTGCATCTTGTACAGTGCTGGGATTTGTATTTTAAGGAACTGGTTTAGAATTTTCAGCCAGAAAGCTATAGTGCTCCAGGACTAGGGTTCCACTGGGTGTGGTGTGCCAGTAACTGTGTAATATGAAAAGACCCCATGTGTGAGCTAGAAGAAGTACCACTAGGGCCAGACCCTAGACACTCTGTTATCCAACATATGTTTACAGTCTTATCCCATGTGCCTCTTCCTTTCCTGAACCCTATTTGGCATTTCTCGCTCCATTTGTGGTGAAAGTCTTTGTTGTAGGGTTTTGAGCATCAATTTGCTAGCATGGGAGATTAATGCAATGGTCCAGTGGTTACTGAAATCCTTGGTGTTCCCTTTCTTGGGGACTGGAATGTACATTGAGCATTTCTGTGGACCATTGTTTTGTGTTCCATATTTTATCTTTAGCTTTAAGCAGTTCTATTTATATGCCATCTGTTTCTGGTGATGCCATCTGTTTCTGGCAGCTGTCCTGAGTTCAGCTGCCACTTCACTTTCTAAAACTATAGGATTATCTTCAAATAGTTTTTTTCTCAAATGAGTCTGTCATAATTTCTTCTCTTTTCTAGAGCTGTACAGTGTATTGTTTCCAACATCTTTTTATTGCTTCTTGGTCATGTAATATTTAAGGTGTTCCCCTGCTGCTCATAGAGGATCCTCATTCTTGGTTTAAATTTTCCTTTACTTTCCTGCATCTTGTTGAAGTGGTCTCTTCTGTTTCTCTACACTGATGATTATAATAGTTCTTGTCCTTGTGCTCATTTCCCTGAGTATTTGCATTCAGAGTTCTGACTCTATTTCTATCACCTTTTACTTTTGCTTCTCATCTGTCCTTAATTGCTTGAAGAGCTTCAGCTATGATCCATTGAGGCTTTTCTCCTTTTGGGGGAGGGGGGGCTGCAGGTACTTGTCTTTTTGCATTCCTCCTTGGCAATGTTGCTGGCTTCAGTTTAGAGTTCTTCTGGCTCCCAGTCAATCTATTTTAATTTTACCTTTAAATTCTACAAGGATGTTCTTCAGTTTGTAATTTGACATAGTGGTTTGGTTTCCTGCAGCTTTAGTCTAATTTTTTATATTAGCAATGTATTGACTGTGCTGCAATTTGCTGCTGGTCTTGTTTTTACAGGGAGAATGGAACTTGTCTACTTAATTTCTATATTGACTGCCAGGTGATGCCCATCTATACAGTTGCCTTTTGGCTTGCTTGAAGAATATGTTTATGAAGAACAAATTGTTGACTTCACAAAATTCAGTCTTTTTCTAATTCATTTCTTGATCCTAGGCCATGAAAAAAGAAAAATCTTTTATTCTGGCCTGTTTCCTACTTTTTGCATTCCTGTTGCCTATGATTAACAAAAAGCCTGCTTTGGTGTGTGCTTAATTTCCTTTTGGACTTCAGCATAGAATCTTTCAATTTCTTTTTCCCTGCAGTTGGACTGTAAATTTGGATTATGCTTATATTGATATTATTCAGTCAGACTTTGTGTTAAATCCTTTGATTGCTTTTGATGCCACCTCATTTCTTTTTAGATTTTAATTTCCTGTGTCAAACACTGTATAATTATCTGACACAGAATGTCCTACTTCTATCTACTTTAGCTTGCTGACCCAAAGTACTGCAATGTTTATATGTTCATTTTTTTGGATACAAATACTGTACAGTAATCTACGAATAATCAAATACGTGAATGCTTGATCTGCAAATGTGGAATGACAAATGTATTGATATTTTAACTTTGTATGTTTTTTGTGATGTGAGCTTTTCTCTATATTTAAATTTTAAAAAACTCCCTTGACTTTTAGGGCTGGGGAAAATGTGATATGTAAACAAACAAATAATGCTCTATTTTTGAGATAGAAAAAAGTGGCCTAACTCAAAGGGCTGTAGAAGAGCATAAGATCCAATCCACAGAAATGACTATGCACCAAGGGCTAATTGCAGCTATGCTGATTCCATTTCTTTTAACATACATTAAGGAGAATTGTAACTTTTCAGAGTAGGGCAGTTAATCTGGAATAAAGCTGGAATAAAGCTGGTTTGTGTTTAGATGTATCAGGAAACCACAGCTGGATGTGCTGTGCATGAGCAGAGCCAAGAAGCATGTTTTTTCTCTGTGCTGGCTTTTAAAATAGACTTGATTGTTTAGCAGTTCATAATTTGCCACTGTGTCTGAATGGGGCAAATAATGGCATATTCAAATCATAATTTATTCATAATGTGATCTCAAATTTTTACTTAGAAATCTAAGAGGAGACTCAGGACTCAGAAGTCTTTAGCCTTCCTTGTATATGCAACTTGGGGCTTTGTGTTACCTCTGAATACTGCTCTGGTATAACCAACAATGTGGTATCTTACAAAATTTTACACTTACTATTGAAGAACAGAGTCATGACTTTGTGCCATTGTTGCTTTAAAAAGCAGTATTACTCACTGATTAAATTAGATTAAACACATAGGCATCTGCAACTAAATTATTAGAACAAGTGTGACCCCCCCCCCCCCCCCACACACACAAATCTTATTGTGCCAGAAAACTTATTTACCTCAAGGACTGTCTTGAGATTTGTCTCTCCTGCTTGGCTTACATTTACCAATAATGCAGAAAATTGAGGTTTCTGTCTGTCATGTTGTCTGTTTTCTCCAACAGTGAGATGCATAGTTTGGGGTTCATCTGCACTGCAGAAATAATGCAGTTGACAACACTTTTAACTTCCATGGCTCAAAGTTATGGAATCCTGGAATTTGTGTTTTGATGTGGCACCAGAGCTCTCTGACAGAGAAGGCAAAATATCTCCCACGCTACAAATCTCAGAATTCCATATCATTGAACCATGGCAGTTAAAGTGGGGTCAAACTGCTTTATTTTTGCAGTGCAGATGCAGCCTTAGATAATGTTTGAACCTCATTTGAACTTTGAACCTCATTTTTGTTTTACACTATTGAAACTGAATTTGTGCATTCCTGTTTTCTCATAGACCATGAATTAACACAAGGATGGCCAGTGGATGCTCAGGTTTTACTTGAAGATATGACCTGGAATCAAAGTAAGATATGGGAAATTGATTTATGTGTACACTAAAATATTAATATAAGAATAAGAAGAATCGTAATGAGGAATTCCCCAAATCCATCTGCTCTGTTGGTCTGTTTCTAAGGCTGTTTGCCAGATTTATTTAAGAAGGCTCAAGAAAGAATCAAGAAACAGACCACAGCCATCCCCCACTATTTGCACCTCAACTACGGTTCAGAGCTACAGTGCTTCTGAAAATGGAGCCACAATGTATCCATATGCTTCATCACAGCATTTGGCAGTTTCAACCTATTAATTTATACCTTTGTTTCTTCATCACACAAGCAGAGGGGTTGGCAAGCCCTGCTGTCATTGTTTCTTTTACATTGAAGGTGATTTATCTGCAATTAAATGTACACTTCCCATAAAAGCGTGGCTCCTCATTTTTTAGGACTAGGACTTTCCCTGCATCACATGACAAAAGCAATGACGGAGGAGGTGGGACTCAGTTCTCCTGTCCTCACATGGTGAAGAAACTATGGCTGAGGAGCATTTGATTAGGTCTTGTGCGAACTTGGTTTCTGATGTGACCCCCTGTACATCTACATGGAGCTATCATGCTCCCCCCCCCCCCCGCTCAACATAGGAGATGAATAAAAATATTTTGTTTGTTTAGTGTGCATATTTTCATTCACACATTTATATTTAAATTTGTATAAGAGGCTCTAGGCACTCTCTTTGCCCTTTTATTCCCCTCAAGGAGGAAAAACTGGTTTGGGAAGCGGAGGAGGGATCAGGGCCTCCAAGTCTCGCACCCCCTTGAGTAATTCTTGCACTCCCCAGGATCAAACCTATCCTTAAAAAGTTTTCCCTTGATCCTGTGGAAAAATCAAACTATTGGCAAGTATCTTTCCTTCCGTTTTTGGGCAAGGTGATCGAGAGGGCAGTTGCCAACCAACTCCAAGCAGTATTGGATGACACTGATTATCTCGATCCATTTCCAACTGGCTTCAGATCGGGATACGGAGTGGTGACTGCCATGGTCTCCTTGGTCAATGATCTCCATCTGTGCATCGACAGGGGAAGTGTGGCCCTGTTCGTGCTCTTGGACCTCTCAGCTGCCTTCGATACCATAGACCATGGTATCTTTCTGGAGTGCCTGAGAGATTTGGGAATCGGGGGCACTGCCCTGCAGTGGTTCTGGTCCTATCTCTCGGGCAGGCTCCAGATGGTGTCACTTGGCAAAAGTTGTTCGGCCAAGAGGTAGTTTAAATCGGGCGTCCCTCAGGGCATGAGACTGTCGCCAATGCTATTCAACATTTACATGAAGCAGCTGGGTGAGATCATCCGGAGACATGGGGCGGGGTGTTATCAGTATGCTGATGACACCTAAATTTGTTTCTCCATGTCTCGGACTGCTTCATTGACCAAGGATGACATCTCCCCTCTGAATGATTGTCTGAGGTCAGTAATGGATTGGATGAGGGAAAATAGATTTAAACTGAATCCAAACATAATGGAGGTACTCGCTATAGGTAATACTATTCCAGGTGCGGAGATAAGTCCTCCAGTCCTGGACAGAGTCACACTTCCCCTAAAGGACTGTGTTCATAGCCTGGGGGTACTCCTGGACTCGTCACTTTGCCTGTCATTTCAGGTTGATGCGACAGCCAGGAGTACCTGCTATCAGCTTTGGCTGATACACCAGCTATGACCCTTCCTGGAACAGGAGACCATAGAAATGGTTGTACATCCACTGGTAATCTCTCGTCTTGATTTCTGCAATGCACTCTACATGGGGCAACCCTCATGCCATGTTCGGAAGCTGCAATTGTTTCAAAACATGGCAGCCAGATTAGTTACAGGGAGTTCTAAATTTGACTCCATTACACCTATTTTAAAATCCCTACACTGACTGCCTATTAGCTTCCGGGTACAGTATAAGATGTTGGTTATTACCTATAAAGCCTATAAAATTATTACCTATAAAGACCTTGGGTCCAGCATACTTGAGGGAACACCTTCTCCCATACAATCCTTCCCGCACACTCAGGTCCTTTGGGAGGAAACTACTGCAGCCAAAGAAAACCAGGTTGATGGCGACCTCCCAGAGGGCCTTTTCAGCTGCCACTCCAAAAATATAGAATGACCTGCCGGAGGAGATCCGCCATACAACATTGCTGGAGGCCTTCAAGAAGGCAATCAAGATGGAGCTCTTCTGGCAGGCCTTCCCTAACTGACCTCCTCGGACTTTTTAACAGTCCATCTATCTCACTGCCCCCATCGGATGTTTTCCGATTTTATTATGCATTCTAATTTAATGTTTTTTAAATTATTATTTTAGATTATTATGTTTTTAATGCTGTAGCACTTTTTTTTGTAAACTGTTCCCCACTTGCTGTTACCTGCCTTGATCCAACACAGGGAGAGGCGGGATACAAATAAAGATATCATCATCATCATCATCATCATCATCATCATCATCATCATCCTGCCCCCCAATTTGAGAATCACTGGTGTAGCCACATTTAACATACAGTACATTAAAATAAAACCCAACAAAATCCATCCACTACCAATAAAGTACAATACCAGTAAAGATAATGCTACAGGATTGGTTTCAGTGTTACCATGTGGTGCCACAGAAAACAAGCTTTCCCCACTTTCCTTGTTCATTTTTGTCTTCTTTTCTGGATACCAAACATCCTCAACATCCTCATGGGGCTTGTTTTACAGAGTCTTCTGGTCTTGGTTACTGTCCTGTGAACACATTCCACCTTGTTGATATCTTTAAACTGTGGCATCTAGAACTGTGCATGGGAATCTGACCAAAGCAGAATATGTATTTTATTTATATCCCACTTTCTTCCTAGTATAAGATCCAGGGTGTCCAAGAATAGAGTGGTCCATATACTTCTATTGATGTGGAAACCGCATATCTGTTGATGCAGCCAAGGACTGCAGTAACTTCTTTGAGCACTGTATCATGCGATTGACTTAATTCAAGGTCTACTAGGATCCTTTCACAAATACTGTACTTCTATCAGTCTGAATTTTGCTGCTAAAATGGAGAAGCTTACATTTATACCTGCTGAAGTTTAGGGAATTTGGCCCAGTTCTTCAGTCTATTGAGGTCATCTTGAGTCTCATTCTGTCTTTTGAAGTACAGCTATCTGTCCACATCTGCGGCTTTGACTTTTGCAGATTTGATTATTTGCGGTTTTGATTTAAATGTTTTCTCTAGGAATCTCAAGATTCCTAGGTGCTGGAGAACCTAGAAGTTCCTAGAGAAAACAGTTTTCTAGGCATTTGTAGGTCCTCCAGCATAATTTTATGATCAATTTTTGGCAGATATTGACCATAGAGTTGCACTAGAGGACATGGAGATTCCTAGAGAGGTTTTCTCTTAAGTAAAAAGAATAGTGATTTTTATTTGCAGTTTTTCATGGGGGTCCTTTACCCCTAACCCCAGTGAATGTCGAAAATCCGTTCTCCTACTTCAGTATGCCTGAGAACCAATGATCTGGCCCACATTTTACCAATGTGACCACAATAATATCAAGGGAACCTCCTAAAAGCTATGTTGAAATCAGGCAATATTCATCCATAGCATTGCGATCTGCAAAGCTTGTAACTCTATCCCCAAAAAGAGTACCCAAAAAGAGCTTGTAACTCAGTCCCAAAAAGATTTCTCAATTGAGAAATCTATACTGATTTTAGTAATCAGAGCATAAGTACTCGCACACCAACAATATAATGGTCTATTCTAGAATTTTTCTTGGTATTGATGTCAGGCTGACTGTTCAGTCATCCTAACCCCCACCTCTCTCTGCTGCCCTTTTAAATGACTGGGATATTTGCTGACCTCCATTCTGCAGGGACTTCACAAGTTCTTCCAGAATTTTCTGATTTTAGACAGAGGATCTAAGATTAGATTGATGAGTTCCTTTATTATCATTGGATGTAGTTCAACTGGTTTTGGAGACATGAATACCATGGGCCCTTGGTATCCATTGGGTATTTTTTTTCCAGAACCCCCTTGGATACCAAAATCTGTGAATGTTCAAGTCCCATTATATATAATGGCATAGTAAAATGGTGCCCCTTCTATACAATGGCAAAATCAAGGTATGCTTTTTGGAATTTATATACTTTTGGAATATTTTCAAATTGTGGACAGTTAGTCCATGGATAAAGAATCCAGTCCATGGAGGCCTGACTGTACATGGAAATACCTTGGTGCAGTCCCCCACTGTATTATTTTTCACAAGGTTTAGTACTGTTTTCTTTTTAGAAGATCAGGCAAAGTGTCAACCAAGTTCTGTCTTTGTTCCAGTAATTTATCTCCTTCTCCTTTTATCTTCCCCTGCTACCTCTTGCTTCAGACATAGCCTAAACATCCAGCACTGTGCAACCATGAAAAAGTGCCTTAACAGGATACTGGCCCTTGCTGTCTTTATCCTTTGGCAAGGAAATTAACATGGCACGCTTATTTTATATTCCTTCAGCATGCCATTTTCATAAGCCTTTGCTCACAAGCTCACCAACACTAAGCAAACAGCTATATAAAGCTATTAGCTGACAGTTCTGTCCTTTATCAGATCAGTGGCTCATTTCCTCCCAGCACTACCTTCTTCTCTTTTAACCAGGTCTTTGCAAAGTGTGTACCCTCAAGGTCCTTGGAATCAAAAATGTTTTGCCCCCCAGATGCCCTCTAGGGATGGTGGGGAGTATTTTTGCCATGTTTTAAGCCTCCTTGGGCCATTCTAGCCCTGAAGTGAGACCTTTTTTAAAAAAAAACAGGAGTGAATTTCTGATCAAGGTCTGTTTTAGTTTTTGGCTGTGTGGGGGTGCAGAGGAAGAATGCAATCTTCCAAGGGTCCCTGAGGGGCTCCTCAGGGGACCATGGAGGGCTGCACCACTTCCCAGCCTCTGTCCCTGATCTTTTGTTTAAAAAAATGGGCCAAAAAAGGTCAGCAACAATTTTGTCATGGTTTTGGGCCCTTTTTAGGCACAAAAGAGGGCTTTTTAGAACAAGACTGCAACTAAAAGTCTAGTTCAAGTCCACTTCGTGTTTTTCTCTTGCATCTAAAACAGCTGGAGGTGGAAACATGGCAAAACATGTTTAGAAAAACAGAGGTTTTGGGAACACTGGGTGGGGTGAACCTCAAACATGGCCTTGCACAGCCTTTGGTAGACTCCCAGTGTAATTACTCTGCCCAGGTCTTTGTTGTCTTTTTCTTTACATAAAAATCTACAAATGCCCCTTAATCATTTGGATTACCATTGTTTCTACGTCTTACAGAGCCACACCCATTTTGTGACAGGGGAATTTGTAATGTTCTGAACATGCCATCTATGCCATGGATTTTAATTTTAATTCAGGTTTACTAATGATCTGTAGCACAGGATTTGCCTACTTCAGTTCAAGATGTTAAGACTTTTAGGTATTTTGGTTAGTAGTATGAAATATGTGCTAGCTGCTTCTCATTAAGTGTGTGGGCCTATAATCCTGCAGACAGATGTAAGGAGGAGGAAGGTATTAGTATGACAGCTAAGTTACAAATGCATTGAAGCCTACACATGTAAATTTTTTACTAAGGTTTTCTTTACTGTGGCTCCTATGGGAAAGAGAATTGTGAGGATTTCTCACATCAGTCTAACAAACTTCGCTGATCTTCCAACCTGGGCCAGAAAAGTGTAGAAAGACAAGTTGGTGTGGAACATAGTTATGTATACATATACAGTATATTTTAAGTATGTATGTGTTTCACTGAAGTACGTATTGGGAAGAATATAGATACTGTACATTGAACGTATGAGTCCAAAAACAAGTGTAAACGCAGCCCATAACATTTGTGGATTTGTTTATTTGCTGATTTGATTAACATGCTCTCTCTAGGTATCTCTAGGTCCTCCAGAGAAATTCTGCTGGAACTTACCAGATTGTTGCACTGGAGGACTTATAGATTCCTAGAGAAACACTTCTCTAGGCATTTGTAGGTCCTGCAACAATATTCTGTGGTCAAATTTTGGCAGATGTTGACCACAGAATTCTGCTGGAGGACCTAGAAATTTCTAGAGAAGCATTCTCTCAGGTTAAAAAAAGTACTGTTTATTTACTGGCAGTATTTTCACTTTCATTGAGGTCCTGTGCCCCTAACCTCAGTGAATGTGGAGGGACATATGTTCATTGATTCTGTTATAAAGGTAAAGGTAAATTTGAGCTCTCTTATAACCTTCTGTCTTCAGGAACTTCTCATTTATCAGTTAGTTTTGAAAATAGTTTTCTTTCACATTTATGATTAGTGGTAAGACAGATGTTTTCATGCCCACCATATAGTTTTTAGGAAGCATTTCAGAAGCACATGAGGACTCATTATTTACTGCATTTTGTTTCAACAGGTGATCAAACATATTCTCTCATATGCCGATGTGGTGGAAAATACATTATCTCCAAAAATGAAACTGAAGATGGGCCATTAGTAAGCTGCAACACCTGTTCACTGCTTATAGAGATTCTTAGATGACCCAATGACTTATCTGATTTGAATATACAAAGAATGCAGAAGATGTAAGTAGGAAGACAATTAGTACAATGAATGTACCACATGAAGACAATTAGTACAATGAATGTACCACATGAATATAATGTTAGAAAAATGCAAAGTGTGAGAGCAAGGGTAGGAATCATGTAATACTTAGATGTTACTGGACTGCAACTCTCCTCCTCTCTCACCTCAGGCTGGTATGTGTAGGGCTTCTGGGAGCTGTAATTCAACAGCATCTGGATAACCCTATGGTTCCCCACTCCTGATGTAAACAAATATTTTATTTCTGTATCTGAAATCCCATGGAAATCATGCTATAAAATACACAGTGTAAAACATTTGTAATTCAAACTATTTCAATTTGCGCTATCTCTGTCTTAGTCCATTGTATTTAATTTCTTTTGCTCCTTTTCATTGGGGTGGAGAAAGTGTGACCTGTGGGCTACATGCATTACCTGAAAACGCCTGTCAGTCTCCCAATCTTCGTGATGCCAACTTTTTTTGGTTACAATTTGGTTATTTGTGCCCAAACCACACAGAAATCCCCTAAACTTTCAAAATGTGCAAAATACTCTGCCCCTTGCAGAACCCCCAGTATCTCTGTTTTCACTGGTATTCCTCTTAAAATGGCAACAGGATACAAAATTCTAGTTGACATTTTGAGAAGGACTCTGGATAAAAATAGAGATATTATTGGTGCCAAGAAATGTAGCCTGTGGAGAAATTGCCCCCTGCACAGTTAGTTCCATAATGCTTTATATTCTAAGATTACTTCTTTCTGAGAATAATGCATCCTGTAATCAAATGGCAATTTTAATTGGGTCAAAATGTTGAATTGAAAAGTGTCCAACGAGGTATGTTGCAGTTTTAAATCAAAATTAATGCAATATATAGTAGCTATGAACCAAAAGTAGGGAACATGGTGTACACCAGATGTTTTGTTATACAGCTACCATAATGTCTGACCATTGGCCATACCAATCAAGTTTTATGGACTTTCAAAGCAAAAGTATCTGTGTGACACTAGATTGCCTAACTCTCTCTGAGTGTACTATTTTTTCAAGCAGGTGCAAATAAATTAGCAAATTGAATCACACTAATGAAGAATTCCAAGTAACTGAAATAATAATCTCTTCTTGAAGATTATTATTTCCACCATATGCAATAATTGTTGTGAACAACCCCATCAATAACTGTATAATGTATAAGTACAGTATCAAGTCTCACACGTAGTTGCTGTAGTGCTCTCTGCAGTTATAATGTTATAAAAATGCAGGCATAATGACCTGTTGGAAGAATGTGTGTGGGATAAATGAAAATTGTCTTAATTAAACAATGTTGTTTATTGTACATAAAAATACACACATTGTTGTTTTTTTAACAAGCTAATAAAAACTGAAAAACTATTGAGACTGAGTCAATCATTACAAATCCTGTGACTGTTGGGACTTGCACGTAGGAATCCAAAATCTGTCAGAGGCCACAGCTGTGAAAATAAAAACAAATAAGTTGTAGGACATGGGTCTGATTTGGTTTTCTCCACCTTAATTCCCATTTCAGCTTAAGAGTTAAAGTGGAAAATGGTGATTAGTGTCAGAAGAATCTATATCCATAGTTTTCTTCACGTATCTGCTGTGGTTTAGCAGAGTGTTTTTACAATTACAGATATTAATTCATACCACCAGAGGCATAGGGTTTGGATCACATATGCAGAAAATTTCAATCCCCTCCCCCTTACCACCACTAGTGAGAGAAACTGGTTTCAGATACGCTTCCATAGTAAAATAAATGGCAGAGGTGAATGGTCTGTGATCCATGTGATGTGCTCAGGTCACTGACACTCCTCTGCAAGCCAGATACTCTACCTAGAACAAATGCTAGAGGTATGTGGGTATAAGGAGAGCTAGATATGGCAAGAAGTGAAATTTAAGAACTGACTGACAAACCAAACAAGTAGCTTAATTTTGACAGCATACACCCAGTAATAGGTAAACCACTCAAAATGTATCTTCTAATAAAAATGCATTGTGACAATAAATGTTGTCCTCTTACAGAATTGTAAGAAGGAAGCCAGTATAAAACTAGTTTTTAAGAAGGGTTCAGGTGAGATTAAAATGTTTTAACCCAACTTCTGCTCTGAGTAAAATGAGAGAATGCTTTAAAAATTATTTAAATATATAGAAGAATAATTGATACTGAATAAAAAATAGCATGGCTTCCACTAAAGTCTTACATCACCATTTATACTGTCAAGTGTAATACTGATACAGTTGATACCTGATTTTTTTTAAAAAAAGGATAACATTTAGCAAAATCCTTCACTAAAGTTTGCTGAATCAACTTTGCAAACAGGTTCTATTACAACTCAATCACTGTCTTAAAAAGAAAAGTCAGGGTACAGAAGTAAAGGGTAAGTAAAGAAAGAAGTAGAGTCTTCTTAAGAATCTGTCCTCGAAACAATGCCATGCATGTATTATCCAAGTGGAAGCACCTTTCAACTTTGGCACAGGGTGGCTATTATTTGACCTGCATGCCATTTCATACACACACCTAGAAGTTACGCTAACACTTGGAGAAAGTTTTTAGGAGTTGAAGCAGGAAGGGAAACTATCCAGTACAAATAGAAGAATTTGATGTGTTTGACTATACATTCTTTTTCATGGAAGGTATATGGAAACATAGGAGTTTACTGCATTCAAGAATTAACCGTTTTACCACTGCCATTTTCAATCCTAATTCAGAATTAAGCCAGGTATTATCACATGGAAAATGTCAGCAAAGACGCTGCCTGGCTGCATCCTGCCTAAAACTCGACTAGAATCCGCCTTCAGTGGGGAGCTTTGCGACTTTGTAAATTGGCCATCTGAGGGCAGATTCTAGCTGGGTTTTAGGCAGGATGCAGTTGGGAGTTGGCTTTGGTGGCAAAGTGATTGTGATTGAACCCAGCTGCATCCCAGAAGAGGATTCAAACCAGACAATTTAAGTCGCTTTTTTTCCATGTGATAAACTCCACAGTATCACAAAGGAATTAAATTTATATTTTCTGGTCACATCTTGATACATCCTGAAATTTTTTATTTATTTATTTATTTATTTTTGCCTCAGTTAGCCAATGCTTTATACATCTTTAAACACAGTAGTCACTTGAAATCATGTTCTCCTGTAACATTTTAACACCCCAGTGTTCATCACCAGATAATGAACGTGTCTGATGGTGGTAGTTTAGGGCTCCAAGTCTATAGAAACTGTTAAATTAACACATTTTAGATTGCAGGAGAATACCTTAAAGCAAATGCGTCCTCTTATCAATCCATATGGAACAGGACCATAACACCTGGAATCTGTAGAATTTCTGAGATTATCGCCTTCTAACCAAACATGTCCTTTAGGTACCTGGGAGATATCAAAATTAAATAACATGTAGTTGTAAGAAAATACAGATATTTCTGACTAATACAGTGTCATTTTATCTTTCAACATGCAGATACACTGAATGAATAATTTTACACTTCTCTAAACAGAGGTAGATAGCGCATGGGGGCGGGCGAAATCCAAGTATCTATTCTTTCACGTGCTCAAAAAACACTACTTTGCAACACAAAAAAATCCTCCAAATGAAGATGGAAGAGGTTAGGCCAATGTGACAGGGTCATTAATTTAATAGACTTCAAAAGAGGTCATTAGGATGTTGACTGAAAATCTGCCCTGCTGTCGCAGTAACAGCATGAACAGGGCAGCCACACACTCATCAACATCCTGGGGCCAGCACTAAGGCTAGACCTGTTAGTAGGCTTGTGATGAACCAAATGGTAATTGATTGTGACATCAATTACGAATAATCTCATCATTTTATCAGAGAGGGCTTGTCAAAGTTCTAATTAAGATCACAGTTCATTCTATGTGCAGGCAAGATCCACAACACATAATATTGCAATAATGACCATTACAAACTGGCAAGTCTCTCCTTATAATTTGAAAATTAATGATGGTGACCTTATCATATGACAGAAACCTTTTACTGTCTATATGGACTGTGCATGAGCTATATTACATGCCATAGGTTCAGCCCTAAACTACCGGTAGCTCTATATCATCTCAAGACAGAATAACATAACTGTTGTGTTATCTAGAAAATATTTGGCTTGTCTACCAAATACAGGAAAGAATTCAAAATTTGCAAAATATAAAACTTTTTAAATGTGTATGAACAAAATAGGAGCAGCTAAATGTTTTACAATTGGAATGAGATCTTAGCCGACAGTGAATAAAAATGACAGGCAGAAAGTTCATTTATATGTGAGTAATACCCACTCAATATAGTTGGACTTGCTTCCAAATAAAAGGAAGTGGACAACATTTGGCCATCCTCATGTTTGTTTGAAACTCCCTTCAGTATAGCCAATGATGAAGCATGATGGTTGCGGTCCAACAGCATTTGGAGAGTCGCACATTTCTTAGCACAAATGATCTCTCTTTCATCCTCTCTTCTTAATCTTTCTTGGTTTTGGATAGCTCAGAGTATGAAAGGTATGGACCCCCTCTCCAGAAAAATAAATACAATTAAGGAAATCAAAGAACAAAAATAGTTTTTCTCAAAATTGATTCATGGAACCCCCTCTGCCAATCCTGCCCATGGGCCTCAGATGCCACAGTAAATGTATGTTGCATCTTTTGGAGAACTGATGCTTGTTGGAGTTCACAATATTGAACACTAACACAATACTGAATATCATCTGGTTTGGGATGCTATACAGGGTAGGGCCTGGTTAGTATTTGCATGGAACACTCTTTTGGGCCAATAATCCGACTTGATACAAGACCATTTCCTATGATGTCCTATGGCCAAACAAAATAGTAATACAGTAGTTCTGTTTAATTCCCATGAAGGAAAAATGGGGTGGATGAAATGCTAAAGCAATAGATTAAAATGTCTTTTTGAAAGAGGAGGAAGGGGGGGAGGGGAACTCATGTTATTTGAGAAGGATTACTAAAATCACTTTTATTCTGAATACAACATTTTTTAGACTAGGATAGCCCTGGGGCTGTATGGGACCTCCAAGTCTGTTTTGCAGCAGCAGTTTCTGGGATTTAGAAGATTACAATTCTAAAACGCTCCAGTTTACCCCCAGTTTTAGCACCCAGCAGTCATATCCCTTCTTATCTGAAGGAAAACTGTTTTTATCTTTTATGTCATGTTGTTTATTTTATTGCTTGTTGTTTTAATCTTTTTTCTTTAGTTTAATTCTATTTTAAGGAGTGGGAGGGGGGAATCAGGAAGGATATTTTAATGTAATTCTCTTTTAACTTGTTGTACCCCGCCTCGATTGTTTGATCAGAGAGGCGGGTTATAAATAAAACCTATTATTATTATTACAATTAAAAACATAAAAAAGATATAATTGAAAACACATAAAAGACATATTAAAACTGAACTAAATGAAGAATCATATAACAAGCAGAGACTCCAAAAGATTTTAAACAATAAAACAATACAATTTAAAACAATAAAGCACTTGCAGCCCTTCCTCAATTCGGAAAGCCTGCCTGAATTTATTTATTTTTTTAAATTGGCTTGCCAATGGAAGGACAGCAAGGAGGGTGCCATTCTAGCCTCCCTAGGGAAGAAATTCCAAAGTGTAGGGATTGCCACTGAGAAAGCCCTCTCTCATGTTCCCCTGAGTTGTATCTATGAAGGTGGCAGGCATGAGAGAAGGGCCTCTCTTGCAGATCTCAGGGTTCAGCCATCACAACCGGCACTTTGGATTGTGTGTGAAACAAAATGACAGACAGTACAGCTATTTTAACAAGTGAGTCATGCCAGGCATACACTAGGAATCCTTGCAGGATGTAACATTTTGAAAGCCCATTTTTCAAAACCAGAAATGACTATCTTAAGAGGTCATTTAGACCTCCACATATTCCCCACTAGGTGAACTGCCCAATTTTTTTTTAAAAAAAATTGGCATGGCATGTATGCCCCCCCCCCCCCACATATGCACGGTCATTCAGAAATTAGTGGAACACAAAAACTTTTTATCCCTCCCATCAATATAATATTTTAAGCAAACATTTTTCCATTTCAGGTTTGTAATATTAAAATTCAAATGCTAAAACATCTTAATGAAATTTGAAAGTTACAGCCAGCAGTAAGTAACCAAACTATTATGAAAACATTGGTTTATGAAAGACAAGGAAAAGATTTTTTTTGAAAGGTGACCCGCCACTTCACCACACCCTAAAATACCAGCATGTCCTATATACAAGATTTAGAAACTTATGATTGCAATTTTAGAAAATAATGGCAAAATAATAATTAAATTGTTTTAGGCTCCTTGGTGATCTACCTTTAAGTAACTTCAAATGTTTTCTAATAGTCTAAAAAGTTTGATACAGAAAATCTACATTTTGTCCATTCAAAAATACTGGCTAAATCAGTCAGAATGTTGTCCTAGCACAATGTCATAGTTTTAAAAAGGCAGTAGAAAGCACTGTAGTCACTGTGGCCTCAAATCTGTGGCTATTTTATCTTTGTAAGAGTTCACTGGTTAGGCCACTCTAAGACCAACTGTAGGCAAAATGAGAAAGTAATGAGTAGAGGAGAAGGGCAAGGAAGCAGAGCAGATTAACAACATAGTTGTAGGAGAGGTGTTCCCCGCCCCCCTCACAAAATCTAAAATTTCAATAAGGCCTGGAAAGCAAATTGCACACCAAAGGGAAACTAGCATAGAAATTGAAGATATATGCACCATGGATAGGAATCACACTGCAGATAGCAATAGCAAGTACATTTCTATACTGCTTATCAGTGCACTTAAGTGTGCACTTAGATCTTTTTTCTCCTAAGGAGGTACCAGCTTTCTTTATAATAAGGACAAAACAAAATGCTTCATGTCACAGAGGATCAATTTCTGCCACATTTCAAAATGTTTAATATTCAAGATACAAGCCATAATCTCTTGGTCTGCAAGGACATAACCAACTTTTCAACTGTTCTCCCTTGTCTTCCGTGTCAAACAGTTGGCTTGTGCAAGCTTATATTCTATTTATTTGCCTAAGGTTTTTTAATAGTGTGCTATACCATTTTTCATTTCTTGCCATTTTAATACATATGTTTTAAATTGTTTTCAGTTCCACATATAGTTTAATTACAAGTGAGTGATGGTTGTGCTTTTACATTTGTGTATTCATTTTTATCTGTTTTAATTTTTGTAAACAGGCTCAAATCTAATTTCTGGCAAAAATAGTGATGTTATTGTTGTTGATCTTGTTCTTAGCAGTGGTAGTAGCTATGGCTAGACCTTCTGGGACCTTATCCTGCAGTACCCCCCTCCCCCCCCCCCCCCCGCCGCACACACACACACAGTCTCATGAACTCTAGATTATGGCCATATAATCCTTCCCTTGGAGATGACAATTTATTAATCACTGCAGTCAGGTGTTTATAGTCATTGCCTGTTCTGTGTTAATATCTATTAACTTTACAGTGGCAAAAGCATACCTTCCTATCCTGCTCTAGTAAAGGCTAGAAGGTCTTGACCTGGTGACTCAGCAAGACCCAGGGTGCAGGGTGACATATTATGATTGCCATAACCAAAAGAAAGGTTCAGAAGATGATTTGGGTCTTAGACCTTCCCCTCATCTTGGGCCTGAAAAAGAGCATACTAAAAATCCTCTCACCATGAAAGCAACTGCAAATTGTTTTGGTTGAAATTTTAAGCATTTTGTATCTTGACTTTGTTTTATAGAAAAATAGATACAGGGTATAAATGGTTTAATATACATCTGCAGAACCCAAAAGGAGAACAACTGCTGTGGATTTTTCAATCTGTCATTTAAATATAAAACCAAGTATTCATATTCCCAAAATATCTGCTTATTCTGAAATAGTCCACTGCTCTGTGTTTTTCAAAATGTGATCAACACATTAAAACATGTGAAGATTACAGGTACTCTAACTCTCTCAAAGGATACTGAAGTATTGAATTGTAAGGGATTCTTATTTTGCTCCTGTTACCTTACAGTTCAGAGGTTTCCTGCTTGAACTATGATAAGAACCTGTCTTGCCACTTGCTGCTAGACAAAAGATGAAGTCAAGAAGTTTCTCATTTATTCCCAGTGAGGTCGAAGTGCTTCCTGCAGTGGTACAAGTAGCTAATGTAATTGCTTCACTGCCTGCAGGTATTCACCTTACAAAAGAGGCTTTTGTGAATAAATCACAGGTGTTACCTTTCTTGATTAAAGTCAAATATGATAAAAGAGTTCACAGTATCAAATAACAAATTTCCTAGGGACTATATGTTAGTTGTGTTACATCTAATTAATGAAATAAATGTAAGAACTAAAATGTAACTAGTAAAAAAAAAAAGGTTTTCTTCTATGTTCCAGGTCATATCGATACAGATGCTTTATTTTAATATTGCCCTATGACATCTCCAGAACTAACAGTACGTAATTTTGTTTTTTTGTGAGGCTTTCAGGCTATGTGGCCATGTTCTAGAAAAGTTCCTTTCTGATGTTTTGCCAGCAACTGTGGCTGGATTCTCCGAAGATACCAGCCACAGATGCTGGCAAAACGTCAGAAAGGAACTCTTCTAGAACATAGCCACATAGCCCGAAAGCCCCACCAAAAACCACAGATGCCAGCCATGAAAGTCTTCAACTCCACAATACGTAATTTTGCCAATATCCAGCAAGTAACTTTCAGTACAACAGCAGCTGTTTGCTTTGTTCTTCAAAAGACACAGGGCTGGATCCAGTTAGTTTAGTTGCACTTTAAGACCTGCTCAGATATTTGAATACAAGCAGCACTAAACATGGTAGTGGGCATGTGAGTCCACACAAAAGCCCATTCCCAATATCCAAGCATCCAGAAGTAAGGTATCCTTTCATGGGTTGAGGACTTTGCCACTGTCCAGCTGAACATCGTTAACATAACTTGCACAAGTGGAAACTCAACTTTATTAGGATTCCTGGTCTTGGTGTTTTGTAATGACATTCAGCCAAACACAGATGCAAGGCCCTCTTCAGAATTTCATGTGAAGGTCTGACTTTCATGTGTTGAAGGATCATGGGGAACAAGGCTTGTGTGCCACCTATATCCCCCATTCCCAGTTTTAGCTCCATGTGCAAGTTCAACAGGGGTTTATCTGAGACTTAAAACAATAGGACAAATTAGTTATGAGCTAAGTGCAACAGAGTCTTCTCCATATATTTTTTTAACAATATACAGTGAACCCACCTTTTCAATACGTACTATTTTATGCACCTGTTTGTATTTTATTCTGTACTGAGAAATAATTCAGAAAATTAAGATAGGACAAAGGAAGCAGCTCTTATCTACCACACAAAATGATACACAGGCCAGAATTCAAATTGTACATTCTCTAATAATGTTCCCATTCATCCTGCGTAGGAAGCACGTAGCTCTGGCTTTATTTTTTAATTCTTCTTTGTCCTTTGCTCCCCAGATTCAGGCTGTAACTAAGTCATGCCAATTTTTTTCTTTATAATATTGCGAAAATTATGACCTTTTTTGTCAGCTTTTTCTGCTAAGACTTTAGTTCATGCCCTGGCTATATCCCGCCTTGACTACTACAATCTTCTTCTGACAGGGTTCCCATTGTCCCAACTTAGTTCTCTGGTTTCCATTCAACATTCAGATCCTAAAATTATCTATTTGGCTCACCATTTTGATCATGTTACCCCACTTCTGGCATCTCTTTCCTGGCTACCCATTCTTTTAGGATTCAGTACAAACTTCTCCTCTTAATGTTTAAAACTTTACACAACCTAGCCCCCCCTCCTCCACCTCCTTATCTGCCAGCTCTTATTTTAACTTATCCTGTTCGAGATCTATAGTCCAGGAGCTCAGGGCTTCTTAACCAGCCAAGGATTTCATCTTCCTTGTCTCGGGTTTGTCCTTTTTCACTTGCTATGCCGTACTCCCAACCGCCTTCCTAAACATTTGTGGACTATTTCTTCTCTTGTTAGCTTTAAATCTGAATTAAAGACTTTCTTGTTTTCTGAAGTATTTGGAACTTAATTTTAATATTTTTTTATAACTGATATTTGATTAATGTATTATCTCTTTTTACAGTTTTATATTTCAATTGTATAATTTGTTTAATTACTGTATAGTTTTATACTTCGTGATTTTTTAGACTGTACGGCATTGGCAGGTTTTAATGTTGAACTGAGGATGTCTATAAAATGCCATGTAAATTAAGGGCACTATATAAACAGACACTAATAATAATAATAATAATAATAATAATAATAATAATTGTTAGTTCCCCTGCAGTGGTCTCTCTTCTCTGTTGCAGCACCCTGTACACCCCCCAAATCTGGTCCGGCCCCAAGCTAGCAAATGGCACTAGTACAACATTGGTTCTAGACCTTAACGTAGTGTGTGCAGTATAAATCACAGAACAAATCCCAACATAATCCAAACCTATTGTCCCTTTATCTAAAAAACTGTGTGTAGAATAGCTTTAGGCTGTTGTTCTGGAGGAATACTCCTGTCTTTCTTGCATCGCACATCAGTTTCAGTTGCCTTTGAGAGAGCACATCTCTCCCAATGAGCTACTAAGCACACTAGTCTGGATGAATGGAGGGAAAGAATAATTCCTCTCATGCTCTCAATTTGAATTTCATGTAAGCCACATATCCCATACATTAAGTGAGCCCATCCCAAATATCCTCTCCAGATTTGGACAAAATCTGACCAGTGGTTTACATGTTTTGCCATAGTAAATATCTATTCATATCTATAAGTACTAATGGCAAGACATCTGTACTTCTGCAAGTAACAAATACCAGCAAAAGGCGTTTTCACAGATTTTCAGATATAAGATACTTAATCTTTAGGCTGTGTTAGCTTTAGAGATAACCACAGGATGAAGGGAATATGTCATCTCCTCAATGAACTTCACTTTAGCACAAGGTAAACATTTTCCCCCACATCAGCTGTAGCTAGGGCATTAACCATGCGTGGTAATTGATTATCAGTAGAGTGTTGCTGAGAAATGGAGTTGTATCTCAGCTTTTTATCACTATGACTTGCAAAGAGCAGGATCCTTATTTACAGGCTCTATCTGCATTAAGTGACATTGCTAGACCCTTCTTCTATTCAAGTGATACAAGGGCTTAGCATATCAGTGCCTTATGATATTTAAACTGGTTTATTACAACTTTCCTGCTGCCTTTTTCAGTTGATAAATAGTAACTGCACCAGCTGGACATATGGTAAACAGAATGTAATGTACACATTATTAAATCAGAAGTAGATACAGCAACACTATATTTGTAGTTTGATATATAATTCTACCCTTGAATTGTGACTAATGTACCTAATGTACAAAAATGTTCTAATTTTTTTTTTTTTGGCAAAAATATTTTGTAAATCAACCCTCCTTAAGTGTAGATTAAGACTTAGTCTGATTTAATTAGGTCAGTAATGCTTAAAACATTTTGATCTTAGCCTAAGCATTGCTCAGCTCCTAAACAGTGCCCTTCCATTCAATCCTACAGATTGCTGAAAACATAAATAAAATAATGTTTTAACTCTTATAGTATTTTCAAAAGTGAATTATCACATTTTTGTTGAAAAAGAGTAGTAAAGAGACAGAGTAAGACTTTAGACCTAACCTGAAGAGTAATTCCATATTAGACAGCCCCAAATAGTAAAACAAAGATGAATCCAAGATATTCTGCTGCTTTAATGATGACAAACAATTATGGCATTGTTGAGTGGTGGGTGGGAGGCGAAAGCAAAATACTAAAACAACTAGGTTCCAAAACACACTGGCTAAATAAAGTAGCTCCTGGCCTCTTAGGGTGTGTGGCATTTATATGACGCATGCCATGAAATTGGCTAGAAAGCGCTCTGAGGCTCCCAACAGGAACCTGAAGCAGCTGCAAAAAGCAGTCAGTTTAAATTGACTCCTGGCCGGTGCAGCTTTGGACCACAGGCAGCAGCCTGTTTTGGGAGCAGGACATGCAGTCGCTATGGCCCCAGCCTGAATGTGGCTGGAGCGGCCAGAGGCCACTTCTTCCCAGCCATCTGCTTCACCCTTGGAAATCACAAAAGATTGGTTGAAGCTGCTTGTTTTCACACTTTTTATGCTTTTGCCTCCCCATAAAAATATGTGAAAGTTTTTTCCTGAACCTTTCCTAAAAAGAAAAGAATATAAATTAAATTAATTATACACCATGTTTTTAATTTTTCTTCAATTTGTGTTTTTGGGAGATCTTGGTTTTACAAAATCTGGATTCCCAAAGATGGTGCCACCAGAGGCATTCTTCTGCTTTGTACTTAAGTTTCTGGCATATTACTAGCCTCATTAGTATTCCTTAAATTGATGTATTCTGATGGGCCACGGGCAGCCATCCCTGCCACTCTCAAAATTCCAAACTGGGCTCACTGGCTCCAAAATACTGGGAATCCCTTTTATAATACTCTGAATAACACAGGGATACCCAACAGCTCAGTGATGGACCACATGCATAGAAAGGATCCTTGATTCAATTTTCTGCTTCTTTGTTTTTTTGTTTTTTTTTAATTACTGGCAAACTGAAAATATCTCAACTTGAGACTGGAGGGTTACTCCCAGATCAGAGATGATAATACTGGATGGATCAATAGCCTCATTCTGTTTAAGTCAGCTTCACAAATTCATGTTTCTTTACATTCATAGTAACCAGTAGGACAGCGCTGGGACAAAAGGAAGGAAATGGTAGAAAGGCTCCTGTTCACAGAAATGCAAGCCTAGCAGTATGTTACACCAGTTCAGCATTCACAAGGCCAAAAAAGAACTAGAAAAGGAATGCAGTTGTGGATTAGGTATACAGGCAGTTTATTTTTTGAGGAAGCTTCTCCTCTGATCACCAATTACTTATGGGAGCAAATTAAGGAGCTCCAGGTGAGCCCGAACAACTCTGTTCGAATCATAGAATCACTTAAATACATAGAAACAAAATAGTTACTTGCAGGACTCCTCGAACAATAAAAAAGCATTTAAAACAGTAGTACTTACATAGCTGTGTATCTTAAGAAAATCTGAAGGACTGCTTGTACAGACTTTATCTCCTTCCAAACCCATTACTCTTTTACAGATATTTGATTTGGGGTCAGTTGGGTTTTTTGCAATGACAATATCACCTCTGAGGAAGACAAGGTAAGGAAATGTCAATAGCAATAGATCAGTGAAACACATATACATTAGTGCTTGCCAACTCTGTGTGTGTGTGTGTGTGTGTGTGTGTGAAAAGTCAAGTCTAAATGTTAGGATAATGGCATTCCTGTAGGCACCTTGTATGCTTTTGCCTCTAGTTTACTGAACCAGGGAGTAGTGCATTATTGCAGACCTAGGCTGGGATGTGATCCTCCTTTTAATACCATAATCACTCCCACAACCTTCTGCTCTCATGAAGAAGCAAGCAAGATATTTGCTTCATTTCTCACTAGTGGCATCTGTAATATATGTTGTCCTCTCATCTTCTAAGACATTCAGCAAGTTGGCTCGTATCTACATCTTCCTCCCTCATTAATGTAGAATCGTAAATAAATGGTTTGCTGTGCAAAAAAAAAAAAAAAATAAGAAAATACTGGACAGAGGGAGAATATTTCCTTTCTGTGGCAGGTTATAGATCTCAAGAAGACTTCTTGACCACAAATTTGCAAATAGAAACCCATTGTTTGTTTAAAAAAATTGTGGGTTTTTCGGACTATGTAGCCGTGTTCTAGGAGAGTTTGATGTTTCATCAGCATCTATAGCTGGCATCTTCAGATGCTGGTGAAATGTCAATCTCTTCTAGAACACAGCCACATAGCCCCACAAAAACCCACAAAAAACTATGGCTGCCAGTCATGAAAGTGACTTCACAGAAACCCATTTTTTCTTGACTATTTCTCCAACCCATAAAAGCCCATTTTTATTGCTACATAGTATCAATAAGTTTTATTGTAAATACATAAGCTAATGCACTGAACCTGATAATAATAATGATTATTATTTATTTATACCCCACTCTTCAGCCCTAAAGGCTATCAGAGTGGCTTATAATTATTATTTTTAATTAGACAGTTCCCTGCCCTCAGGCTTACAATCTAAAAAAACATGACAGAAAAGGAGAAAGGAATGGTGCTGGGGAAGGGGATCAGGTCCAGCAGTTCTTCTCTCCCTCTGACACCTGAATCAAGGCAGATGAACTGGAGGGAGGGCTTGGCTTCTTAATATAGGACAGGCCCAATGGAGTTGGCCTGCTTTTTCACTCCCTCCTAGGCCAGATGGTGTTGTCATGGAGGGAGGGTTCTTCAATTTGAGGCCAGGCCCGATAGTGTTGCTAGGCCTCTCTTTTCACTTCCTCCTAGGCCAGATGGTGTTGTCATGAAGGAAGGGCTCTTCAACTTGAGGTCAGGCCCTATGATGTTGCTAGGCCTCTTTTATATAAGTGTGGAACACTATGTACACATTCACTGATCCAGAAACTACTCCTAAAATAACATTTAGGTAATATAATAAAGAGCATTTATGTTTCTGGAAAGAACTCTGAATTTGCTTCCTAGAAATAAACAATAGCTGGCTATTGTAAGATAAAAATATAAGCACACAACTATCTTTGGATTAATTTCAAAAACATGGCAAATCAAGAAAGTGTCTAGCAAATGTAAACTGCTGTTACTAGTTTTTGAACCAGAATGGTTCAAACTTGGTTTGGTAAAGCAAAGAACTGGTAATTTATGAATAACTTTTGCACAGTGAACAAAGAAGAAAGGAATGGGATTCTAAGGAAAAAAACATAATCACTAAGGAGGGATATATAAAAAAACTGTGGAAAATTAGAGCAACTTACTTCTGAATGTTA
The DNA here is from genome assembly GCA_034509955.1 of Urosaurus nigricauda. Lineage (NCBI taxonomy): Eukaryota > Metazoa > Chordata > Lepidosauria > Squamata > Phrynosomatidae > Urosaurus > Urosaurus nigricauda. The sequence continues at coordinate 94,938,089 of JAOEGL010000001.1, forward strand.
TAAAAATGGCAGCTAATATTCTCTGAAAACACAATATCTGAATTTTGAATTGTAGGCTCCATTGAAGGTCCTGAACACTAAAAACAAAAATAGAGGTCAATTACTATTTGCAAAATATTTTGCCTTATATAACATATAAATAAATAGAGTCTAGTTTTTGTGTACAAATCCAGTTAAAATAAGCTCAGTTCCCAAGGCTGTTGCATAAAGTCTGGGAAACTGTCCTCCAAATTAGTTGTTTCTGTTAGCTTCATATCCCTGTCTATTAGATCTTTTTGCAGAGTCCTCTCCTTAAATTTTTTGGCAACTAGATATGAATTTTATCCTCCCCTCAGTTTTTTTATGTCTCACCTTAAAATGCATGCCAGAGAAGGATTTCCAGTTCTCTCTCACACACCAAACCAAACCTCCCAACCAGGAAACACCCCAATTCAGCAATAAATCTTGTTTGGCAAAGCTATCCAAAGTAACCAAAGTCAGTGGGAAGCCTGGAGCCCCCTGTTTGTAGCAAGCTGATTGCAGCAGGAGGACTATAACCTTGGAAGACTTTTAAAATCTCCTTCTTCCCATTCTGGTGGTTACACAATTCCATTAGTTTGAAAAGAAAGTTTAAAGAGGCTGGGTAAGCAAAAGCCATTGAGGATGGTGACAAAAGAGATCCTTCACAGAGAATCCTGCTGCCTCACTATAGTACTTCTGTGGTTACAAACATGCCCAATGGGTTTGCAGAGCTTTTATTTTTAGTAGGCGGCACAGAAACCAATTGAACACACAGGGGCTAAGTTCACAGCTGTTTTCATTTTACAATTACATTCTGGTTCCAAATCTTTTTGTTAACTCACCACAACAATTCCCCCAAGATATTCAAAGGCACAGTGAGCTATACACCCATACTGAATGGTGTATCCAAGAAGTCGAAAAGTTTTTCCAACAGCATCTTTCAACATAGCAGTTTCACAGCTGTGAAAAAGGTCCTGGGTTAAGAGGGAAAAAATACACCAGATACTTATTCATTCATCTATACAGACATTTAAAAAGCAAATAAATTTACAACTTGTCCTTCTCATGCCTGTGCACCATTGAGATCAGTTCAGAATCATTTTAAAGTACATTACAATATAAAAAGAACTGTGCAGTCAAAAATACATTAGACTTCTACTGTAGCATCATCCAAAGAGGTAGCCATTGTGAGTGTATTGCAGCAAACACAACCTTACCAAATTTATTATAGAAGGAGCTTTCATAGCCCACAGGTATTTGATGAAGTAGATTCATGAAGTCCATGAAAACCCATAGTATTTTGCTACTCTTTTAAAAGGTACAGGACCTTTTTTTGGTGTTATTATAATTTCAAAGGTAATGAATATACAAATGGTAAGAACATAGATAAAACTATTCTTAAACAAACAAACAAATTTTAGCAGGGAAATGCCTGCCAAAATAGAAATGTCTTCAATAAAAGTTTTAGTTAAGCCCACCATCAGCTCATGTTATGAGGTTTCCACAGTACTGCTGCTGCTATTGAGAAAGCCATCTCATCACTATCAACGCCTCTACCATTCACAGAGGACCTCCCCAATCCTAAGAGCAGAGCCAAATTCCATTGGATGCATTCCTGTGGATGCACCAGGGCCACACCCCCTACATAAGGTATTTAAGAAAGCCTCATCAACCATCAACTTTATGAAGTTTTGGGCATATCTATACATGGCCAATCCTCCAACTTAAGAAATATGCCTGCCACAATGCATGGGAGTATTAACACAACCTTAGCTATGAAAAATAAAACCATAAGTGAAATGAATCCTGCAAATATACTTTCTCCAAGAAAGGTCTGTTAGATCCATCAATTAACATAACGACTGTTATCCAGATTAACCTTCTATTTCTTCACTCATCCATTCCACAACTCCAGATAGTAGTATTAAAAATTCTGCTTGCTCTCAAGAGTTAAACAATGGAAAGAAGAGATAAATGTGAGTACCATGATTGCTGATGACATCCACAGATTACCTCAACCAGTGGTTTAATGTAAATGTTAGAAGCATAAAGGACACAAAAGGAATGTATATACCAATATCAATGAGGTAGAACAGTTGCCACTTAGTACTTTTCAGGTTTATGTCCAGAAACAGCAAGGACCATCACAATATAGCATCTCAAGTCCCAGGCTGAATTTGAATAGTTTTACATAATTTCACATATAATCTTCTAATAGCTACACTATCAGAACTTCTTTCAAAACTTAAATATGAAAATTAGGTGAGAAATGAAACAAAGCACATTTGAGGAACTGTCAAGATCTACATTAGCTTACAAGCCATATTCTCATACCCAATCTCCCTAGTTCCATCTAGACACCTTTGATATTTTAAAGGAAGGAAGGAAAAATACTTTAACTGTGAAGCAAATAGGAGCAGAGTATATTATGTTATAGGAACCTGAATTTTCAAATTACTTTAAGTAGAGAAATTCAGCTAATGGAAAACTGATGCCTCCAAACACAATCTTGTTTATTTTACTACCAGCTATATAAAATCTTGCCTGGTCAAGAGTCTATGACCAAACCAAGGATTTAGCAGCTTTATTATAATGTGGTAATTCACTGCCCAACAGTACTATAGAATGTATAACTATTCTAGTAACGTGGTGGAATTGCTAATCTACTGGTCACAAAAGTTTAAAGATAATATGTACATACTGTCAGCAAAGCACTACCATTAATTATTCTCCCATTTGTTCTATGAAGAACCAAGAATATGGGTAAAAGGGCATGTGTAAACTGAGACTAGAACAGCTGTATCTGAACTAATTACATGTACAATCATAGTTTATTCACAGGCCAAAGGAAAAAATGTTGTGCTTTAATCAACTCAGGAAATTATAAGACTTTGGGCTAAATCCTTGATGTCAGAGGGCAAAATGTTAAGTTTAAAACTTTTTTCCAGGTGATAAAAGAAAAGATCAAATTTCAGCAGATCAATCAGTATCATAGGACAGGTGGGAATCAATGACCACAAAATATCTAGCAGGAGCTGCAGTGGCAAAGGGCTTCCTGCAACAATTGCCAGGAAGGCCTTCTCAACTAGAAGGTAATTTGATCCTAAAATGAATTACCTAGTAGTTTAATTCTAATGCAAGACAAGTAAAATAAAGGATGGCATGAGAAAACAGATACATAAGAAAATTCTGTTAGAAACACAGTGTAACAGAAACACTTTAATATCAATTGCTTTGGAACTGAAATACGACTTTCAAGAACAGGAGCAACAGAGGGAAATGTTAAATTTTCTTGTTTTCCTATCGAGCAAAACAAAAAAAGATTTGAGAGAAATGCTTCATGCCACATTAATTAAACAATGAATCTGAGAGCATGGTTAAATCCAGTATTAGTCTGACTCTAGCACAGACCATAAACTAACAAAAATCAGAGAAGGACTGAAGAAGAAAACAAAAACAATCATTATACCAAAATATGATCTAAACAATATCCCAGAAGAATTCATAGACAATGTAGGAAATAGATTTGCACTATAAAATATAATCAACGGAGAACCCAAAGAACTATGGGCAGAAGCCAAGGACATAAAGAAGAATGCAAGAATACATTAAAAGAAACCAAAAAGAAAGAGAGAAAACAATGGGGAACAGACAAAACACTCCATCCAGTACAAGAAAGAAGGGAGGCAAAGTAAAGTAAGATAGGAACAAAACCAGAGCCATAAATGCAACTGTGCAATGTCAGTGTACAAGGATAAAAAGAACTACTATAATGACCAAGGCAAAGAAATAGAAGATAATAACAAAAAAGGAAGAACTAGAGACCTATTCAAAAAAATTCAGCAAATCAAAGGGAAGTTCAAACCAAAGGCCAGGATGCTCTGGGGCAAGGAAAAGAACATAATAAAGGAGCAAGAAGTAATAAAAAAACAATGGTGACCATACACAGAAGAGTTATATAAAAAAGATGAGAAAATCCATGAATCGGGGAATGAAGAGCCATATGAAGATGAATCCAAAATTCTAAAAACTGAAGTGGAAGATGCAATAAGAGAAACAGGAAAAATGAATCACCAGGAATGGATGATATCCCAACTGAACTGCTACAGTGCATACAGACAGAAGCAACTCTAGTTTTCCAGTAATTTTGGAAAACAGACTGGAAACAATAAATATATATCCCAGTATAAAAGAAAAGAGATACAAAAGAATGCAACAATTATAGGACCATAGTATTAATCTCAAACACAAGCAAAATTATGCTTAAAATTCTGAAAAACAGAATCCAACCTTGAACGGAGAGGGAAATTCCAGAGGTGAAAGTGGGATTCAGGAAAGAAAGAGACACCAGGGACCACACTGCAAACATATGATGGCTAATGGAGTGCACCAAACAATTCCAGGGGGAAAAATCAGCATGTGTTTTATTGACTACAGAAAGCATATGACTATATAGATCATGAAAAGTTATGGAACATACTCAAAGACATGAGGGTGCAGCTACAGTGGATAGTCCTGCTGAGAAATCTGCACCAAGGACAAGAGGCCACTGTCGGGATGGAATTCAGAAGAAGTGAATGATTGTCAATAGCCAAAGGGGTCCTGCAAGGCTGCATTTTATCGCCCTACTTATTCAACTTATATGCTAAAAACATCATAAGAAAAGCAGAGCTAGAATTAGAAGGAGGAATGAAAATAGATGGAATGAACATAGCAACCTAAGGTATGCAGCTGATACCATAATAATAGCAGAAGATATCACAGTCTTGAAACTGTTACTAAGGAAGGTCAAAAATGAAAGTGCAAAGGCAGGATTAATGCTGAATATAAAGAAAACAAAAATTATGGCCACAGAAGAGATACATAAATAAAATCTAGACAATGAGGAAAATGAAATAAAGAATTCCCATACTTAGGATCAAATATTGATGGTTTCTGTAGTGAAGAAATAAGAAGCAGGTTTTGTGGGGTTTTCAGGCTATGTGGCCATGTTCTAGAAGAACATGGCCACATAGCCCGAAAACCCCACAAAAAACCCCCATAAAAAAACCCCACAAAAAACTATGGATGCCACTGCCGGCCATGAAAGTCTTCCGACTCCACAAATATGAAGCAGGCTAGGAAGGGGAAGGGCGGCTATTGATCATTGGGAAAGACAAATATGCTACGGTAGGAAAAGTAGAGGGTAGAAGGAAGAGGAAGACCGCATGCCAGATGGATGGATTCAGTCAGGGGGGACACATGCATGGGCTTGCAGGAACTAAGTAGAAGATAGGAGGTTTTGGAAGTATCTCAACCACAGAGTCTCCATGAGTCAAAATCGACTCGAAGGCAGATAACAACTACAACAAAAGAACAGATTTATTGAAAAGCATAATTAATTCCTGTGTGAAGTTGAAGGCTTTCACAGCCGACATCCATAGTTTTCTGTGGGTTTTTCAGGTATGTGGCTGTGTTGTGAAAAGAATTAATTCCTGACATTTCACCTGCATTTGTGGCTGGCATCTTCAGAGAATGGTGGCATCTCCACTGTAACCCGCTTTCAAGGCTGACCTTGAAAGTTGTTTAGTAGCAACTAGGACAAAATATAGTGTATGTATCTGGGATCACAAATCAGCAATCTTGTACCAACTGCACTGGCTTCCAACTTGCTTTTGAGTTTAATTCAAGGTAATCCTAAACTGTTGGGATCAAGAGAAACTACCTCCCCATATATGGTGGCCTGGTGAAAATTTGGGATCTTCAGCAGAGTCCCTATTGCATGTTCTACCAGTCAATGATGATAGGCTGTGGCAAGGGCTTCTGTAATGTCATCCCAGATATGGAACATCTTCCTAAGTGATGTCAGGTTGGTCCCACCCATTGTGAGTTTTTGGCAACCAACTAAGACTGTACAGTGGTCCCCCAGGTTACGAATCCCCCGGGGAACGAAAATCCTGGGATACGAAAGAGCCGGGGCCAGAAAAATGGCCCCGGCTTACGAATAAAACCCGGGATCCGGAAAAAAAGGTGTACTTACTGTGTATTGTAGTTAGGCAGGAGGGACCGGGAGGGCTCCGGGGAGGAAGCCGGCCCCGTGGAAGCCACGTCCGGCCTCCTTTCAGGCAAGGCCGGCGCAACGAGCCTGGCGGAAGGGAAGGGAAGGCCCCGCGCGGACCCGCCAGAAGCCGGATCGGGGTCTTCCCTTCCTCTCCACCGGCGGCCAGACCTCGATCCGGCTTCCAGCGGAGAGGAAGGGAAGGCCCCGCGCGGACCCGCCGGATCTGGGCCTTCCCTTCCTCTCCGAGGCCTCCTTCGGCGGAGAGGAAGGGAAGGCCCCGCGTGGACCCGGATCGGGGCCTTCCCTTCCTCTCCGAGGCCTCCTTCGGTGGAGAGGAAGAGAAGGCCCCGCGCGGATCCACCAGATCTGGGCCTTCCCTTCCTCTCCGAGGCCTCCTTCGGCGGAGGGGAAGGGAAGGCCCCAATCCGGCGGGTCCGCGCGGGGCCTTCCCTTCCCCTCCACCGGCGGAGACCTCGGAGGGGAAGGGAAGGCCCCGCGCGGACCCGCTGGAAGCCAGATCGGGGCCTTCCCTTCCCCTCCGCCGAAGGAGGCCTCGGAGAGGAAGGGAAGGCCCAGATCCGGCGGATCCACGCGGGGCCTTCCCTTCCCCTCCGCCGAAGGAGGCCTCGGAGAGGAAGGGAAGGCCCAGATCCGGCGGATCCACGCGGGGCCTTCCCTTCCCCTCCGCCGGCAGCCAGGCCTCGGAGAGGAAGGGAAGGCCCAGATCCAGCGGATCCACGCGGGACCTTCCCTTCCTCTCCGCCGGAAGCCAGATCGAGGTCTGGCCGCCGGCGGAGGGGAAGGGAAGGCCCCGATCCGGCTTCCGGCGGGTCCGTGAGGGGCCTTCCCTTCCCCTCCGCCAGGCTCGTCGCGCCGGCCTTGCCTGAAAGGAGGCCGGACGTGGCTTCCACGCGGCCGGCTTCCTCCCCGGAGCCCTCCTGGTCCCTCCTGCCTAACTACAATACACAGTAAGTACACCTTTTTTTTTTCTCTTTCCCCCGGGTTACGAAAATTTTCGGGTTACGAAAGGTAATCCGGAACGGATTACTTTCGTAACCTGGGGGACCACTGTATTATTTTGCGGGGCCTTTAGTTCTTTAAAGGTAAGGCTGGATTCTCTGGCTGTTTTAACAATGTGTGTGTGTTTAAACTATACTCTAAGAAATCTGTTTATCTGTTTTAAATAATGTTGTCTTTTGTTTATGTTTAATGTTTTAAATAACACTTTTTTCTGGTGCCTCATGGGCCCTGCTGGACTGCAATGCAATACATACTTTAAATAAATGCCTGCTATTCAGCCGTCTATATGGAAGAATGAAAGGGAAGGCTTTACTGTATCTATTAGAATAAGCTTGGAAGTGGCAGGGAGCGAGAAAGAGAGAGCGCGCACACAGGTTTGTGGGTGATGAGGATGAGAAACCCACTAAACCATATTAGAGCAAGTGAAATTGGCAAGCACTGAAAGGAGAACCAGAAGTAGATAAAGGAGAGATAGAACAATTGGGCAGTAAAGGTCCTAACTGACCACTTGAAATCTGGCACTTTAAAACTATTTCTGTCAACTATTGGTTTCATACTAAACAACAGCTTCAAGCTTCCTCTTTTGCAAATGATCTATTTTAAAAATATATTTGTTGTTTATTAGGTTGTAGCAAAAGCATCAGAGATTAATGAGTGATTTTATAATGTAACTAAATGCTTTCTAGCCATTAAAAAATCTAATCTCTTTTTCAGCATTGTAGGAAAGTACACAGTAATACAGAATAGTTAGTGAAATAAACTATTTTATTTATTTATTTATTTATTTATTTTCCAGGATTTATATCCTGCCTTTCTCCCACAATGGGATTCATGTAAAAAACTATGCAAAAAAAAAAAAAAAAAAAAAAGGAAAAGGCCAAGTGCATAATGTACCCCGCCACGATTTTCTGTACCCCACCCCGATTGCTCGTTCAGAGGGGTGGGCTAGAAATAAATTATTATTATTATTATTATTATTATTATGAATTCACACTATTTGTAATGTAAGTTTTTTATAAAAAAATCCTCACACACTACTCAAAGCAGTATTTCTTAAGAAGATAAATAGCTGAGTATCCTTAAGTATCATATTAGTCACACATATGTCTGGAGGTAAGTACAACAGATATTATAGTTAAAACAGTGTGAGATATAAACATTACAACAATGAGCTTACAAAAACATAGTATTATTTGAAGTTACAGACAGTTAAGGTATATATTATAAGCTATTAGCATAAAAGTTCCTCAGGTTGAAATGTGTGTACCACATTGATATAAATGCATAATTTGGTACAGCTGTAAAAATGTTCAAGTAAAATACAAACTCCTCCCTAGAGATTAATCGTTTTTGTCATTATCTTGATCATGCCTATAAAGCAGTGCAATTTTTGTGTGCAAAGACTTCTTTTTGCCTACAGCCTTTTTTGGTTCAGAAATAATGCAAGATACTGATTTGTACTATACCCTACCACATTGTCTATCTCACAAATAAAGACTGATGAGCAAAGATATACTACAGGCTAAGATTTTTGGCATACGATACACAATAATTTACATCTGATCCAAAAAGTAATCTGAAATATAAATTCAAGTATCTTTACACTTTTTCATTACCTGATTGCCCACCCCCCTTGTTTATAAAATTAACCACAGCTAGCAGGGTAGAAATCGCTGTGAGCTTCATGAATGACATCCAAGAGATGGGAAAGGATTAGTTCGCAGTTGCTGCCAGTTATAGCGCCAGGTGGCTTTTTCTGCAGTGAAGGTGTTAGCAATAATCCCATTACACTGGTACTAAATCTTGCAGACATCAAAATTATCACCAAGGTTCCTTTTCATCCCATCCTTTCCAAATGACTGGAAGTCGCTTCACCTGAAAGAAGTCAAATCCACATGCAGCTGCTGTTTTAGCAGCCAGCAGACTCCCCGAGAATGCCAATCGTGATCCAATTTCGCTGTGCTGGTGGCCCCTATTCCCTGTCCAATAATACATCTGTTAAAAAATCCTACAGCTACAAATCAAGTTTAATCCTACCAGGGACCTCATGTTGGTCTTGTCTTCCAAAAAGGCAGCAGGTTCTGCTGTCTATCTCTGCTAGTGTCTGGGGAATACCCTTTAAATCCCAGCCCTACTTAGAAGAATAAGCTAAGGATCACAAAACATGACCTTAAAAACCCTGATATGACTATATTCTGACCCAGAGGCATTCATACTAGGTGAAGATTAGAACTTTGCATAATAAGATTACACAGCAAGTGAATGATATCAAGGGACTATCCATATGCAGCCGCCTGGTTTTCTATAGACAGCCTGTGCTCTGCAATATGCAGTGCAGACGAAACAGAGCTTCGGCTTTCTAGTTGAAGTAAAATAGATTCACATAAATTAGTTGCCCATTTCCAGATTCCTAAATCCCCTATTACATCTTTTATTGACAGCTCCTGTGAGGATAGCACAATCATTATTCCTTTTTTGTTGTTAGGTTCTGAAACAATGGCACTCTCTAAGTGATACGTACATAGACTGCAAGTGGAAATTAACATCTTGTTTGCTGTAATCTTCTACTACAATTGACAGTGCACATAATAAAAGCAGTAATCTAGGGATAGGTTTATTCTTTTCCTAAGAGCAAAGCTTTGTCAAATTCAACAAATCATGTAAAAGAAGTATTTTTAAATGTTGCCATTTATGCAGACACAGAACAAGCTAACAGGAGAAAAATATGGTATCTATCAATGGAAAACACAATGAAGGAGATCAAAGAATTTTCCCCCCTAATTTAATATATACTGAAAACCACCCTATTAAAGAATCATGTTTGCTGTGGGCAAGGATGAGGATAATGGTCTTAATGATTATGAGCTTTTTATATATGTTCTCCTGTTCAAGGTAATGTAACACAAACATACACACAGAGAAGCACACACCAATATAACTGAACTTGTTTTCTTGTTAATAAATTTCAAATTGCATATAAATATTTAATTGCACATTCTTTATGCTTGTGAGCTGTAGATTTTTAAACACACATAGTTTTTTTTCAAATAAAAAAAATTAGTTGAATTTTAACTAAATAGAAAAGCAAATTCTGTATATGTGCAAAAAAAGGAATGGCCAAATAATTCATCTCATTTGGGCTACCAAACTTTCATGTTTTAGAATTTACCAGATCTAAATCTTGATATATTGTGTATCTTAATTTGCACACACAGACTAAACATACACTGCAAGAGAACAAATTTTAACCAAGGTTGCACTCTTACTGCAAAATTTAGAGGCATGCAAAAATGGTTTTACAGATTCTAGTTTGAAAATACTGTAGAAGCAAACCCAAAATGTAACTACAGTTCATAAATGCTCTGAGATGCAAGCAGATTTCAGAACTCTTAATAGATTCACTAAAGACCAAGATTTACCATGCATTTGCCCCAACTCTTCCTGTTGTCTAGCTTTCTGAAATCTTTGTGGTCACTATGTATACCTTCAAGTCTTTTTCAATTTATGGTGATCCTAAGGTGAATTTATCACAAAGTTTCCTTGGCAAAATTTGTTCAGAGAGGGTTTGCCTTTGCCTTCACCTTCCTCTGGCTTTTCATGTCCAAGCGGGGATTCAAACACTGGTGTCCAGAGTCCTCGTCTAGTGCTCAAACCACTACATCACCCTATTACCAATACTGTTTTACTACTGACACATACAGTATAAGTAAAGAGTAATAATATTTAAATGAAATCCCTGAACACAGACTGCTTAACTCAGAACTAAAGAATCAAGATATGAAGCACATTTCATTTACTATTTCATTGGAAATTTGGTTTCTAAAGCTGAACATGGAGGAGGGGCACATATGAAAGATGTGGCACTCTTCTGCAGGCAGAGAGGCCTGCTTCTACTTTATTAAAGTTGAGCTGAATGTTCAGTCATGTACTTTTAGGACCGAAAAGACACCCCCAAAATGTTTTAGTGTGAGCTCTGTGACAGCCGTTTCTTCAAGCTAAAATGTCTTCTCTCATCTCCTCCTACCATTCACCTTTTTCTCCCCAGAAGACCATGGATTCATGATGCCATATAACACCCTTATATGGAATACTGTGGTCAGTTATGGTCATGGTATCTCCAAAAAATACTGTCAAGCTTGAAAAGTACAGAAAGCGGCAGGCAAAATGATGAAGGGGCTGGAGGATCAGTTAAAATGTCTGGGGCTCTTCAGGAGGAAGAGAAAGCAAGTAACAGGAGACACGATAAAAGCAGATGCAATTATGCATTGTATGGGTGAAGTGAATATGGTGACCTTTATTCCTTCTCTTATATTAGAAGCCAGGACCAAGCCACAGAAGCTAAATGCTAGGGGACACAGTACAGTTAAATGGAAGTATATAATCATAATGCAGTTACACTGTGAATTTGCTACCACAAGGTATCATGATAGCCACCAGATTGGGAGAGTTTTAAAAAGGATTAGACAAGCTCATGTGGGATAACAGTATCAAAAGCTTCAGAAACATAGCTGTGCTAATCTGGAATGCCAGTAGACAAAGGGATCTTGTAGTACCTTTGAGACTAACTGTGCAAATGAAGTTGTAGCATAAGTTTATGTAGACTTCGTCTACTTCCTTAGATGTATGAAGTGTAAACCATGATGGTTACATATTACTTCCATAGCAAAGGCAGCACACCTTGAAGATCAGTTGCTGGGCAACTATGATATCACTTTCAAGAGATTCCCAGAAAAGCTGGTTGGTCCTTCTAGGAATAAAATGCTGGACCAGATAGGTCTTTGGTCTGATTCCAGCATGGCTCCTCTTAGGATCATATAATGCAGTGATGTACTAAGGGAAGAGCAGGTAGCAGGACACTGGCTGACTCCACAAAGAATCTGTCAGCAGGGCTGATATGTTTTTACAGCTTTAAGAAGCCACGACCAACAATAGCAAGCACATGTAATTTAAAATGTTTAGGCTGTGCACTCAATTTCTTGTGAGTGGGAGAGCAGGATATTTTTGCTTAGACCTACACAAAATTTATTTGGATTATCCTGGACCAAAGTTGTTTTGAGCAGGTATAAAATGTCACATAGTCACTTAAAGGGCATTGTGCAAATTTTATCAGAATTTTAAAATTACTTGGAAAAAAAAGGAAGTCAGAGAGTTTTTTGCCTTTGCCTTCCTAGCCTACACAAAAATTCAAAAGTCATACTGACCACTTCTGTGCTGCTTGAGAAAAATATGTATAAATTACACCAATTTATGTTTTATAGGCACAGAAACACTAACACGTTTTGCAGCTATACTAGATGGCACCATTACTTTATTTTTTACATTAACTTTTTACATCTATTGTTCTACCCAAAATACATTTCTTGAAAGAAAGTCACTGCTTTCAGTGGAAATTTTTTCTTCATGAAAAACTGGGATGCTTAGGACCAGAGGGATAATGATTGGATTCCCAATGGAGAATTAATACTGCATTATATTATGTCTTGAATAACTGCAAAAAACAAAACAAAAAAACACCCTCTTGGCTATTGTGTTCTTGTGACAAACAACAGAAATCAACGTTTTATCACATGGTTGTCTTTTACTATATTTTTGGAGAAGCAATAAAAATACAGTTTTCCAAACATGAATAGATGAGTGCAATGATATTCAGTCCAAGTTAATCCCCAGACATCTAAATCCATGAATAAAAATTCATCAGGTTTAAATACACTGAGCCTATTAAGCAAGAACAAAAGCATATGCACAAAAGAGCTTTTAATATATTTCAAAGCCCACAAGAGCCACGGTCTCATTAAAATTATAAATTACTCAAACATGGAATGAAGATTCAAACTGCAGTGCAGCTAAGCAGATTACAGAAAACCTCGCGTTCCATATGATAACACACCATGGCCCTCCCAGATGGGGGCTTGGAACAAAAAAGGGCATCACTGCAGCTAGGGAAAACCACCTTGTGATCTCTGGTTTCTGTTCAGCAGATGACAGCCAAATAATATGTTGATTATTCTGTTTGTGCTGGTAAGCTTGTAAAATGCCATAAAAGTGATATGATCTATTGTGAACTCAATGCTAATGTGTTGCTCCACTCATAAGTGATATATCGAATGTATTTGGAAACAATCTTTTATCTTTTAGTCCACTTTTTAAATGCATGAAATAAAATAAAAGGCACACAAACAATACAAGTTTTAAAATAAGAGGGGTGGGGGAGTTGGCACAGCCCAAACAAGTGAATCTCAGTCATAGCTTTATGAAGCCATAAGTTATCTTTTCATTGTTTTTAATGGCTTTGGATCAAACACTTTGTAAGGCAAGGCAAGTACGCCCATCTTTCCCCCGCCTCATTTTAGTATTGGTGCTTAAATATCATAGGTCTGAATTTAAAGCTGTAAACATTTTTAATTTTGAATAGACATTAAAACTGGGGAAAAAACATTTATGCAAGATGGGAAAAGTTAGGCATCCTTATTATGCATAACTTTTTAAAGCAGTACTTTTTGTCCATCATATAAAGTTTCTATCCTTACAGAAACAGATAAACTTCAAATAATTAACCAGACTCACAGAGCAAAATGGAGTTTGACTCTTACCATATTTGATAGAGTATGGAATCTGGCATGTCAAGAGGCCATAAAGGAAGCAGGGGTCATATTTAGGTAAATGCCATTCTCAAGAACTACTGACCTCTTCCACAGCTTTTCAAAATGTTAATGAGCAAAAGAAACAGGATTCACAGATGTTTCATATTTCCAGTCAGCTGCACCTGATACACACATATGCAACTTATGTCTTTGGCTAAAACAAAGTAGACGTGAACTGTATTTTGAATAATAACTTGCTAAATGATATGTAAATTACTTCCTTCAAATCTTTGCTCAAATCTCACCTTTTCCAGAGAGAAACTGGAATGGATTTCTATCCCAAGACCCTATTGCAACTAAGATGAAGAACATATCACTGAAATAATCACATAATCTTCATCTGTTTACCCTTGCTTCTATGCTTATCCCCTTTGTGTTTATCATACTAACAAATTCCTGCAACTGAGTTCACAAACCTAATAAATGTTTCTTTATACTTATTTTGTGCTCATCTTTGTATTCTTAACAAATTTGACAATTACTCAGAAATGTTAAGGTAATAGAACATAGTTTTTCTAGCTCATCTTTCCTTTGCAGCCCCCTACAGAAGTATATACCCTGAAAAATCTACTCTTTATGAGAACCTCCACCCCAAATTAAGTATCAAACAGTTGAGGGGTACAACATGAACGGAGCAAGGTAAGAAAAAATCTTACATGCTTTGTGAGTCTTCCCAATTGAAGGCATATAAATTAAGTGCTTCAATTAAAAAAGTGAAATCTGTCTGAAATCAGCCCACTCCTTTAGCATGTTTGCAAAATACCTCCCACTTTCCCTCTCTCAAAAAAAGCCCTGCTGATTTCAGTAGAATTTACTTTCTAAGTATAGGTAGGACTAGAGAGAGAGTCAAGAATGTGTAGTTGTTTTGAGCACTGAACTATGGATTTGGTAGTCCAGGGTTCGAATACCAATTCAGCCATGAGAAACCACTGGGTAAATTTGGGCAAGTCACACTCTCTCAGCCTCAGAGCAAAGCAAAGGCAAAAGCAAACCCCCTCTGAACAAATCTTGATGGATTCTTAAGACTGCTGTAATTCGGAGGCACAGTTGGAGGCACATAACAATAACAACAGAGATTTGGAAAGTGGTGGTGGGGCTTTGGGGAACGAAGAAGCAAGTACCACACTTCCTCCACCCCTAAAAAAATCATGTGATAGTTTTGCCCCAGAGTCATAGTAAATCAGATATGATTTGTAGGCACTGAACAAATAGGATATTATTAGTCAATAATAATACAACATTTATTGTTATATGTTAATGTGTCTATAAGTCAGAAATGACTTGTAGGCACACAACAACAACAACCGTAGTAGTTAGGACTGCAGCCTTCATAGAGTTAATGCTTTTCTTTGATTTATTAAAGTTTTGTACTACTGTATTAATAGGAAAGTGGCACTGCTTGTTGTTTCTTCTATTCTTATTGCTTCTAAAATGCAAGCTTTCTGACTATTCAATTTTGAATGTGTACAGTACAGACTAGAAATGCTACTATAAACAGTGGATAAATATTATCTTCTCTGTCAGAATAAAACTCCAATTCACATCTTACAAAAGACAATATGCATAATAAACTGTGCTATCCTGTTGTAAAAATTTATAGCCCATTTTTCAAACACCATGAACAGCAATACTCTTCACTGGAATAATGGCAGATAACATGACATTCAGTTGCTAGTCAAGCCACTGCAAAGGAAACATATTGAAGGAAATGTACTACATTTAGGATTCTCAGTTTTTCCAAGGACTAAAAAGCACCATCCCTCTGTTGATTCAAAATCATATATATTACTGCCATGATGAATCTACTTCTGTTCTGTGACATTTTTACATCAATTCTTTCCAAAACCCATTGCCATCCTATTTATGTTTCCATTATCAACTGTAAAAAAGAACACCCTCTCCAAAAACAAACAGCAAACCACAGTAGAATTCACCTTTAAAAATTCTACTTATAATGACATTAAACAAGGTGATCTGAAGGTTATCTATAGTTTTATTAAAGTGCTTAAAGCTTTAGCCCCCCCCCCCCATTACTATTATTTGGAACCACTACATTGTGCCTCTTGGCATACATGCTGAAAATGAGCTCACAAATATTCTTTGTGGTTAGTGTGTGATAACTTATCCTAACTGCCAGCAATTTTCTCTTTTTTGCTCTCAGCCTCTCAGTTCAGACAGTATGGAGGGTGGGTATTAATTGCAGGCTGGAAGCTTCTGGCCATGTGGTCATTGGGAGATTCTCAAAGTCCAGGAAATGTAACATCCATTTGCAAAACTAAAAAAGATGCTCCTTTGCAATCCAACATGTCTCCATCCTTTGTGTGGCCCATGCCCCTTTATGCAAAGGGATCTTGTAGCACCTTTGAGACTACCTGAAAGAAAGAAGTTGGTAGCATGAACTTTCGTAGACTTGAGCCTACTTCTTCAGATGCATGTTTAGAGTGGAGAATCCAGACACAGACCTACATAAGCCAGCTGTGTGTGAGAATTTTAATTGAAATTCAAAACCTTGTGGGATGGAGATAAGGTGACAGGTTGTTGGGGGACAAAGGCAGGAGGAAGGGTCTTGAATAAATCCTTATTTTTGTATATTCCCATTCCTAATGTCTGATTTATGTAAATTTCTCCTCTGGACCTGAGACTGGCCTATTTGCTCAATGTAGAGTGCTTAAGGCCACTGCTGGCAAAATAGACTGGTGGAAGGAGCAACGGCATGCCATGGCCTTAAAGCCACCCAAAAAAGGAGCTCCAAATAGCTGCTTCTTTTTCAGGTGTTAAAAAGCTGGCTTTTTTGCCTGCACCACAGCTGAAAGCCAGCTTCATGACTCTCTGGCAGTATGTGGTATGTAAATGCTATGCCCCCGGAGGGTCATGAAGCTGCCCTCATGTATACAGCCAGGCGGCTTGGGAGTGTGCAGCATGTAAATGCCGTGCTTCCAAGCCGCCTGGAAGGCAGCACAAAAGGACGGTCTGTTTCACCCCATAGTATGACATAAAACCCATTGGAGGATAAGCACATGAATGTCCCTCTAATATTGTGGA
Organism: Urosaurus nigricauda; assembly: GCA_034509955.1. Lineage (NCBI taxonomy): Eukaryota > Metazoa > Chordata > Lepidosauria > Squamata > Phrynosomatidae > Urosaurus > Urosaurus nigricauda. The sequence continues at coordinate 94,954,832 of JAOEGL010000001.1, forward strand.
TGATGTCTTTAGGGCCTGTGATAACATTTCCTAAATATATATGTGGGCAGCGTTGGCACCTGGATTTGTGGCAAGGCTTTGTACCTGTGTCTGCATCTGTGTTGTGTGTTCTTCCTGTAGGTAAATACCTGTTCCAGGTTTTGAGGCTCTCTGTAGGCAAGTAAAGGTCTGCCACCAAGAGTCCCTGAGAGAACAGTATTATTGTCCAGAATGTGTTGCAGTTCACTGTTGATATGCCTGAGTGGTCTCAGTTGGGAGCTGTATGTGACCACTAGTGGGGTTCTGTCATTTTTTTCCTCTTCATTCGATTAACCAGTGATAACCTGGTTAATGGTGCGAGAGTGGTGGAGTCACCTGGAGACTGTTATACAGTGGAAGGGGAAAGCCAACCGTAGTCAGACACACATTCTAGACTTTAGCAAAGTTGATTTCAATAAACACAGGGAAATACTGGGGGTGTTCAGGAATAGTAAATGAGAAGGGAGTTCATGATGGATGGGAGTTTCTCAAAAGGAAGATACTGAAGGGACAATTTCAAACAGTTCCAATGAGAAGGAAAAAATGGGAAATGTCTAAAGAAACCAGGATGGATGACTAAAGAACTTTCAACTGAGCTACGTTTTAAATGGATCAAGTATAAGAAATGGAAAGGGGGGGGGGGGGAATCACCAAAGAGAAATTCAAACAAATAGCTAGCATGTGCAGGGGTAAAGTAAAAAAACCTAAAGCAGAGAATGAGTTCAGGCTTTCTAAAGAGTTTAAGAATAAAAAGGGCTTTTTTATGTCCATAGCAAAAGAAAGAAGGCAATGGTAGGACAACTGAGCAAAGAAGACGCTGAAATGCTAATAGGGGACAGAGAAAAGGCAGAACTACTCAATGTCTTCTTTACCTCAGTCTTCTCACAAAAGAAAAAGGGTGCTCAACCTAGCGAAAATGGAGCAGAAGACATAATAGGGGAAACGCAGCACAAAATAAATAATGAGGTAGTGCAGCAATACCTGGTTAATCTAAATGAATTTAAGTCTCCAGGACCAGATGAACTACATGCAAGGATATTAAAAGAACTGGTAAATGTAATCTCAGAGCCTTTGAGAACTCCTGGAGAACAGGAGAAGTCCCAGCAGACTGGAGGAGGGCAAACGTTGTGCCCATCTTCAAAAAAGGAAAAGAAGAGGATCCCAACAATTACCACCCAGTTAGCCTGACATCAATACCAGGAAAGATTCTAGAGCACGTTGTTAAACAGATAGTCTGTAAGTACTTAGAAAGGCATGCCGTGACGGCTAAAATCAATTAGTTTCTCAAAAACAAGTCATGCCAGACAAATCTTATCTTTCTCTCTTTTTTTATAGAGTTAAAAACTTGATAGATGAAGGGAATGCTGTGCGTGTAGCATATCTTGATGTCAGTAAGGCCTTGGACAAGGTATCTGTGAAGGTGGGTCTCATTCACCCACCTATTTTCCTCTGATAGCAGCACAATGGGTCTTTCCATCCCACTGCTGCCACTAATATGTGACAGCTACATCCCAAGCTGCAACCAATAACTAATGGGGTGCCCTGTGAGATTTTCACCTCGAATCCCTTGGTTAGTTTTCTCTTATTTCACCCAACTGTTTGCCGCCAAATTGCATGATGAGAACCTTGAACTCAGATCCCTCGCTTGAATGACTCCCATACTTTCCCTTGCGTCTGGGCCACTCTGTAGGAAGACAGCTCACTCACTATTTTGAGTGGTCTCAGCAACAAAAATATTATTAATCCCTGGTAGCGTTTGATTTATAGTTTCTTAAAATACCTCAAGCGACCACACATTGAGCCAAAAAAAAAGATAAAACTTTATATACAAAATAGTTGGTTACAGTACCCTTCTTATGGTTGGTATTCAGAGTTGATACAGTGTTTATTTGCTTAAACAGTTACAAAGATTGATAGTATCTGTTACTATATTCTATAAGTGGTCTCTAGGCTAGGCTACAGTTTCACATAATACTTTTGACTAGACTCTGAGCTTTAAAACTCTATTGCTACTTTACATCTTTACCAGCCACACCCATTCAATTTCCACACTTGACCTCTTTTTAAGGCCAACCTGGGTACTCAAAACCCTTTCCAACTGCCCTTTTCAGCAGTGTATCTCAGCCCCCTTGGCTGTTAAAACCCCTCAGGGTCTAATAAACCTCTAACTCAGAGTTCTGTCTCTATCTGGTCCCTATCTAACTCATACACGCTCCCCTCTTCCTAGTTATACTTGTTCTTGGGAGTAGCCCCTACCTTTTCTTGGCCAAGCTCTCATTGGCTGCTGCCAGGCTCACTCTAGTTGGATGTTGCCAATGTTCCAATCTGCCTTTTCTTCACAGTCCCCCATAATATTCCTGCAAAAAACATTTACTAACATGTGGGCTATACAATACTTAGGATTTGTGAACCCAAAGGGTGCTCAACAATGGCTCCTTTTCATCCTGGAGGGAAGTGACCAGTGGGGTGCCACATGGTTCTGTCTTGGGCCCAGTGCTATTCAACATCTTTATTAATGACTTGGATGATGGAATAGAAGGCATGCTCATCAAAGTTGCAAATATCACAAAATTAGAAGGGGTAGATAACTTGATATTAGGTTCCAGACCCCCTACCTTTGCCATGATATTTTCTATGGCAAATTATATTCTCCAGCCCTTTGTAGTTAGGTGCCCTCAAGTCATTTTCGACTTATAGTGACACTAAGGTGAACCTATCATGGGGTTTTCCTGGAAACATTTGTTCAGAGGGCATTTGTCTTTGCCTATCTCTGAGACTGAGAGTGTGTGACTTGTCCAAGGCCATCCAGTGGAGTTGCATGGCAAAGCATGGATTCGAACCCTGGTCTTCAGAGTCACAGTCCAGCACCCAAACCACTATATCACACTGGCTCTCGCTCCGGCCCTTACTGGAGCCAACCTGTACTTTCAAAGGTGGAAAAATTGAAAAATCAGTTATTCTTGTTTGCTTTGCTTCTCATATTCAATAGTGCAAATGAATCAAGATTTGTTAAGATGTGGCACTAGCAGTAATACAATGCAGTTGCCTAATACCTGAAATTATTTCACAAAGAGTTATATTGAACACATCTCTTTTTCTATTCCCTGTCTGGATACCTGGAATAGTTATAACAAGATGAATATTTAGAATGTCCTTTATGAGTATTTCCTGCAGCCTGCAAGAACAACTAATAATTAGATTTTACATATATGGGATGGCATCATACATGATGATGCCCAACATATGGGATGTAGACATTTTCTGATAGATTTCACAAAACCTCATCTCATAGTAGTACATTTTAAAAGGATATATTTTCCAGAACTTAGTTCAATATCCAACTGATCTGAGCCAAGTGAAGATTCTGCCATTATTACATTATTAAAAATCTTGAAAATCAAACTACACATTCCTTTTGAATATTCAGACAGCTTTTAAAACTCAACAATAACTTTTTAATGTATGCTTTTTCCTTGGGATGGTTTCCAGAAAGACCCATCTCCACAAATTCATTTTTTGTTTGTGCAATATGGCCTCAATCCATTGTCTAAGTACTGGATGGAAAATACCAAGATCGCCTAAGGAACTTGCTTTTCAGCAGAATATGGAGTAATTCTGGCCATATATATCTTTCTGCCTTCCTAGAATAGAGCCACTATAATTAAGTTGGCACTTATGATACACAAATCCATGTACTTTTCATGAAGCTCTGGAACTCATTTTTTTAAAATAATGAGTCTGCTGATTTAACATGGCAGTATACCACCACACAAAAATTTGTTGGTGTAATATGCCTTTAAACAACAGTCATTTTGATTGACTGAATGATGACTCACAGCCAACATTCTATATTAGTGGACCAGGAGACAGGTCCCATGTCAGATGACATTTCACAGTTGCAACGCTTGGTTGGTTGTGAGCTGTTGTTGGAGCAGCAGGTTATTATTGTGAGCTACTGTGTTTTAGTGTGTAGCTGTGAAACAGACGTTGAAGTTGACTAAAAGTCAGAAAGGAGTGTAAATACATGTATGCTGTTTTATATTGTACATATTATAACTGAAGATAAAACTTCCAGGATTTTGGATGAATAAACTCTATGATTGTTTCTTTTAAGTGTGAAAAGTGGCCATGTCACTGCCAATACCAATACCTGTTTGTTTGTTTGTTTGTTTTTGCTTTTATACTCTGCTGTGTACATTGTTTTGGCTGTAGTTGGGTGATTTCTATCAAGACTTTACTGGGAGTTGGCCTTGCCCAAATTTATTATACTGGAAGACAAAATGTACAAAGATAAACTATTGTAACAACTCTGAATGGACACACAGGATCCTAGGGTTAAGCTATGTATGATCAAGTGAATACATAAAAATGTAGGATCAGGGTCCAAGGCACTAAGAATCACCTTTTCAGGCTATAATCATATGCAGGTGGAATTGAGAGAAGTCTCCCCTTAATACAGCAGAACTATTATCTATATAGTCCTGTCACTATGTATGGTATGTACCAAGTATAGGAGGACAGCTCCCTACCTGAAAAGAGGAAGCAAAGGTGTATATAAAGAGGGAAACAATGTATGGTTCTTCCAGTTATGCTTGCTTAGATTTATTTACAGACTGTTACAATATGGCATGGAAACAATTAATAAAATGGGATGTAGCAATCTGCGAGTGCTAAAATCTACGGATAGCTTGCCTTTCGATATGGAAGGCCCACTGTGTATGTCCTTCTATGAGCCTTCCTGAACTTTAAGTTTCAGTGGGCAGTCCTTTTTCTTGGCCCTACCCCCATCAATGACACATTTGATTTGTTTAAAGGAAGCAGTCTTCTTGGTAACTGCTCTTAGGATGAAGAACTCCTTTACTTAGGGGGGCTGGTTGGCTCCAACCCTACTGTCTTTCTACTGGCTAGTGAAGACCTTTTTACTTAGGGAGGCAGGTGGTTTTTAATAAGTTGTGGCAGATAATGGGGGATGTTGTATTTCTATTTTATTGTGTTTAAAATGTGTTTTTAAATGCCTTCTAACGTATTTTTAACAGCTTCTTTTAAACAGAAGCTTGGTCAATTGTGTTCTGATTTCTGCTTTAATAGTTATTTTTAATTGTGTTTTTAAATAGCTCTGAGCCCTGCTGAATCTCGTGCTGGGAGAAAGGCAGGATATTACATAAAATAAATAAATAATTGGGGAGGAATTTGAAGAGAATAAAGCGAGTGGCATTATGCAGATGTTCTGCAAGGAAGTTCCAAAATGCATACGATTGTGTTGCATGTTACTGAACTTACTGCGTTAAGTGTGTTTTCAAATTGTTGACTTCTGGCCTGAAGGTACTACTTTTCAAGGCCATCCCATTCTTGCTAGTTCAAAAGCCAAGACAGTGAAAAACTAATTTCCAGTCCATTCTGCTAAAATGCTTAGGGACATCTCAAGCAGCAACTTGCCTTGACTAAGCTCACAATGCAGGCACCACAGGAGCTGTACCACACGGCTAGTAGCTTTTCTGAACAGTAGACTGAATAGCTAATCCGATTTAGCCACTATGAAAATTTAACCAGCACAATCCAATGCCATCACATTCTGGAACTGATGAGAGAAGAGGCTTTTGCATATCCAGGGCATATGCCACTAAGAAGATTATTCAAAACAGGAATGTAACTGATGACAGTGAAGGTTTGTGTTCCTAATTATCTGCCTCTCTTTTTCAGTGCAGGGATATTATTAAAAGTACTCAAATATAATTTCACAAAAAAAAGCAGGACAATATTAAAATGTGCGTGTGCTGCAAGCGCTAGAATGTTTGTCTCAGCACACACAGACCTTGGACGGAACCATTCATCACATTAAAAAGAATGAGGCAATTTATCTGAAGAAGTGCTTTCACAGCCTCAAGTAGTTAAACAGTACTCTTGCTCACTATGTTTATCCTGCTACCCACATTAGACAAGGAGAATCTTCTGCACAGTTACAGAAATATTCTTCAGTCTGAGACCTGCATCCCAACTATGGGTCCAGGTGATTATGATCATTTAAAGAAAGTGGCTTCCGAGGACTGTGCCACCATTATTTCCCAGTGTCATTGTCCCTGCCTTTCCTACTGAAATATCGCTTGGTGTTGCAGTGAGCCTTGTCTATGTAAATAAAGGGAGTGGGGTTGACATGCAGCTCTCCAAATGTTGCTGCACTGCAAATCTTAACAATTTCTCACCATTGGGTATGATGGCTAAGGCTACTGGCATTAGCCAACAGAAAATGGAGCGCTACATTTTGCCCACCTTGATTTAAGGCAATGCAGAGGCTTTGCATATTGTTTTAGAAGTTTCCTTTGCTCCTTCCTCTTACAACTTCTTTTGCCTTTCACACAGTCTTTATACTTTCCATTGTTGCTGTGTTCTCTGACTCATTCTCCTCTTAACACTTACAACCTTCTCATGTCCAGTTCTGCTTTGCCCGACTTGCCTGACCCTCCCTTTCTCCAGACCTCTTTCTTCTGAGTTTCTTCCTCTTGTCTACTCAGAATGCAATTCCCATTGGTTTCTCATCTGTGTTCTGTAATATTTTATTGCCCCCTTCACTGCTTCCCTAACTGCTATTCATGCCAAATTTTAAAGCAGGAGTGGAGGCAGTGCAGTGTTTTTTGATCCCCCCAAACCCACACCTGTATCCAAAACCCTATTACTGTTATGTGCCTTGAAGTCATCTCTGACTTACAGCAACCCTAATAATCCATCATCGAGTTTCTTGAAAAGATTTGTTTAGAGGGGGGTTGCCTTTGCCTTGCTCTGAGGTTGAGAGAATGTGACTTGCCCAAGGTCACTCAGTGGGTTCCCATGGTTGAATGGGGATTTGAATCCTTGTATCCAGAGTTGCAGTTCAAGGCTCAGACCACTACACTATATTGGCCCTCTTCCAAATCTCACCACTTCTTTATTTATTTTTTTAAAATGGTGAATTTGGGGAGGTTTTCACACACCCACACACAAATAGGCAAAAAGACTCTCAAATGATCAAGAAGGATTAAAATTAACACCCTCACCATCCCCAAACACATCTGGTGAGAAGGGAGTCCCTCTCAAAATGGCAACGAGAGGTTTTGAGAGGGACTCCAATGAAAATAGGTATTTGGCATGCCCATTTCATGAAAGATTGCTAGTGGTTCTATGAGCAATCATGATTGGGAGGGAAAGGGGTTTTTTTAGATATAGTTATAAATTGAACCCTTAAAATTATTTCAAGCATTCCTCCAGGGTAAAAAGGGTGCTTTACGGCATGTACTGCCTACAAGAGGAGTAGGCAAGGGAAACTGCTCCCCCCCCCAGACCCCACACAGGCCCACCCTTGTTTTAAAGAAGACCCTACAATTTATGAGCCTTAATCTTGCTCCCAGATTGCTAGCCAGCTTCTAGGCTGAGCGACGGCCTTGTTGCCAGCTTTCAACTCATGTGAATCATTTCTTTGGATCCTTCAGGTTAGTGATAGTATGACATGACTTTAATCTGGTTGCCATCTGACTTTGGTTTGCATTGGCCCAAACACATTAATATTTCATAGAAGTTAATTTGATTTACACCTTTTATTTCATATATAGAAAGTTACGTGTATATTACACAACCAGATATAAAACAAATAATACTGTGAAAAATAAAGTAGGTGTAGAGTTCAACAGTATTAAATTCCTCTACTTCCAGCTCCCTCCTCAAGTCACTTGCACACCTAGTGGCTAGGGCTTGCAATAGGTAGAACAGAGAGACATGAGGAGGGAGTAAAGGAGGCCAGCCCATCCAGCTCAGAGAAGAAGGAAAAAGGAAGCCAAGGCTTCAGAAAGGACCTAGAACCGATTGTCTCAAGCTGGGAGTTTAGCAGGTTGCTTTTTGATGATCCAATTCCTCACCTCTAGCTGGCAGCCCCATTTAAAGCAATTACTCTGGAAGTGTTTTCAGGGACCACTGGGGAGAGGTAGTCAGGGAGTGGATTGTCAAAAACCAATACAGCAAACTCCTCCTAGCTTGAGGCACACAGAGGTGGGCTCTAGGGCTTTTTTAGCAGCCTCAGTTTCCTCCTTCCTTTTCCCCCAGGCTGGGCAAGTTGGCCTCAATTACTATTCTGGCACTGACCATTGGATAAGTCAATCTAGGTTTTTAACATCTGGGGGCAAGTCTTGTATGCTGCAGGTGACCATATATACTCCTTTTCTAGGATATATCCCACATTTCAAACTTCTGTCCAAGAGGAATTCCAAAATGCCCTCCATTTTTGAGCATGACTAAGAAGTCCACTGAGTAACACCATATTTGCTGTTCCCCTTTGAGAAATCTGTCTACTTGGCAGTCTATCTTCACTGAAAATAGGGAGACAGAGTGGATCCTTCTAAAGTTCTACGAGCAGCAGCATACAAGACTAAAAAAGTAAAGTTTTCCCTTTCACAATATTATCTAGTTATGTCCGACTGCAGGGGGCAGTGTTCATCTCTGTTACTAAGCCAAGGGAGTCAGTGTTGTCAAAGATGACTCCATGGTCATGTGGCCAGCATGACGAAATACTGATGTGCCTGGAGGGCTGCTACCTTCCTACCAAAATGGTATCTATTTATCTACTTGCACTTTTACATGCTTTTGAACTGCTAGGTTGGCAGAAGCTGAGACTAATGACAGAAGCTCATTCTGCCACATGACCCTTGGGTCTCAAACTGCCTATCTGCCAACCTTGCGAGAGTCAAGAGTCAGTGTCTTAACCACTAAGCCTTTCTGTTCTCAGTTACATGTACATTATTTGTCAATTATGATGTGGTCCCTTCCATGAGTAAGAGGTGAGGCAGCTGCCTCTTACCAAGACCAAGATAATCTATTGGATGCAAACTGAAAGATTAATAGACTTCCTGTCCAGAGCTTCTCCATTACAAATCATGTCCCCAAAAGCCCTAATTTGCAAAAGAAGAAGAAGTCACAAATCCTTAAAGCAAGGATGTACAAACTGCAGCATGCAAGCAAATGCAGCCCCTCAGAGGCCCACCATCTTGCTCTGCCCAACCAACCTACATCTTCCTCAATTTTTTCAGGTTTTTCTCCCCCTCAAAAGCCCTCAGACAGTAAACCGGTGCACACTTGGAAGCTTCAAAAAGAAACAACTGACATTAAAACACCCCTGATACAAACAGAAGCCAACTAGTAAGAGGCAGACAGCCAATGAACACAGAAGATTTATCAAACCATTGGCAGACCTCCTTCCATGGCAGATGGATTGCACAATTTAGGTCACAAGCTGTGGCCTTCATGTGAAGGCACACTAGATTAACCTGTATGGGCTTTTCTTTACTTTTTCAGTAAATTTTAAATTTACACAGAATCTATTTTACACTTCAAAGACACAGAGGATACTTATTAAAAACCATGCTTGGATAAAAATCCAACAACACTACTACACTGTCTGATTATCTATTCTCTTGTGGTATCCATATCTCCAACTACAGATGCAAAGGCAGAAAAAGAACCTCGGGTGTATCACGTGCAATAATACTCCTTCACAAAGGAATATGTACATAACTTCTAACTTTTAAATAAGGAGATAAGAGCCAAGATCCTATTTGGAGCTGGTGGAGTGCCAGGTTCCATCACTGTCCAGTCCTATGGAGGAAAAATGGCAAAGGGAACCAGATGGGGTGGCAATACAAAGGAGCTTTCCTGACACCTCTGTGTATCCCATATCCAATCAGTGGCCATTAGGGATTGTAATGGAATTGTTTCTGGTACTGGACAGCTCCCTGTGCAATTTCCAAAAAAGTACTTATGTTGATCTAACCCTTGGATACACCAGTGTCAGACACAATTAGGGTTCTGGTCCATAGTAGAAGCAGCCATGGGCCAGATGAGGAAGCCCTATGGGCTGCATTCAACATGTAAACCTGATTTTCTCTGTTGCTGCTTCAGACAGATCATTATCAAGTACAAATCACAGTCCTGTGTTCATCCCTGTTATTAAGTGTGTGTTTGTGTGTGGGGAGAAAATTAGACTGCAGTCGTGCACCCAAATACACACTTGTGTATAGTGTGTATAGACTTCCCAAACATGGCCCCATCTTGATGACTGAGGCTGCAACTGATTCTCAGCTCTAGTCCACATGGTCCAAAACACACTGCAGAAATAATCCAGCTCAAGACTGCTTTATATAAGTTATGTGGAGTTATAAGTGATAAGTTATAAGTGGAGTTAAGGGAGTTATAAATGATGTGAGTTATAAGATCTTTCCAGTCCATGCAGCCGTAAGTGTACACAAGTGATAACCGCAAGTGGTTAGATTACAACTGTCATACTACCTGACTGGTTATCTTACCTAGGACTTCTGGGAATCCAGGTCTGGGAATCACTGGTCTAAACAAAAGCTTCCCATATCCCAAGCTGCCTGATGCAGCACATACATGGGGGGAAAGAGATGAACTGTGCACCTGTCATGAGAAGAAGCCATGTTCAACACCATCCCTTGTCTCACCTCATCTATTGTCCTGGTGGTGCAGTGGTTAAATGCCTGTACTGCAGCCACTCACTCAAAACCATAAGGTTGCAAGTTCAAGACCAGCAAAGGGGCTTAAGCTCGACTCAGGCTTACATCCTTCCGAGGTCATTAAAATGAGTACCCAGATTGTTGGGGGCAAATTAGCTTATAGTTGTAAACCACTTAGACACTGCTTAGGCGGTATGAAGCGGTATATAAATGAAGCTTGTTTGTTTGTCAACCACAGACACTGGCTAAAGCACTGTCTCACTCTAAAAATATCCTCAGAACCATTTATATCATAATCGACAATCCCACTGTTACACAGTGAAGCAAATGCATAATACACACACTGTTACAAATGTAAATGTCTATTCTATTAAGTGTTCATAAATGAAAAAGACTGTAATATACAATAGTCAAGTCTTAACAACATACAACTTTTTCTACATGAAAAAACCCACTGCATGTAAGATCCCAATATCATGACCCTGCAAATAGCTAACTGCAGTACCAATGCATAGGATATGGCTGGTCGTCTTGCCCAGTTTAAGCTCACACAATACCTTCCAGAACTATTCACAGATACCCCCTTTGACCTTTCCACACTTTGTGGTGTTATAATTTGGAACTGAAATGGCTTTAATAAACAGTGCTGCTATTTGATGAACAAAAGATACTTAACCTGTGAGGGCACAAAATACTCTGGCATATGATAATTGAATAGGTAATCTCCCCCAAGTCAACACTTGGTAGGAATCAGTTTTCAGGCTTTTTGGGTAATCCTCTATAAATTATTTGCATCTGGGTCCAAAACACACTGCAGAAATAATACAGTTTGAGACTGCTTTCACAGCCTTGGCTCAGTGCTAGGGAATCCTGGGGATTGTAATTTATTGTGGCACCAGAGCTCTCTGACAGAGGCAGCTAAACTACAGTTCCCAGATTTCCCTAGCATTGAGCCAGGGCAGTTAAAGCAGTCTCGAACTGGATTATTTCTGCAGTGTGTTTTGGACCCCATGTTCTGCAATTGATGTCCATTCTTCTTGGCAAAAATTGCTCCAGTTCTATCAAGCTGCATGATGACTGTTGATGAACAGCAATTTTCTAGTATTGCCAAAGATCCTCAATTGGATTCAGGTTTGGGGTTTGACTAGGCCGTTCTAAAACATTCAGGTACTTGTGTGGAGCCCTGGTGGCACAGTGGTTAAATGCCTGTACTGCGGCCACTCGCTCAAAACCATAAGGTTGTGAGTTCAATACCAGCAAAAGGGCTCAAGCTTGACTCAGGCTTGCATCCTTCCAAGGTTGCTAAAATTAGTACCCAGATTGTTGGGAGGCAATTAGCTTACAGTTGTAAACACTGTTAGACCCTGCTTAGGTGTATGAAGCGGTACATAAATGAAGCTGTTTTGTGTGTCGTGCTGGGAGATCAACCTCCACTCCAGTTTCAAGTCCCTTGCAGAAATAGGTTTTCCTTTAGAATTGCTCTGGGTTTGTCTCTATCCATCTTTCTCTCAATCCTGACTAGTTTTCCAGTCCCTGCTGAGGAAAAGCATCCTTACATCATGATACTGCTACCACCATGCTTCACCATAGAGATAGTTCTCATTGTTTGCATTGTACTGCACACAACATTTTACAGCAAGGCCAAAAAGTTCAATTCTGCTCTTTTTTGAACAGAGAACTTTTCCAATAAGTTTGCTATGTCTCCCACATGCCTTTTTGCAAATTCCAAATAGGATGTGAATAATATGGTTCTGTTTCCTCAATGGCTATTTTCCCATCATTCCTTCATAACACCCAGATTTGTGGAGCATCTGGGTGATACGTTTTCCATTGACAAGTTACCATTAGTCTCTCGGTTTGTTTTCCAATGCCTTTCTTACCTAGTCACTGAACTGGATGGACAGCCTTGTATAGGCAGGTTGCAGTTATGTTGCTCATACCTTTTCCATTTTGCAACAATAGTTTTAACAGTATTCCAGGTAACATTCATAAATCAGGATATATAGTTTTAGGCCAACAAATAGGTTTTTCAGCACAAATTCATACTGGATACCTTTTTAATCATCATGATGCTGTTCGTATACATACTCCCTCCAAATTATGGGGCCTTCCAAAAACCGATGCATTTAGCCTGAGATCAGTCCTACTGGTTTCCATCAAACTACTTATATGACTTCTGGAGCAACTAGTTGTCCAAGTTCATCTTTAAACATGTTAAAAGAAAGGGACTAAATACTCATGCAACCCTCAAGTGCCAGTTTGTTTTGGTTTACTTTTGTGTCACAATATATATATTTGGCAGCTTTAGAGTGTTGAGGATCTTCTGTGCATCACTTGGCAACAATGCCTCTGAACCCCATTTCAATTCCAGGTTATAACAATGGAGGAGAGTTTTACCAACAACATGAACTGCCAAAAAGACAAATAAATGGGCCTGAGTTAAATGATCAAACGGAGGCTATCATACTTAGGCTATACCATGAAGTGATAGGACCCATGAGAAAAGACAATAATGTGTGAGGAAGTGGAAGGCCATAGGAGAAAAGGAAGAACGAACTGCAAGTGAACAGACTAAATCAAGGTAGCCTGCACAGTCCTGAGTTTTCAGGACCTGAGCAATGCTGTTCATAATAGTGTTTTGGAGGCCTCTAATTCGACTGGAGCTCTCTAATTCACCGCTTTAACTGCCCTGGCTCAAGGCTATGGAATTCTGGGAGTTGGAGTATGTTGTGGGGCCCAGAGCGGAGCCCCCCAGTAGCTTCAAACCCAAGTAGCTTCATCTCCCAGAAGCCTCAGCCAATCAGCAGCCACATGCAAATTTCCTTCCTACTCAGGGTTCCATTTTCCCAGAAGCCTCAGCCAATCAGAAGCCACATGCAAATTAACTCCCTGCCTCAGGGTTCTACACAGTCAATCTGAATAGAGTTCCTTCCAGAGCCTCACCACCCCAAGGGTCCCTTCCACCTCTTTGCCCCTCAGCCAATCACCCTCCGCATGCAAATTTCCTTCCTACGTCACAATGCCCTCTCTGCCAGCTTGGCCAATGATGAACTGGGATTCTTGGAGCTGGAGTCTAGAAGGAGGGCTGGAGTTAAAGGCTGCGTTCCACACTGGGGGGATAACCCGGTTTGACACCGCTTTAAGAGGCTGTGGAATTCTGGGAGTTGGAGTATGTTGTGGGGCCCAGAGCGGAGCTCCGCTCCGCTCTGGGCCCACAACAAACTCCAACTCCCAGAATTCCACAGCCTCTTAAAGCGGTTCCAAACCGGGTTATCCCTCCAGTGTGGAATGTAAACCCCCTTCCCTCCCATTAACTCCCATTATTTAACTCACCTCTCTCAGGGACGTGACTGAAGCACAGCAGCAACAGCCTCTCTCTCTCTCTCTTTTTCTACTGGGGCCCAGCCAACAAGCTCCTTCCCCATTGGCTGAAGCACACGTCCATTTGGTTGAGAGACAGGGTGAGTCCCGCCCCTAGCCACGCCCACTGGCTTAAGCCACGCCCCCTTCCCCCTCAGTGCTGTCAAAGAGACTAAGATGGCGGCTTCGGCGACCGTGAGGGAAGAAGGGCTTCCTGCTGCTGCTGCTGCTGGGTCGAGTTTCCAGCGTCGAGTGCCGCCTCAGCGTAGACTCCCCGGCACCCGGCCCTCGCCTCGTCACGGGCAGCTCCTCCTCTCCAGCGGGGTCCCTTCCCTGGACTTGGCCCTAGGTAGGTTGGTGCCCTCTCCTCTTCTTCCAACTCCCTCCCAGAGAGGAGACAGAGCCAGGTCTACGAGGGCAGCACTGGAGGGGCGGGACAGGTGTCAATCATCCTCTGCCGCCCGCGGAGGATGATGGGAAGCAGAGGAGATTCCTTCAGAGGAGAAGGGGGCGGGCTCCGTTGTGGGACCCACTGCGGACTCCAACTCCCAGAATCCCACCGCCTTCAGCCAGATGGGGTTAAAGGGAGGGTTATTCCTCCACTCTGCATGCAGCCTATATATAAGTATAATATTATATATATGCATATATGTATATAATATAATATTTATATATGTTTATAGTATAATATTATATATGTATGTATGTATATAATCTATTATATATATGCATATAGTATATTATATATATATATATATATATGTATATAGTATAACATTATATATGTATGTATATAATAATACTATATGTATGTATGTATGTATATAATCTAATATTATATGTGTGTGTGTGTATAGTATAATATAATATATATGTATGTATGTATATAATCTAATATTATATATATATATGTATATAGTATAATAGTATATATAGGTATGTAGTATAATATTTATATATATATATATGTATATAATATATATATATGTTTGTATATAGTTTAATATATATATATGTATAGTATAATATATATATATATATTATGTGTTATGTTTTATATATATATATTTATATTATGTATTGTATTATATATATAATATAAATGACATGTACATAATATGTATAATATATAGTACATAATATATTATATATGTGTGTGTGTGTGTCTGTGTATATATAATACATAACATATATATATATATATATGTAAGCAATGTATATACGATTTAATTGTTATTTTAAGGAGGAGGAGGGTATAAATTGGGGTTTATAGAGCATTGTTAATTTGTCACATATTAGTTTGTTTTTGAATGATTATATATATATATATATAATATTATATATATGTTATGTTTAATATTATATATATATATATATATATATAATAAATGACATATACATAATATATACTATTTAATGTATTATCTATAAGTGTGTGTGTATGTTTGTGTGTATATATAACATATATATAATATATATATAAACAATGTATATATACAATTTAATTGTTATTTTAGGGAGGGGGAGGGTAGAAATAGGGGTTTATAGAGTATTGTTATTTTATCACTTATTAGTTGTTTTTTTACTGTAAGTCACCTCAATCCTAATCGTAGTAGGTGGGATACAAATAAAGTTGTTATTATTAAACAAACAAACAGGTCCGTGAACAAGCTAACCAGGCACGTCCTCCTTTTCCAGGACATTTTCAATGACTCCCTACTGACAAGATAGCCTGTTTTCTCACCTCTGGTTGCTTTTAATTAACTGTTTTAATAAACTGTTTTAATTAAAAAGCCCTGGTGGCGCAGTGGTTAAATGCCTGTACTGCAGCCACTCACTCAAAACCATAAGGTGGCGAGTTCAAGACCAGCAAAAGGGCTGAAGCCCGACTCAGGCTTGCATCCTTCCGAGGTCGCTAAAATGTGTACCCAGATTGTTGGGGGGCAAATAGCTTACAATTGTAAACCGCTTAGACACTCCTTAAGGGTATGAAGCGGTATATAAATGAAGTTGTTTGTTTTGTTGTTGTTTTTTTCCTGATTTAACTCATATTTTTTTGTCATTATGTCGGATTTACTATGTTTTATGTGTGAACGGTAGGATTTACTTACATGGTACAAAATTTTATTATGATTGTAACCTGCCACCTCAATCCTTTTGGAGAGTTGGGACAGAAATAAAAAAATATTATTATTTCTTCAGCCTTCTGCCCAGGAGGGATTTCAAAACGCCCTCCATTCTGGGCATCACTAAGAAGCTGGGCATCACTCCCCCTCTTTCTATTGCCTTCTAACTTTCCTAGCATTAACGTCTTTTCTAGTGATCCGTTTAGTCGTCCTGGCATCCAGGGAGAGTTCAGGCTTTATCAGTTCAGGCATCACTATTGGGGTGCAGACCACACCAGGTCACACCTTACAGCAGCGATTTTCAACCTGTGGGTTGCGACCCCTTTGGCGGTTGAATGACTCTTTCACAGAGGTCGCCTAAGACCATTGGAAAACACATATTTCCAGTGGCCTTAGGAGCCAAGATGAAATGGTTATGGTTGGGGGTCATCACATCATGAGGAATGGTATTAAAGGGTTGCAGCATTAGGAAGCTTTGAGAACCACTGCCTTAGGGGGAGGTAATACCACTGCTCCTCAAATATCTGCCCTTGGGCAGAAATGGGCTTTGGCATTTGCCTGCATCTTTTTAAATATTGAAGAGATGATCTGATTAGGGTGAGACCTAAGGGGAGGAGGAAGGAGAGGCCCTAGGGTTTTTTAAAAAATAAATTTAAAATTTATTTTAAAAAATAAAAATAAAATTCTTTTAAAATTTTCTTTAAAAACATCACATTTTACCAAATTTTCACTTCACCCATATGAAACTATGTACATTTGGCCCTCCATTTTCGCAGGGGATCCATTCCGAACCCCCCTCCCCCCACGAAAACAGAGACTCACCAATATTCAAGCCCCATAGGCGTGAATGGGGCACAGCCAGTGGGGCACATGCACCGGGGGGCGGAATGCCCCATTGAAAATTAAGGTGGTCGACCCTCTGTGAATATTGAAGACCACGGAGGGCGACTGTATATGTGTGACTGTATATGTGCTTATGAGAGTATGACAGCCTCAGTTTGGTCATCTTGGCTTTCAAGGAGAGATCTGGCTTTATCTCAGTGGCATCACTAGGGGTTTGTAGCAGGTGACATTTTAATGGGTGGGGGGAATGATACCACTGCTCCACAAACATCTGCTTTTTGGCAGAAATGGGCTATGGAATTTGCCTGCATCCCTTTAAAATGATGGAAGACATAGTTTGAGTAGGGTGAAGCTTAGTGGGAGGAGAAAAGAAAAGGCCTCAGGTGGTTTTTTGTTTGTTTTGTTTTGTTTTTAATTCTTTAAAAACGTTACTTTTTACCAAATTTTCACTTCATCCACATGAAACTATGTATATGTAAATACATCTAGGCTGTGCGTATGAGATTGTAATTTAAAGGTATTTCAATTTTGCTAGTTCTTTATGTCAGAACTATTACCCTTACACTCAGTGGTATACAGGAATTATGATTGATGAGTAACATCAGTACAAAAAGCATTACTTTTTAAACTTTTTATTTTATACATAAAAAATATAAAAATTCACATAAAAAAATTAAATTAAAACCAACCCAAGAAAAGTCTGTGAACAGATCCCAAGGTACAAGCTCATTTTCCTCTAACACATCTCCCCAGAGGTATATATGGCTTCCTGGTTACAGACTTAAATATGCAATGGAATTTACGAAAGCAGAAAGGGAGACCATTTTTCTTTAAATGATATACCACTTCCATCTCTCAGCCCCAGAAACCCCAGTGATAGTTTTGCCTTAGGGTCACCCTAAGTCGGAAATGACTTGAAGGCACAAATTATCAACAAACAATTCTTCACACAAGGAAGCACTGATAAATATGTATCGATTTCTCACCATCTTGGTGGATGGACTCTCTGTGCTTTTGCATGACATTGAATTAAAAAGAATGACACCCTCGATAAATGGCACTCGGACTGGGTGGGTCCATTCCACATCCAGCCTTAATTGACTTCCCTATGACTCCTGTAACACCACTCATTTAATCTTGCAAACTATGGCCCAACACAATTCAATTTCACTGATTCATAACTTAAAATCAAATTGCAAGTTGTATTGGAGGCTAGGCATGTGTGATAAACCTGGGGAATTGGCTGAGAGTACATGCTGTAAAACAGTGTGTCCTGCTTAATAGCTAAAACTTTCAAAGGAACTTGGTGAAGATGAAACTTAGGGGCTGAACAGATGGTCCGGAAAAGCTGGCTTCCTTTTGGGGCAGTCTGTTTTGTCCTTTAGTTAGCTTATGATTATGTGGAGCAGATCTACTATGTCGGCCTGAGAAAATTTGGGGCCCTCATGTTTATCACATTGAAGACTGGGTTGTTTTTAACTTAGAAATAAAACACCATTGGTCAGTATGTTATGACTGCAGCTTAAACCACAGTTTGTTCATAGTATTAATGGAACTTAAGTTCAAATCTTGTAATAATCAGAATGTTGTATGCCAGCTGCTTAGATCAGTTTATAAACAACAACAACAATAACTATAATAATAATATTTATTTCTATTCCGCTTAACCTCAAGGAATCCAAGCAGATTACCAAACAAACAAACAAACACCAAAAAACAAAAAACAACAGGATACATATTTAAAAAGAGTTACATAAAAATTCCAAAGTCCCCAACCCTCCCCCCTCAAGAACTTCAAAAGGACCAAAGGCCTATGTAATTCAGTATTATGTTTCTGCAGAATTCACCTATTCATACAGATGCTACCACCGTGGCATGAGCAGCACCATCCAATACATTAACTTAAAAACATTTATTTAGTAATTCTCCTTGGGGGGAAAGAAGACCCATGGAGGAGGAGTACGTGCATTTGAAATCCAGCTGGCACGTTGCAGCCTATCCATGTCTTATGAGGACTGATATGTTTTATTTTTTCATGCCTTCACTCCAGGCATGGGAGGAAGCCTACTATCATCAGTGTCAGGACTGACATAGGTTCCTCAGCTGCCATTGACCTTCAGACCCTAACTCTGCAAGAGAATTATTCCAGTAGAGCTAGAGACCTACAGTGGCATAAGTGCTGGCTCAATGCTGGGCCCATCTCACTGTTAGCGGAACAACAATTTTGCCACTTAGTGTGGTTCCCCACACAGCTTATTTTGACTCCCTCCCCATCCACCCCAGAGATGCATACTATTTTCTCCTCCCCTCCTCCAAACAAGATCTATGTGATAACATCTTTAATACCATTAATACCTCCATTCGACCCATTATCCCTCTAGAAGCTTCAAAGCTCAGTAAATATTTGAACCTTGATTCTCTTTGCTGATAGTCTGACATTCCATCAGCCACCAATCTACTCATAGGGGCTAAACAGACAGGCAAAAAGAGGTGCTTTCAGGCTGGCTTGAAGGTGTGACGTTTAGATGACACATGTCTTGAAGCCAGCAGAAAAGTGCCCTTATATAGTTTCAAAAACACACAGCTTTTTTCTGCTTCTTTTCTGCTTCTTGAAGCCATGTCATGTGGTCATGACATGCACACTCCAGCTGCCTTGGGAGCTGGTGGTGTGGTTGGTGAGGTTTCAATGTGGCTTCAGAAAAGGCAGCTTCAAGCCACTTTTTCCTGCCCATCTGTTTCACCCCATATTCACTATTCTGTCTCACTAATGCTTGGGCTTCTATTTGAAGATTCCATTTATAAATTTGGAAACCTCTGTATGCTATCAAAAGAAAAAAGAAAAAACATTATGTATTATTTCTGAGTATCATAGAAAAATGATAACAGGAAATGTATCTGTCTCAATGTTTTCCTTCTTTGCCAGGTATATGTATTTTTAAGCATTTAGTTCCGTTTGAAGTTCAGATGTTTGGTATGTCAAATCATTATTTCATTTAAATGGATATTACTGTAATGAAGTGTTTCAAAGAAGTGTTGATTTTCACGTTTCCATGTTTCCATTTTCAATTCTATAAGAGCAACATATGGAAATATTTGGTGGAAAATTTCTGCATCAACCTGAATTTTCCACTAAAATATATTACTTTACCTACCTACATAAGACACTTTGCCTATTTTGCATCTGTTGTCTTTTGATGTCAACCTGGAAATAACTTTTAAGATTGTTTTTAGATTTTTTAAAAGTTTTTAAGGAGCATTTTAATGTATTTTAAATGTTCTATCTAATTGACCATTGGATCATCCAAGCAACACGTCTTTATTTAGTCTTAAGGCAGACAAATTCTCATAGGCTTGTTTGGTTTGAGCTACTTTTCTTGTCAATGAGAAGATACTTGACTCTTTGTGTCATAATCTCAATTCAGATCAATGTTGCATACTTCTGTGTTCAGTTTCTCCTCCAGTGTTTGTGTAGTACACTGCTGCTTCTGGCTAATTGTGTTGCTGTTTGTGTCTTGGGTTAAATTGCTCCTTTGTTCTCCACATCCCAATTCATAAGTCAGTCTTTCAAACTTCCAAACTCCCAAGCCACCTTTTAATAGTTCAGATCAGAGCAGCCAGTCCAACTCTAAACCAAACAAGGAAAATCCCAGCTAAGAATGAGCATCTACCACAAATTGAGAATGTGAGTGAGAAGTAGAGAAACATACTTTGGGTGAGTGGAATGTGCCAGCGACCCACAGGCTTTGCTGTGTAGAATGCTGTTACAGATGCTAGCAGAGAAGATTAAAATAGTAAAAGTGGCTTCTTCCTCCTGCTAAACAACTTAGCTTCTTTATTTATTTAAAAGATTGTGTGTACAGCGCTGTGTAAATTTACAGCGCTATATAAATAAAAGTTAATAATAATAATTTATTAAAATATTTATATCCCACTATACATCAAGGATATCAACGAGGTGTACAAGAAGAAGAAAAATCAGTGTTAACAGTTTAAAACAATATGAGTATAAAACATATTAATCTGACAAGTTAAAACATTTAAAAAGTCAGTTAAAATAATTTAAGATTTAAAACCATGGACTTGTGTCAGGAGCAATATTTTATACTTGATACAGCATTTGAATTTATTACAACAGGTATAGTTGATTGGAAGAGTGCTTGTCTGGCATTCTGAAACCTGAATAAGATCAATTTATTTGAAGGTGCACACTAACCCCACCCCTACCATTGCTTTCTACAGATAGAGATCAGTGGTCTCTCCATAGAGATTCTGGTTTTCCTCTATTCCAAGTAATATAGGAGTTTAATGCACAGCAAAATAAAGTGTCTTACTGCTCGCAAATTCAAGCCAAATTCAGGCTGCCCCCTGGTGTTATCACACAACTTTTGTTTCCAAAACCGCCATCCGGGTACAGCCCGACTCCAATACTGGTCCCTGAACTCAGTTTTCCAACTTTGAAAAATGGCCACCAGTATTGGAGCTGGGTTGTACCTGGATGGTGGTTTTGGGGACAAAAGCCGTCCTATAACACCAGGAGGAAGCCCTTGTTTGGCTTGGATTCAGGAGCAGTAAGAAGCTTTATTTTGCTGTGCGATAAACTCTGTAGAAAGCCTCCTCACATAGAAGAGGCTCTCCTCTTAGGCTGCATCCACACTGAGGAAATAATCAAGTTTGATACCACTTTAACTTCCATGGCTCAATGCGATGGAATTCTGGGAACTGTATTGTGTGAGACATTCAGCCTTCTTTGTCAGAGAGCTCTGGTGCCACAAAAAAACTACAGATGCCAGGATTCCACAGCGTTGGACCACAGCAGTTAAAGTGGTGTGAAATTGGATTATTCTTGCAATATGGACACAGCCTTGTACTGTTGTCTTTCATGTATGATGGAAGCAGATTGAGAAACCAGTGCTAGTACCTCTTCCCTGATACATTAATTTATTCAGGTTTCTAATGAACAAGGCATCTAATATAAGTAGATCTTTGTGTAATTATACTTTTATTTTAACAACGATCTGTTTTCAATACAGTTCATAGTTAAACACTAAATTATAGTATATAGCAGTATAGTATTTAAAACAGTTTCTTCTGGACCTCAGCAAATGGTATAGTATTGACTTGGCAGTTAAAGCACGGTCAAACTGCATTATTTCTGTATTGCAGATGCAACTCTGATTTATTGGACAATATATAGTATTTGGACCTTGATAAATTTCTAAGTTGTTGATTTAACTGTACCAAGTCTTTCAAACTGTTGCTAAACTAAGGAATCATTGTTATACAGGCGTAGTATATTCTGACTAAAACAAGGAAACACTGGCTGTAACACCATTAAAGTAATTAGTTTAGTTATAGAGAGCTCTGCAGAATCTTTTCATTATATTGTGAAAGTAATTGTAGTGTATGATATATAATTATATGCAATATGTAATTATTTAATACTGAAATGTAAGAAGTATTTTAAAAGTAATTAAAATGTTTTTCACATTATATTCTTTCTCTACTTGTATCACCTTTCGTTGATATTACTCATATTGAAAACATTAGAATATGTTCTAATTATCTGTTTTTACCCTAGGTGGAGGTATGGCAGTTGGAACAGTTCTTCTTATAGGTTAGTATGAAATATATATTATACTACATTTATTAGCAATGGTGGCATTATCTTTTATTTCAATTTAAATCTTAGAGCAGTAGGAACATAATACTAGATTTTCTTGGTAATTCTTAGATGATAATGAAAGCAGTGTTGTATCACACAGAACAGCAATTTTGCTCACATATGGTACTTAATATCCAAACACTCCTCTGAAGGTAGTCCAAGTAGAGTACATAATTAGCGAGATGTACCGTATATACTCGACTATAAGTCGAGAAATTTATGCCCCAAAATGGGCTCTAAAATCACGAGTCGACTTATCTACGGTGCTGCAATCTTCTGTGTCTACTTTTCTATGGATGGGGATGTATACTGATAGTTTGCTGTCTGTTCACCAGCATTGTGTTTTCCATGTTTGTCGACATATATTAGTTAACACTACAACTGAATTTTTCTATGTGGCATAGAGGTAAGTATGAGAAAAACCAAAAGTACAATTAGATATGGAAGGCATCCATATTTGTTAGATATGACTAACAAAGAATTAGATATGACTAACAAGGAATTAGATATGACTATTTTAGGAGGGATGAGCTAATACTTCCTACTTTAAGAAAGTATTTACAGTTTTTCACAAAATGTGGCTATCACAGGATTGTGTGAAGCAGTTGTTTACCACAGGGGTCTTTCATTGATAAAAGAAGCAAGCTGAAAAATGTGAATAAAATAGAAAATAAGAAGCTTCTTGATAATAAAGGATGACAAATTCTTCACTTCCTAAAATAAGGTAGGAAAACAGTTCAGGTATCTAATAGGAAGGTAGTCTGTTATTACTGTGCTGGACCTCATGCAAGACATATAATTTGACTTAATCTAGAGAAGGTATTTGTAGATTAGCAGCATTCTTCACTGAGTTAACTAATCAGTTTGGCCATTTTTTCCTCCCTGTTTTTAAAAAGATTGCTATTTCAGGGCCCAGGAACAGTGGCATACCTGCACCAGGGGAGGCGGGACTTCTGGGGTGGGTGGGACTTCCAGCCCCGGATTTCTGGTGGGGTTTCCGGAAGTCTGAGGCCAGAAGAATGTCCTGGAGGGCACGCTGGAGCCATACCCCCACCACCACGAGTGGTGCCCATGTTGATCCCGGGGAGCACCCTCATGGGCCAGAGGAACTCCCACCGGGGACGGAGCAGTTCCTGTGAGGGCTGAAGCAGCACCCACAAGGGGTGAGGAGACAAACAGGTGTCACCCCCCCTTCTGGGGTGTCACCTCCCTGCAGCCCCCCCCCCCCCAATGATGCTAGTGTCCAGGAATAGTAACTGCAAAAGTGGAAGTAAAGGCATTTAGTATCCAGTCCCTGATGTCATACACACACAAACATACTCTCTATATAATGCAAAATAGAACTCTAAATCTTAAAAAGTTTTTGTTTTAATTTGAATGTCTCATCAATAATAATTAGTAGGTTAACATCCTGTCATGAGATTAGTCTAGACAAGCTCTCTGTATCATGAAACTAAAGGTGTCAAATTAAGCCTCCTTGGAGGATATTTCAGCATTACATGTCAAGTGCAGTAAAAAGGTTAAATTTTTTAAAAGTGTATGTTAAGGTCAAACTAAATTGAATATGATATATTCAAACAAAGTATTTGCTTTAGCTTCTATTATCTTTACC
The DNA here is from genome assembly GCA_034509955.1 of Urosaurus nigricauda. NCBI lineage: Eukaryota > Metazoa > Chordata > Lepidosauria > Squamata > Phrynosomatidae > Urosaurus > Urosaurus nigricauda. Next base: position 94,978,940 of record JAOEGL010000001.1, read on the forward strand.
ACATGGTTGGTATTTTTTAAAAACACTGCCTGAATTTCATTGCTCTTCAGCCTTTGATTGGGTTTTGACATAAAGAGCATCACACTATTGGCATCACCATCAGTTTCTTTTTTGTTTTTGACTAAAGATTTTTAAAAGCGAGTTCAGGCATCACATTCCTGCTCCAATAAATCTGAGTGCGTTGGATCAAGAATATACAACCTTGATTTGTAGGGACTCTCAAATCATAGTTTCTCAGTTAAGATGTCATAGTAAATTTGCTTGACAAACCTAGAAGACTTTAATCATTAAACTAGACACCAGAAAAAAAGAAGAAAGAGAGGGGATTGTTGGACCTGGAATGTACTGTCTAAAAGGATCCAGTGAGAGAGAAGGAGAGAAACATATGGCTTTTTGCCAGCAGCTTTGCCAGCAGAAACATAGATTTTTGCCAGCAGAACAGCAGAATCCTGCAAAAGTAAAGGCAATCTCCCACTGCAGCCTCTGTGCACCCCAAAATACTGCTCCAGTGCATTAAGAAATTATCTGGGCAATTCTTAAGCCACGAAAGGAGAGGAAAGGAAAGGAATCCCATCACAGTTGCATTGTAGTGCCAATGCCATATTGGATTTGGGGCCTGTGTCTTGTAAATTTAAAGTGCCAGTTCCTCTTGGCAAGAAACAAGTGACATCCTTAACAATTATATGAGTTTGTCTGCAATCTTCAGAGATACCGATAATGCTGAAAACAAAAATATATATGAAATTCCTATAAATTACAGTTGCTTCAGAGGTAATTTCAAAACATCACAACTGTTTATCTTAAATATACTGTATTCAGAATGCTAAATTAGAGGCCAAAAAAATCTAGTTGATAGCTACCAAGGATAAAAATGTTTTTGTTATTTTTACTGCAAAATATTAAGGAACGTTTATCACATTATAATAGCTTTAACAATCCAAAAATAAAATTACATGAGAAAGGTTTATTAATATTTTTTTCAGAAAATGTCTGCATTGTCTTAATTTTCAACAACTGAGTTTTTGTTAAGAAGGTCACTATTGTTAAAAAGGTTATCTCACAAAAGAGGTTTTTTTTTCAGTAGCTGAGATCATGTTTTAAAAAGCTAAAATGTTTAGCTGACTATAGGCAGGACTATTCTTGTTCAGTCTAAGCCTTGGAGCAATTTCAGCTATTTTAATTAGCTACTTTTTCTGTTTTGTTTTAGGTATGCAATTTAACCTGTCTATTAAAGAGTACTTTTCACTTGTCAACATAATTGACTTTATCACCTTTTTTAAAGTTGAAAAAGGTAATCTCTGGAGAAGAACAAAACAGTGATTTGCTAAATATAATTACACAAAATATAAGTTGTCAAAATTTACCTTCCTGCTGAATGGCAGAGTGCCAACTGTTGTAACATATATGTTTGCTAACTTTTTATTGACATGTGCTAATTAAATACAAGTGACACAACCTAACCTCTTTTGATCTTAATAACTACTACGGACATTATTAAAATATTTTTGATGGCGGGGATGATTAAAACAGTGTCATTTCTTCACTTACAGCGATATAGGTGAGATGTGCTAGAACTGAGGAAATGCGCCTGTTGATCTTAACTATTATTCTGTAGAACTGTGAATAATAATAGGGATTATTTTAATTTAATAACCCAGTAAGGATGGATTGTGAGAGATTGTCCAATACCTCTAGGGCAACCTGTCTAGACTCTCTCCACAATGTCATTTGCAAATATACTACATGCAGTTCTCCTTCCTCACATTTTCAATGCTTGTTATATCAAGGAATTCCTATTGACCTTATACCACTGATAATTTTAGACGTTTCAGCTGTGGAATCCTAAATTCACTATGGAGATTATCAGATGGGGGAAAAAGACAGGAGTAAAAGACATACTCCTGTGCACTGAAGATTTTCAGACACATCATGCTTATCCCATGAAGATCCAGGAATTCCCCAGCAACAAACCATTCATGGGGAAGTCCCAGTTATAGGACAAAGAGAAAATCATGCCCCCAAATTAAATTAAAATTTGATTAGATTTGTATTCAGATACCTAGTCAGCAGCATTTTGGACCTGATGCAATTTCCAATGGCAAGCCTTTCTAGAGTGTGTTAACAAGAATCCAATTGTGATACAATTAGAGCATGTATCACTGTAACCACATCTCCAGGAACAGATGAAGCTGGTGCATTAGTATTTACTTTGAAAGTGAACTTCCAGCCACTGCTAAAACCTGGGCATCCAGGCTCCGATCTGTGTCCAGGAGTACACTTAAGGGGTCATTCCCACTTATGATTTAAATCGATTGGTGATTTGCTTTTGCTTCGAATTGTTGAATCGATTCACTTGAGGTGTCATCCCCACTATGAAAGCAGATCTTTTCATTAGCCCCATGTAATCACTTCTTTTTTGGCATGGTTGTCATCCCCATTAGTTGCACCGCTTCAAAATTCATGCCAATCATCTGTGCATCATCCGTGACGTAAGCGGCAGCATCCTGGGCAGCCTGGATTGAGAACTTTTTGGAGGGAGCAAGATTTATCAGAGGTGGTTTGCCCGTCTCTTCCTCTGAAACTGAGAGAGTGTGACCTGCCCAAATTCACCCACTGGCTTTCCGTGGCCCAGCTGGGGATTTGGACCCTAGTCTTCCAGAGCGCCCTGGACCGGAATCACTGGCAGGAGCAGCCCTCAGCCTGGAGGTGGGAAAGACCCCTCCCCAAGCTGCCCAAACCTTACCCACATCCCCTCGGACACCTCGCAGCCTCTGCCTCCCTTTCCCTCAGCTGAACCGGAGGGACAGCAACACGCCTCCCTGTCTCCTCGGCAGAAGAAAGGGCCAGCTGGGAAGGGTGGGGAGAAAAGAAGGGACCCTAGAGAAGGAAGGAAGTAGTTGTGAAATCAATCTATTGATTCATTGATTAATTTTATTTATTTATTTATTTATTTAGAAATAACCCATGGGTCACACCACAAGTAAAAAGGCAAAACTGGGGTGTGTGTGACATCTCCAAAGAACATAGGAGGGATGGTAATCACTCCTCTGCCATTAGTCCCTCCCCCTCCAGAATGATGCGATACTGATCTGTTGTTCCCACTTGCTGAACACTCTTCGGAATCTATTCTTTTCAAAAGAACAACTTTGAAACAACTCTCTGAAAAAAGCAGGTTTTTTTGCATTTGCCTCGCTTTATTGTGATTGTTATTGATTGCACCAGGATCAGAATCGGTTTCAAATGGGAACAATGGTCATATAATTCGATCTGCAAATTGCTTTATTTCATAGTGGGAATGAGCCCTAAATTGCAATTTCAGGGGGAATGTAACACTGAATCCAGCACACACTGAATTCCTGTTCCCTGATTAGTCTTTTGACTGACTAAGATCACTTATATCTATTTCTTCTAGTAAAGGACAGAGAAGAGAAAGAAACTGCCTCCATGTGTTTCAGTTATCTGTTCCTGCAGTGTGTTTTTATCAAATTCCATAGGAGTTTGATAAAAGCAATCTCATAAAAATGTCTCCCACTTTTCTCCATTTTCCATATTTATGGAAACAGACTTCTTGTTTCTTCCTGAGAAGCATTGTGACTACACTCTGTCCTTCCATAGCTGAGAGTCATCCATACAAGTTTTTGGCTGAAAGGGGGGCCACAGTGTTTGACAGGAGTCCAACTGGGAGAGTATCTTTCCCTGATTACAAGACAGTTGTCAGCTTTGGGTTCTGGGTATGCCCTGCCATTACTTCCATTTGCCCAAGGATTGCAGGCTTGTCTTGGATCAGTCTTTCTCTGTCTCTAAAGGTGATACAGTTGACTGGAAAATCCTATGTGAGAACGCCTTGTGTTCTTTGAGGGTTTAGCAAAATTGCTGGGGCATACCAGCCTATGTATTTGTGAAACATTTCAGGGCTCATCACACCCACAGAAATCTAGAAAACAGCAATGCCACTTCCCACATCATTCATATGCATGAAAAATCTCCTGGTACACCTTGGCCAGCTCCACTAGCTGTAGCATTGTATTCTGGATCATCATCCCTCTCTGGACTACAGAATCAAAAGAGAAGTCAATTAATAAAAATTAATGTCTTTCAGTGTTTCCTCCCCATGTTGTTGTTGCTAACAGCCCTCTAGTTGTCCCCATCTCATGGTGACCCAGTGGGTGAGACCACTCCAAGCCCCCCTATCCTCCACTGCTTTCCTTAAGTCTTGTAGATTCATGCCCATGACCTCCCTGATTGAGGTATGTGGGTTTCTCTCTCTTTCTACCACCCTCCACCTTCCCTAGCATTATTATATTTTTTGGTGACTCATGCTTTCTCATGATGTTGCCAAAGTATGAGAGGCTTAATTTGGTCATCATGGCTTCCAGGGAAAATTATGGCTTTATCTGCTCAAGAACCCATTTGCTTGTCTTTTTGACTGTCCATGCTATCATAGAATAGAATTATAGAGCTGGAAGAGACCACAAGGGCCATCCATTCTAACCACCCTGCTGTGCAGGAACTCACAATCAAGATACTCCTGACTAATGGCTATTCTGCCTCTGTTTAAAAACTGCCAAAGAAGGAGACTAAACCACTCTCCAAGGCAGTGTTTTCCACTGTCGAACAGCTCTTAGTGTCAGGAAGTTCATCCTAACGTCCAAGTGGAATCTCTTCCTGTAGCTTGCATCCATTGTTCTGTGTCTGGAGCAGCAGAAAAAAGCTTGCTCCATTCTCAATATGACACTCCAAGTACTTAAACAATTCTGTCATATTGCCTCTTAACCATCTCTTCTCCAGGTTAAACATACTCAACTCCCTAAGTTGCTTCCCATAAAGCATGGTTTCCAGAGCCGTCACCATATTGGTCATCCTCCTCTGGACTCAGCACTCTTCTCCAGCACCAAAATTCAAAAGAGTTAATTTTGCTTTTGAATATTTTCTTCATTGTCAGCTCTCACATTCATACAATAGACTGGACTATTCTATCTTTAGTGTTCAGCTGAATATCTTAAGATCCTGCCTTGTTCTTTCATAGCTGGCATTCCCATTTCTAGTCTCTTTCTGATTTCTTGATTCCTGTCTCCTGCTCAATATTTGATCCAAGGTGTGAGAATTCTTTAACTGTTTCAATTTTTTCATTGTCTAGGTTGAATTTATGTAGATCCTCCATGGGCATTATTTTTGTTTTCTTTATATGCAGCATTAAGCATACTTTCACACTTTCTTCTTTGACCTTCCTTACATATTGTTCCAGGTCTGTGATATGTTCCAGGTCTGTGATATCCACATATCTTAGATTGATGTTCCTTCCTCCAATCTTCACTCCTCCTTCTGAGTCTAAACCTGCTCTTCTGAGGATATTGTCTGCATATAAGTTGAATAAGTGATAGAATGCAGCCTTGTCTTGACTCCTTTGCCAAGCGGGAACCATTCTGTTTCTCTATATTCTGTTCTAACAGTAGCCTCTTATCCTACATACAGATTAGTTGACACCAAAAACCTTGAATATTTTCCATACTTTTTGATCACTTCCCATTAGAGAAAATAACAGAGGATCTCCTTGGAGGAAAGAACCCTTTTGAGGGCATCCTCAAAAGACATCCCTTGACTGATGATAACATAAACTATATCCTGGATCATGTCTCCCCGTTGCTTCTGACAGGACATGGCCTCGCTCCTATGGATACCCAGGACATTTCCCTTTCCTATCACACACTTGAACCAGCTTTTCTTTGTGGTGTCTGCTCTGTCATATACTTGCATACCAGGGGTAGGTTCGGGCAAAACCTGAATAATTTCTTAAAAGCATTGTTTCTCAGTGCTTAACCAGTTGTTCCAGTTATGCTGCTGCTTTCCAGCAGGATGTTCATCACTATTCTAAAAACATATGGAAATGTCCCTTTCCATATCCATGGGACTTATAATGAGGTAGTGTTACTAAATGTATGTGTGGTGATGGTAAATACACACTAAAGTCATGGAGATGTAGGGCAAATATCTTTATGCATGATGTATCCTGGGATGTATTTGCTCAATAACTTTGCGGTCTTGCTCAATTTGCACATTATGCTTACCTGCAACTTGGTTTTTCCATAGCTATATTGTCTAAATGATAAGGAAATGTTCACCTTTCAGTTTTTTCTTAAATTATGTGGAAGAAAAATACAAGAGCCAGTTTCTATTGTGCCAAAATACCTGTAAGAAACAATTGGAGTGGGGAGGGATCCAGGCTGTTAAGGCTTTCATTAGTAGCACAACTATTGAGGCTGGGAACAATGAGTGCTATCAAAAAAGCCTGATATGTGAGTGCACTTTAGATCTTTTGAATAAACAAAAGTTTAGTGACCTAGAAATGAATCAATAAAAAGCTATTCTCTGTGAGACAAACTGAAGAGCTGAAGGATTCTTATAGAAGCATTGACTTTAATCATTCAAGAAACATTGTTTGTAAAGGCTTTCTGAAACACATGTAATCTTTTGAACACTTTAACACACAGTGAGGTGTTCCATGTTTACTTTGCACTCAGTTTAGTTTTAGTGTAAACTTGGCATTAGAGAAACTAAACTTAGATACATAATTAGGTACACTGCAAAAATAATGTTTGAAATACAGCCACACAATAACAACATAATGCAGGTATTACTCTAATATCATTTCAGCTTGCATGTAGTCTTTTTCTATGAACCATAATAATATCTGATCCACAGCCAACCTGTTTTGTTTTAATTAGTTTAGATCCATCAATATAATTAAATCTACATGTAATATATCCAAGTTCTAGGTTTAGAATCTCATAGCCTTTATCCCATGTAACAAAAAATGCAATCAGTATTTCCCATTTCCCACTTCTACTTATGGTGTCATTGTGTATGTGTTGAAAATCTTCCTAGGAAAGAAAAAGAACTATACAAAATATTTGGTTTTACATTTGTTGAGTATATATTTATTCTTCCTTTTCTCTAAGGTGCCCTTTATAGTATTTTTTCTTCACATGTTTAAAATGTTTTTTTCTTTGGAATAGCTCTGTCAGGTAGCTTAGGCAAGGAGATAATATCTGGTCTAAGATCATTTGGGCCTTACCAATCATGCTAATGAGTGATTTGGCTGAATGGGATCTTGTCCATTGTCTTATCCATTAAGACTCTCCTGACATTTTTTTCAGGGTCATCTCTTGGGGAGTGTGGTGTGAGTGGACAGCACCAGGTGACATCTCAGAGGATGTGTGTGTGTCACCGGGTGTGCTGGTGGGAAGAAGTGCCAAAGTTCTGGGTCTGGCTGCTCTGCTGGCTGGGTGGGAAAGAGAGTCTCTTCCCATTCTGACCTGGCCAGCAGCTCTTTCTTCTCCAGCTCTTCAGTGGCAGCAGTAGCCTGGCAGACATATACGCAGACAGGCAAGCAGGGAGAGGTCTCGCCTGCCTGCCCACCTCCATGCTGCTCATTCAAGTCACCAGGTTACACTTTGGCAGAAGCAGCTTTGTGGCAGTGGCAGCATGGAAGCAGGAAGGCAGGGAGAGTAGTCTTCCCACCTCCTTGCCCCCTTGATACTTAGTGAAGCCACCAGGTTACTCTTTGGTGATGGCCACAGCATGGCAGCTTGGCCAGACAGCACAGAGGGAGGCAGGTGGGGAGAAGAATCTACCCTCCTGCCTGTCTCCATGCTGTCCATGCTGTCAGGTTACTCTTCAGCAACAGCAGCGCTACAGTGGCTGCAGTAGCTTGGCGGGGCAGCGCAGGGGCAGACAGGTGGCAAGAGGAGTCTCCCTGCCTCCATGCTGCCCTGCCAAGCTACTGCCAGGATATTGCCTCTGCTGAAGAGCTTGAGGAGGTGGAGTTTCCTACAAAGTGCCTTCTCTTTCACAAGGGAGGCCGTTGCCTCTGCCTCTCTCTCCCAAGGGCCTCTTATCCAAAGTCCTCCACTGCACCCCTCCTTTGGGTTGCATGCCTGCTTGTCCTTGGCGAGCAGCATGTGGACACTGGCAGGCATTTGGTGGGGTGATTGTTGCTGCTGTCACTTTCCAAAGTTACCACTCTGGGATATACCAACCCCAGTGGTGCCACTGGTATTTTATTTGTTTGTTTTTGAAGCTGATGGAATGAGCTGTGAACACAGTGAATTAAGCAATTTAAGGATATGATCTTATTCATCACAGTTGTAAGATTATGCTTCCATTTATGCACCCACATCTTCAGGGTACCACTTTATTTACAGATATAGTAAGTCCCATTGGAGTTGGTATGGCTTACTTGAAGTGAAAATAAATGTTTCGTTTTGTAGTACTGCCAGGAATCTGACGTAGCCTGCCTTGAAAGTGATTGCTATTTTGTTGTCATGCTGTTTCACTTCTACAGTATGTGTAATTCTACTGGTTATGCCTTATAGAAGTACATAAGTATGTTAGAGGGGTTTGATGGTTAAGGTGATGGGATCTGTAGTGCCTTTGCAAAGAAATATCATTGTTTGGCTGGATAATGAACAGATGTGTGTGGAAAGATAGTGGTACCATTATTCACCAAGGTCAGTCCTTTGAAAAGTTTGAAAAGGCTTTAAAGAGATGTGTGGGGAAAGGGCGGGAGGTGAATAACACTGGCTGTAAAAATGTTTTCACTTATGAACCAATGGGGGGAAGGCCTACAAACATATGAGATGGATGCACAGCTTATTCTTGTGTGTACAACTGAGAGATTAAGGTAGTACTGTCTACAGAAGTCATACTGTTAATTTAGTTATTGAAATAAGGCTTTGCTGTCAACATACAGAAGTCTGGTTTACTGAACTGAGGGGAATGGGCAGTTCTTGACAAGTACTGTCCTGAAGGATTTAAATAAAGGGAAGGACTATGAAGAAAAACAAAACATTCTCATAGCTATAGTAGAATCATACCCAGTTTTAAAATTTATTAATTGATCATGTCAACAAGTTTTCTTCTACTGGTAAATTTTGGCTGCAGTGGCACATCTCTTCCTGTAGCAGTAGTTCAGGGCACAGCTGGTGTCTAGTTCATTTTCCTTACTTCTAAAGCAGCCTAAAGTTGCCTGCAGCATACATCTTTGAACCCTACGCACAGCAACAGAATATAAATCTTGGTTCAGATCCCATTATGTCAGATTTTAATATTTAATATCTCTGTTTCTGGATTCTTGAAGTCAAAATCCCTATGCACATTAAAAGATGCAGATGAATTCAGCCTTTCCTGTTTTTGTAGATGGAAAAAATTGTGAACAGTTGTTTACCTTTTGATATAATACAGAGGATAATCTTTAATGAAGTCACTGCTTCAGAATTTTAAATTCCCAATAAAAGGAAAGATGGAACAAATTGCAGGGAACAAATCCCCTTTCACAAGTGATGGAAGGACCCTTACCTGATTCTGTACTGCCTTGAAGCAGCAGAACAGAGCAGAGCATTTTTATATAGATATTTGAAAATATGTTATACTGCAGTCGTTTCCTTACATGTAGGTAAACTCCATTGAACACTGAGATTTACATAAGTTCAGCACATATGTGAAGAATTGCATTGAAATTTAGATTTATAGCAGACCCTGTCAGTTGGTGATGATGTAATGGTAAATGTTTAGATTTGTTTCTCTACAAAAATGACAAATATTTTATATTTAATATATCAGAACATTCTGAAAAACGTGAACCAATACATCATATCAGTCTTGAAAAGTCTGGTGGATAAAGATAAAGAAGAATCCTCCTGACTTCTAAAAGTCACACCTAATTAAGCACTAGATTAAATATTTCCACTAAGGTTCTAAAAAGGGAACTGATTTTATGGCAACACAAAGTTATGAAAATGGCATCTACCTGCTAAATAACATGTCCTGCTTCTATTCACCCTGTTATGTATCAAGGTACTTTTCAGAGCTGTTCTTTTCTAGCTTGCTCATCTTTCCAGCTATGGTTTCTTATAAAGACAGACCCTTAATGTTTGTTTTGTCCATCTCTTTTGTGTTGTTCACTGTGGCCGTGTACTTACTCCTTTAAACAGACAGAAATATCTGTATGCATCTAGGGGCACTATTGGCAACTTCCTTCCTTTTTTACACATTAACAAATGTGATTTTCTTGCTTGTAATGAGCATGTGTGTATGTGTTTTTCCCCCCCACAGAGGAAGATGTATATGGTGTTTACTCCAACCTATTGTTCAGGCATTTCCTTGCAGAAGGAGTAGTCTGTGGACATAATTTATTTGTTGCTTCAGATAAAGAGGACCCTGCTGACATTCTAAAGGTAAAGAAAAGGTTTTTTTTCATGTGCTCATTGCCTAATATATTTCATTTTGTTAAAATCAACATTAAAGTTTACTACTAAAGCTACACAGGATGCCATCCTCCGTTTGGTGTCTATGGGGCTTTCTAGATTGGCAGGAAAGGGTGACAGGAAGTTGCCTTTTCCTTAATACTTAGCAGCTGCACTGCAAGTCCCAGGTGTGTAATAAAAAGGCATAGGGCAGCTACACTGAGGAGGTGTGGGGACGACTTATCTGAAGTCTTTTCTGTTGCTCAGCAACTACATTGGAAGCTGTCAGGATGCTAGAAACACAGGCGGAGCAGCTGCACGGGTGGCAATGAATGGGGCTTTTGGCCACACTGAACCTTTAATATTTTTGTTGTTGTTGTTGCCGGCTGCAAACTGCACAGTTGCACTGGTACATCACACGTGAACTGTGCAGTGATGAAGATCTGTCAAATTACCATTGTGGTTTCTCTTCCCTTTTTAAAGTGCACAGTTGCATCGGTGCACCATGAATGAACCACTTTATTTTATAATAATAATTATTATTATTTATACCCCACCCCTTTGAGATCAATCGAGGCGGCTTATACATTAAAATACTATTACATCAATAAAACAAACTGCATCCCTCCCCCCTTAAAAAGATATTAAATCCATTACAATTTAAGTTTATGAATAAACTTCTTTATTTTATGAATGAATTGACATTTTATGCGCAGTTGCATAACAGTTACAACATCCCAGAGTCCCTACTGCACATGTCTAGAGTTCGGATTAGGGCTGGAGCTAGGTTTAGGAGCTTTAAAAAAACTGCACAGTTGCACTGCAGCATTTAGACGCAGCTGCACAGTTACACCCTTTTTAAAAAGAAGCTGGGAAAAGCAGCTCCTTTTTAAAACTGCTTTTTCCCCACTAAAATGCAAAAGAAGTGCATTCATGCCAAACTTTCAGTGTGGGTCATCTAAAGGCTACACTTTCATGCAGGCATGAACACACCCCTTTTTGCCAGTCTAGATCAGCCCTCTATTACTTATCCCACAACTTCAACTCTTTTTGTTCTCCACTCAATAAAGTCACCATAATACAGTATAATACTGTTTAATATCTGCTCAGGATCTACATAAGCCTTTTGGAGAAAAAACTAGGAATAATTACCATGGTTCAATGAAATCCAGCATACAGAAGCCCATTATTATACCAAATATGAGGAACTGGGCAAGAATGGGGAGATAATAGTGAAATCAGGTCACACATAAGTCCTATACATTCTTGGCCAAAAAGGAATCTAAATTGTAGCAGTACAATCTCAAACATAGGCTGGATGGCCATCTGTTAGGGGTGCTTTGATTGTATATTCCTGCCAGGCAGAATCGGGTTGGACTGGGTGGTCTTTTGTGGTCTCTTCCAACTCCACGATTCTATTATTCAAACCTAAGAATCGCTGTGATAAGGGATAGATCAATATAATCATCAAATAAATTTTTGATATTGTTTTATTTATTTGTAGGGATCAAAAACAAATGAAACTAAAAATGTACACAGCATATATAGAATATGTAACACTTCTTTTGTTATGACTGCAGTCATTAGAACTAACAAGTGAATACTAATGAGTGTGTAAGAATTTAATAAAAGCAAGGAAATACCACAGTGTGTTTCAAAATAAACACAGGGGCTTTCTAGATTGGCAAAAAGAAGTGTGTTCATGGCTGCATGAAAGTCTAGCCTTTAGATGAGAAAAAGGGAAAGTGTGTCATGAAAACGCTTTTTTTGCGTTTTGGGGGAGAAGAAGCGCCTTTAAAAAGGTGCTGGTTTTCCCAGCTTCTTTTTTAAAAACTGCGGAACAGTGCAGCTCCGTCTAAAGGCTGTGGTGCAGCTGCTAAGCATTAAGGAAAAGGCAACTTCATGTCACACTTTCCTGCCAATCTAGAAAGCCCCACAGTATGTTTAGAAGACTGAAGAATTTTGTAGTGATTACTCTTCTTATCTTTCTAATCTGAGAAAACTTCATATTCAAAATGCATCAGGATTGTTTGCTATTTTAAAAAAACCTGTTAGTATGTCCATGATATTAGAATTCTTTTTGTATAATTTTAGATCTGGTATAGCAGACACAATCCAAAAGATAGATCAGGATGATTTTTTAAAAAAAATACAAGCATTTTCATTAAATTTTAAAATTATAGCTCCAAATTAATTTATAGGTCTGTTACAATTGTATGTATTACATTTTCTTTACTGCAGTTAGGTGGCATATTTGTAACTTGTGTCTTAAGAATTAAATCAATGATGGATCCAGTTTGCAAAATGTTTCTCTACCTGATTTTGACCTTTTCTCATGGATACTTTCAACAGTCCTCATAGTTCCATGAGCATGACGTTTTATACACACTACAATTTGATACAATCTGTTGTGTTTCCTACAATCTTACATTAATAAGTTGTCTTGCCAGGCAGTCCTTTCACTCTGGTCTACACTTGTGACACTTGAACTCTGTCTATTACATAGGAATGTACTGTAGATATCTGCTGGTTTGTAACATTGTACTATATTTTCAATGACTAAATATGGTCATTGAGTCCAAATTATCTAGTCTGTATAGTATATTTTCTGTGATATTAAAAAGAATATGTTGTCACTATTGCTTACATAGATGCAGATTTAACTAGTAAGCTTTGTTAATTTAGAGATAAACAGTACGGTGTATGTGTCTTTATTTTGATATCTCTGTTACCTCTATAATCACAATATGTCTATTGTGAGTTTCCTTAGGTCCCTTTTTTGGGAGAAAGGAGGCATAGAAACTGTTACAAATAACTATCTGTTTATGATACAATGTATATGTATATACTCAACTATAAAGCGACCTCATGTATAAGTGGAGGGCAGGTTTTGGGGCCAAAATTATGGATTTTGATATGACCCATGAATAAGTCGAGGATCAAATTTAGGTGCTTGTAACAAATAATGTTATAAAGGATGATACAAAGGAAAATGATGCCAAAGAACTTAGAAAATTCTGGCAGGCATATGTTTGTGCTCATCCTAATAGCTGAGAGAGTAGATGGGATCCATGCTTCTTTTTGGTGCTCTCAGGATGGACTTAGCCCTCGCTTTTTACTACTGTGTTCAGAGAAAGGGGATGGCTCCTTTTTTTATACAGGTAAGAGTTAAAGTACAGTAAGTACATTGACCCGTGAATAAGTTGACCCAAGTTTTGGGGGTCAATTTTTTGACTAAAATTTCTAGTCTTATACATGAGTATATACAGTAATTATTTCTATCTCTTTCCAAAAATGCTGAAACGGAAATAGCTGTGTTAGCTGTTTAATGAGACAGAATGTAAATTGTTATGTGCCATCATTAGGCTGCTTTCCTGATTTACTGTAGATATTTGACTATAAGTCAACCTCATGTATAAGCTGAGGGCAGGTTCTGGTGCCCAAATTATGGATTTTTATATGGGCCAGGAATAAGTTGAGGGTAAAACTTAGGGGCATGTAACAAAGGATCTAAAGGATGAAGCAAAATAAAACAATGCCAAATAACTTACAAAATTCCACTGGGAATAACCGTTTGTGCTTACATGAAAGGTCAGATGAGAGAGTGGGGTGGGGTGGGGGTCAGTTCTAAGTACAATACTTACATTGACCCATGGATAAGTCAACTCAGATGTTTCGGGTAATTTTTGACTAAAATTTCTAGACATATACATAAGCCTATACAGTAATTTCTTTTAAGTATGAACAAAAGAGAGAAACATTGATAGATTGTTCTATCCAAAAACATTTTTGTACTAGACATTCAGATAACTGAGCCTTTAAAACTTTGCATTTACAGTGCATATTAAAGCTGCAATTTTGTACTACTTACTTTGAGGTTAGCCCAATGACATAAATGGGATTTGACTGTAAGGTTTGTTTGCTAAAGTGGTCTGGCTTTGTATAAAGTAATCTGGATTTTATTTTAAAAAGTACATTTAGAAAAGTTCTAATGTTGCAGCCTCTCCACTCTGACAAACCATTGCTCTTTAACAGGGTATCATCATCAACAAATCTGGAGCATGGATAACTTAAAAATAAGATAAGGCATCTTATACATATGATTCATGCCAGAAACTTGTACCTTGACCTTTACATTTTATGATATATCAGTGATAGTTTCTTGATCATGGAACAAAGACACATATTGCTGGTTCTAGTAAGGGAAAAACATAGTTTCATAGACCATAATTATTATAAAACTCTATAACAAGTAGAATATAAAAAAGCCCTATCAGCTCCTTCAGATATATTATATTACCACCCAGCAATTTATCCATCATCTTTTGAAAACATATTCATGCCTATTGTAGTCAAAGCTTAGAAAGTCAGCATCAAGATGAAACATTGTTGAAAAATTATACCCCTGTAAAAATCCTATAGAATGAAATACAGGACATTTTAAACAGGAGATTTTAAATATGTCTGTTCAGTCAGTTCACCTGTCTAAAAGCAGTTGTACTGCTACATAATATAGCATAAGAAATTATATAAACTTAAAACTATATAGCTTGAGTCTCTCCTGTCTAGAATTTCGAAATAATCCAAAATTGTCCATATGGGTGGTTGAGATAGTGACACGTATTGCTTTCTGATGTTTCAGTGTACACAGACTTTATTTCACGTACAAAATTATTATAAAATCATATGTATAGAATTACCTTCAGGCTATGTGTATAAGGTATATATGAAACATAAATGAATTTCCTGTTCAGATATCCAAGGTATCTCATTATATATGTGCAAATTTTCAAAACTCCAAAAAACTCCAAAATCAAAAACATTTTTCATCCCCAGCATTTTGGATGAGGCAGACTCAACCTGTACCAAAGCTTTCTGGGACTTTATTACAGTGTATTTAAAAAGATAACAGGTACTTGTAAACTAGACCCAGGTCATTTTGACAGGCGGAAGCTGCCTCAATAAAATTGTGGATTTAGGCAGCATTGGTTTAAGGAGTATGGATTATATACTCCAATGTTTAGAATTTCAAAGGCCGATTTTGTACTTATATTAGTAGTTTGGAAACATATTTTAGTGAATGCCAGTACTGTATGGTGCAACTCTTGTCCTAGATTTCAGTTTCCCACACCGAAATTCAAATTTCTCCTTAGCTGTGGTGTTCATTTAGTGTTCATAGCCAAGTGATACTCAACCTTGTTTTGGACTTTCCGTGGACTCTGTTTTTACTATCTGAGGGGGTGTACCTTGGCCCAGTTGAGACATGTCATTAGGCCCACCTATCCAGCATGGTGTTCCTGCAGCTGCAAGCCAGATGCCAATAGTAAATCCAAAAGCAGAGCATGAGTGCTATAGCCCCTTCACATTCCCTGCAGCTGGTTCTGACAGAAATATCAAAAAGAATATATAACCATCATGATTAGTGCCAATGATAGTCTTATCCTCTGTGAATTTGTGTAATCTCTTTGTGACATCTTGACACACTGCTGGATCTCTGAGATCCCTTACACTGTGTGACACCCCTGCCACTGTGTGACACCCCTGCCACCGATTTATTATGTGATGAACTGGTTTTCTCAGATGCTAGCACAATAGGCCTTTCGGATCCCACCTGCTTGGCACCAATTCATATGTGACAGAGATCTCACTCACTAACTTAAGTGTCTTTAATAATACTTCTTATTATTACTTTTGGTAGTGTGTTTGTTGTTAACTGTAAATTACTTCAGGAAAATAGTTGTTGAACACAAAGACAAGAACTTTATTTACATTCAGAACTTATTATTGTATCTGTCTTGGTGGATGGTACTCAAGCTTGTGTTACTGTATGCAAATTACTTCTGTTGTTACAAATTCACTATGTTTATGTTCTCTTACTGACTTAGTTCACATGGAACCTACATCCAGCTTCTTTAACTGTTAACATCACAGGTTACTTGTTACACTCTGGATACACACAACTTAGCCCTCTCAGCTCAGCTCTACTTTATGTCCTCTCCCCAGGCAGTTTGTAATACCCCCCCCCCCCGCGCACCTTCCTAGCTGTGAATCCCTCAGGATCCTGACACACTCTCATTAGCACCGGACTACCTTTGTCATCCTATATTTCTTTCTTCCCTTTAATAGGAATCTCTCACTCTCCTTTGTAGGCTTAACACACACAGCATCCTTAGCTGTAAATCCCTCAGGATCCTGACACACTCTGCCAATATCACTGGCTCCCCTTCCTTTTATACTCGCTTCTGAGAGCAACCCCCACCTTTTTCCAGCCTGATTCCTGTTGGCTGCCCCAAATATTCTGTTCTGCCTGGGTTTCTTCCCACTCCTTTATAAGACACCCACATTAGTGGACATCACTACATCCTGTGTTGGTAAATTTTAGACCTGTTCACTACCAACATGCTTCTAATTCTAATGTTATAAGAGAGCAGCTGTCTCCACACCATGCATAATTCTATACACTTCTGCCATGTCTACCAGGATCCATGCTGTGAATCCAGCCAATCTGTTTTTATCTCCCAAGAAACAATTGGATGAAATGAAACATTTCTTCTTTCTCCCTGCCTATCCACTTTTCTTTTTTTCTGTTTTCCCATTACAGGGAGTTTTGTCAACATACCTTGCAGGCTGAAGGCATCTGTGGTCAATTCGTTTTTAAAACTCTTAAGACTCAGTACTTGGAGGTGCAGAGTGCTTGGTGTTCAAAGCTGAAGTAAAAACAAGTTTACAAATGACACGGGGAGGTTAAAGGGTTTCAAGGACACATTCTTGAGCCAAACTACGGAATCTTTCTGACTGATTGATGCTTCTAATAGTGGTGCAAGATTAAGGGCTGGAGCTTTAAATGGGAGTAGATGATATGTAATATCCATCAAGGAAATTCAGAATATGTAATGGAAAAGCAAGATCCACCATCACCATAGGAGTGATCAAATATGCTAGATGAAGCAAGTTAGGAGGAATGGAGAGAGAGTAGGAGAAAGCAGCAGGTGGTTGCAAGGTTCAAGACTAAAGAAGTGAGGCAGCATGAGATGAGAGGAAGGGGAGAGGACAGGAGACAGAATTACAAATGCTGGAGTACAAGAATAAATATAAGCTAATATAAGAAAATATTTAATAAAAATAACATCCATCTAATATTTGTCCTAATGCATGTTACAGTGGATATATAGTTCATTCATTCCACTGTAGGCCTGTGATGCTCCAAAACAATCTTTTATATCTGGAGAGGCTGCACGAAGGTATGCAAATTCCGGAGAAAGGTTCAGTAGTGTAGTTTAAACTCAAAACCTGATAAGGTACCATCTTATTGTTTTGGTCTAGCATGTTTAGAGTTCGAGAAGCTGGTGAGAGAATGCTTATTTCATCTGATGCCTTGGATTTAATGGTAGCAAGCAAAATTTGGGGAGTGGTTCACTCTTTGCATAGCTCTGTCTAGGTTTATGAAAATATGGTCTGTGTGGCATAGGAAGTACACTGTTCCTTTCCTTCTGGCACTTCTGAGGGAAGGTTTAACAGATAGTGTAATTGTTAAATTCAGTTAATTGTTAATTGTTAAGTTCAGTGCTCAGATGATATTATCATTATTACTACTACTACTACTACTATTACTATTATGTCATGTCTTGAAGGTCCACAGCAATCAAATCTATTTAAAGGGGTTCCCTGGTAAAGAAAAGGTTAAGAACCACTGCCCTAGAAAATGAGTTGAATCACAGTTTTCTGGAACCTCCTTATTTGACAAGAGCAGAAGCACCTCTGTTTTATCTCAATTATGCTTCAGCTTGTTTGCCCTTATCCAATCTATAGCTGAACTAGAACAACATCCTTGGATTAAGCAGAAAGGAGAGACGGAGAGAGGATAAGAGTGAAACGTCAGAGACTCTACAGGCCAATGGCCTTGATACTGAGCAGGAGTCCTCCAGCACCATCTTCTGAGTTCCCCTTTCCAGCAAGGATAAGAACTTCAATAAAACAGTGTCTTCCATTTCATAGAGGACTCACAAACAACCACATGAAAGTGTCTTGGTGCTGAAAGCCATGAGTTATCTACCAGGATCAACACAGACATACACTTTTTAATCAGTTCCTGACATAGAGTGTAGGTTAAGATGACCTATTTTTTTTCTTCAAAAAAAGAGCTATTTTTGCTACATAAACAGACCTGATGCCAGATTGAGAATAGCCTAGATAATCTGTCTCCTCCAGGGATCCCTGGAGTTGAGGCACCACGTCATAATGTGAACACCTGGCCAAATAATGGAATATTGAAGACTGGATAGAAATTATCCAATGCAGTGTGGTTCAGAAAGAGGTGTTTTGTTTTTTTTTAAATTAGCAGTCTCACCTTTGCCTCTTGTAAGCATGTTGGAATCACGTCTTGCTAAAAAGAAGTGTTCACCCTTTTTACCCCTTGACCAATCCTTTCTGGCTGTTTTTTACAAGGATCAAACACACAGAGTGAGATGATGTAACCACAAAGTTGTGAATGACATGTACATGTTTGAAAACAAATAACTGATTAGGTTTAGATAATATTTATTAACAATAGATAGCATTTGTATCTAGTTTTGTATTATATTTTGTATTTTGAAATATACAATGGTGAGACTGCTAATTACAAAAAAAAACCAAAACCTCTCTCTGAACCGCACTATATTGGATAATTTCTATCCAGTCCTCAGTATTCCATTATTTGGCCAGGTATTCACATTATATTTTGCATTTTCTTTTTTCTTTCTTTATTTATTTCCTTTATATGCTGCCTACCTCCCAGACAAGGACCCAAGGTGGCTTCCAGAAATAGTAAATTAAAAATGTTTACAATACAATGTAAACCAATTAAAATCACCTCATAAAACGTATTAATACCATTATTTTAAAATAAACTGATTAAAAGATAAATGAAACATCCCTGATAAAAATGTATGAAAATATTTTGCCCCCTCTTCATACCTATCCCTTTTTGGTTTTATTTCTTTATGCTATGTGTTTGTTATGAATATTTTGTTAATAAAATAATGAATTATTTAAATTAAGATTGCTTCTAATTTAGGCTTTCTCTGTGCAGTTATCCCACCTCAGTCACAGAGTTTTATCTTTCATTTGCAACCTTCCTGTGTTCTCCTATCACTTCCATTTCACAGAGGTTAAGACAGAACAGGTCCATAGTGTCTTTTGAGTGATAGCATCAGGAGCCTTATGTCCAGAAGTACCCTAAGTTTCACCTAAAGAAAATAAGTCTCCTTGTCTAGGACTATAGCATTAGAAATAAATTTTATAGTCACTTGGCTTCAAAAATGGTTTTCCATATAATATATTCCTATTTTTCTTATTTCTTCTAACAAAATAGTTACTGTATAAAAGATACTTTAATAGCAAGTCTATTTTCTTTCTCAACTGCTCTTTAAGAGATCACATGTATTTGTGAAGCTATGATATGTTACTGTGTAAATAACAGTTCATAAATCAGTAATGACATATGCTCATTTAACTGTAGCTTTTGTGTTTAAACATAGCCCCGTCAAATCTGCAAATGCTTGTTAGAACAAACTTACTAAATGATACATAAATAGAAAATACTTAATATTCTGAGCAGTGCGGTCCCCTCAGAGGATTAAAAGATCCAGTTTTAGAGGGATTTTGCATACATCATGGATTATGTTGTTAATAGTTGCACAGTAGTAGTTCTTCAAAATTGTACAATATCTTAGAGAGCCATAAGATGCCATAGTCAGTGTAATGCATTGGTAATTAAGAGGGTGTGAGGTTAAGCTTCAATAACGGTTGTGGGATTGTGCCTTTGGTTTTATTATGCCCTAGAGAATGGAGAAACGAGAGGTCAAGCAATTAGAACCTGATTTTATTTAGTGCATTAGCTGAAGAAGACAGAACAATGTAGCAATTGACACAAGGAGCAGAAATTCCTGACATATATGAAGAGTATAGTTTCTGATGAAAAAAATGAAAGATTTGTTGCATACAGTGGGGCATACAGTGGTCCCCCGGTTTACGAAATTAATTCATTCCAGCACCCCTTTCTTAAACCGAAAAGTTCGTAAACTGGGGCCCCTTAAACCAGCCCTGCACCATTTGAATTTCTCGCCGCTTTCTTTTCTTTAACCGGGGGTTTTTCCGTAAACCGGGGCCGTTTTTCCGGCCCCAGCTCTTTCTTAGACCGGGGTTTTCGTAGGCCGGGGTGTTCGTAAACCGGGGGACCACTATATTGTCTTTCTGTGATAAAGAATTATGAAAGCATGTGCTATTCTAACTATAGTAACCCTTGATTTTCTTCCTTGGACATTTTTTTTACAAGGGGAAAAATATCTTATTGAAAATATTAAATTCAAAGAACATGATTCTTTCTCCATGGAACTTGTGGTCTTTTCCCTTTCTCCCCATTGCAGTACATGAATGAGCCTTCTTTTCAGAATCATGAGGGAGAAACAGGACTCTTTTGAGGTTTCTGTGTGTCCCTGTGTATGCGGGCATCCTGATCATGCATCTAAAAATTGTACCCTTTCATTTCTTTTAAATATAATTATGTGTTTATTGTATTTCTATCCCACCTTTGCCTCAAAATGGGATTCAGTTGTTGACACTATCATTAAACTGCCCAGATAGTTTAAAGAGTCTCTTATACTATAACTTACTGTTTTCCTCTTGCATCTGCATCACTGAAAATGTTTGTCCGTTTACTGCTACTATTCAATTGACCGGAATACATAGAGAGATTTGTGTTTAATGGTGTTATTTTTCCTTTCCTTGGTTTTTGTTTACTACTCTATTTATATCCACCCCTTCCCCTAAGGAACTAATGGTGGCATACATGGTTCCCCGACTTTCCTCATTTTATGCTTACAACAGTCCTATGAAGTTTGTTAGACTGACAGATGGTGAGTAGCCCAAGGTCATTCTGTGAGCTTCATGGCTGAATGACCATTCCTAGTCTGACACTAGACACTACACCAAGCTGGCATACTTTTGAACAACTAATTCCAGCACTCACAAATATGTATAGATTCCTTGTTTTTAATGCCATTTCAAGAATGAACTAAAGATGCTTTTGGTTATCAGACCTTTTGTAAGCAATGGTTGTTTATTTCTGAAGATTGTAATTCATCTTTCCTTTCTATGTTAATTAACATAGGCCAATTACACTAAAATGCTAAAGTAATCTGGGGCATATGCTGCTGATTTACTTAATTTGTTTTTATAAACTACTTATATACCTCTGCCTGCCCACTCCACATAATCTGAGGTTGATTATGGGATATGTCAGGCTGCTGAAAGGTACTTGAGGATGGTCATTTAATATGTGCATCAAGTGTCATCCTGTAATGTAACTGTCTACATTATGAGATGTATATATGGACATATATCAAATAATCATCTTCATGATTTCTGCATGATGGCAGGGGGTTCAAGGAAGTACTGCTAGTAGAAACAGGAAGGCTGTGTAAGGAGAGACTGAGATAAAGCAAAGCGTTACTTGTGACTGATAGCCATACAACTTTAGGATCCCTACCTTTACTGCAGTATGACAGGGATCATCATAGTCATCCCAAGTGTTCTTTACTGTGTGAGAGTAAAAACAATGAGTAGCTTCAGGAGTTAAATGAACAGCTACATGGGATTTGTAATAATGATGATTTCTTCTAGAACAATGGTCTCTAGCTACCCTGAATTGTTTTGTGTATGCCATACTGTTATTTTTGTTTTAGTTCAAGTGTTTCAGGCATTTCTGACAAAATGAACGTAGTTTTGTTAAATACACCACACCAGAAACTTAATTTAAATCAGATTAATGTCGTCGTCGTTGTTGTTGTTGTTTGTATCCCACTTTTCCCCCAAAATTGAGACTCAAAGCTGTTTGCAGTTTAGAAGCACAATACAATTAAAAACATACAAAAGTGGCCATTAAAATAGAATTAAACTATTACAATATTAAAACAGATGACTTTTTAAAAATAGAATACAATTAAAACAGATAAAAGAACTTAAAAATTATACACTTCAAAACAGTACAAAACTCCCAGGACATTCTTAAAAACTCTTTTTAAGCACCTGTCTGAACAGGAATGTCTTAGCTTGCCAGAAAAAAGACAACAAAAAAGGGGCCATTCAGGCCTTCCTTGTCAGGGAATTCAAAAGTCTAGGGGCAGCCACAGAAAAGGCCTTCTCTTGTGTCCCCTCCAACTACTGTATGCTTGCAGTGGTGGTGGCCCTGAGAGAAGGGCCTCTCTGTTTTAATGTACTATAATTAGCTTATTAGGTTATAGTTAAAATAAAAAAGATGTTGACGTTTAAGAGATTGCTGTTTATCTGTACTTCCATATTAATATCATGAAAAGTGTATAAAAGTGGAACAACAAATAAAATATTAAATGAAATCCTATACTTGTTTACTTTTTTTTAAAGCCCTTACCGGTATTGTTTAATGAACTTGACTTTCAGAAATATTTCTGTGGATTGTTTTTTACAAAAAAAGGAATGCAGTAATGCATATCTGCTTGCCAGTAATGCCTAGAATTTTAGAAACATTCTTTCCTCCTTTCGCCATCTTTTTATTGTGAAACTGCCTTAGCATAGTAATTCATTTGTTCTGGCAATGAAGATGACTAAGCACTTTTCATAGGTCCTCACTATGAATAGTATTGAGTTCTGATGGGGAAGCTTCACTCTGACACTTGTCTGTGCACGTAGTAAAGTTTTGGCTGGAAGCAGGCTTGCTATTTATTACCATAGCACTGGAAGCAAATGGAGGAGACCTCCTCAATCAATAAAAGGGAAGAGGAGCACCAAGATAAGAGGCTGCAATCAGAGCCAGATGAGGCTGGTGTTCTGTCTCAGAACTGTTGGAAAAGGTGCCTATACCATGCCACACTGCTCTTGAAATGCAAGAGGTGGATGCTGAACCACTTCACCCTTCGGAACGGAACATCATAGACTGAGAACGCCAGCTTTATGCCGTAGCTGTATAGCTAGCTATACATGACCACAGCCAAGGTCAGTTCTTTTTTGCAAACAACAGCTCCAAAATCATGGCGTGAATTTTCTGGTGCTTTTTGCCATATTAGTATCAAATGTCATCTTGTTCTTTAGATTATTCCCTTTTGTGATACCCTTGCCAGTACTGATTACACATTTAAAAAAAAACTTGCATTAATGGATTTCTCGGATATTTTCTGACTCCAAATCCAGTGTATTTCTGGGGACAGTGATGCTCCAAATGCATAGGAGTATGTGGTGTGTGTGTGTGTGCAGAATCAAGGGCATTCCACAACAGTGTTTCTCAAACACTAATCCCAGCAGGCTCATCACCATTCAGAATAATTCCTCAGGGTAGCAAGGTGAAGATACAATACTAGAAACATAATGTGTTTTTTGTGTTTTGGTTAACCTCACTGCCACATAAACCCAGGGCTAGCATGTCCTGTCTCAGGTGTTGGACCAACAATGTACTGTGGCTATCCCATAGCTGTCATTTATTCCTGAACCGGCACTGTTAGACCAGAACCAAGCCCTGGGGTTTTCCAATATAACTTCTGAAACTACCTTAAGCAGTTCAGACAAGGAAGCCACTATTCTTTGTACATGTGGAGGAGGGGGAGTGTTACACCATCAGCATCTCTGTTCTGTCTTTTTGCCCAGTACCAGGCAAAAACCCTCCTAATTAGTGCCAGGGCGAATAGGCCTAGTTGTGAGAGAGATGGAATCCATGATGATGGCAAGTATTCTCCCTGGCCTTTTTGGCTAAATTTTTCATATTATATGTTCAGTGTGATATTCTGTTTAACCCTAATATATTCTGAATTTACTATTGTCCATATTGG
This sequence comes from Urosaurus nigricauda, assembly GCA_034509955.1. Lineage (NCBI taxonomy): Eukaryota > Metazoa > Chordata > Lepidosauria > Squamata > Phrynosomatidae > Urosaurus > Urosaurus nigricauda. The sequence continues at coordinate 95,003,016 of JAOEGL010000001.1, forward strand.
TTGTTAGTATTTGTTGTATATTTCTTAACTTTATGCGATGATCTTATGTGTTGTTTTTTTTAATTATGGACTAACCAGGCATTCAGAAGCAGCACAACGGATCAAATGGTGGGTTGACAGGATCACTTGGATCTTGGAAGTGTGGAGGAAAGACATAAGATCTGTCCTGCTTTTCCTTTAAACTGACATGTTCAACCCCAAGGTCATACCTCCCTCTGCCTGAGATCACACCAACAGGGGTATCCTGTTTGTCCGCCTCATTAATGGTGTTGTGAAGTAATTTGTTACTAGAGTAAGAAAAATGTCCCCCAATGGAGGGCCTTTCTTTGTTCCAGCCAACTACAAACAGCCAGGGTACTGGTTGCATGCTGCAGTATTCTTTACAAGCAAATTTCGTGCATGTAGTGCTGGTTTGCTTGTCCATTGTCTTACCGCACAAATATGAAGGAGGGTTGGCTCATTCTTTCAAATGGTGCCAATGTACATTAGGTCTTTGATTCACAATTTTGTCAGTTCTGAATTAGTGAAAAATGGTTTCTCTGCCACATTTTGTCCAGTGTAGAAGTATGGTTCAGCTGCTGTTGCCACAACACTGTAGCTAAGTTGAGCTTAGCATGGTCTATGAGGCTGTATGTCAAGGCATATGAGGCTGTATGTCCAGGCAAATATCTCCCTTCAGAATCTATTATTTTAGCATACCACAGTATCTTGGTTTCTTTAGCACACAGTGCTGGAATGGGAATTTTTCTCTGAACTCTTCAAAGCTGTTCATCAATGGTTGGATCCATCCTTAATTTGTATTATATTCAAAGTTTCTCAACAAAAATAGTCCTAAAAGGCCTTTTGATAGTATCTTTATTTTTTTAAAAAAGAATCCCCACAAATAGCCATAGATGCAAATTGTCTAGCCCACATTTTACTAGCTTTTCTACAAGGATATCATGGGGGACCTTGTGAAAGGCCTTACTGAAATCAATATGCAAAGGGATCTTGTAGCACCTTTGAGACTAACTGGATAATAAAATTTGGCAGCATGGACTTTCATAGACTTGTGCCTACTTCCTCAGCTCATCTTACCAACTTCTGTTTTTCTAGACTAATATGGCTATGTCTTTGAACCAATCCACTTTAAATGTGAAGGCCCAACTGTATTTAAAAGATTTGGGAACAGATGTATAATACATAAATTTGAATATACTAATTTATATATATTAGTACTATGTAGAGGCCCTCCAGTTTATTGATATTCAGATTTAGGACCAAATTGGTCTTGATCTATCCAGACTCTAATTCAACCTGAGAATTGAAAATCCAGTGGAATTCTTCATTGCCCTCTGGCTTTTCTTTGCTAACGAAGATTCAGGAAGGACTCATCCCACGCTTTCTACAAATGCATTGATGACTAAAAATGCCGATCCAAGATAAATAAGTCCTATTACAGAAAGCACAGCAGAAAGTCTCTTTGGGTGATGTTTCCAAGTTGTGGTTCTTTCTGCGTTGTCGTTTCTCTTTGAGACTCGTTCGGCGTGAGTTCTCGAAAGAGGATGCAACATTGTGGATAGTGCATCTCCATGCCTCCCGATGTGAGGCCAGGGCGGACCATTGTTGGTGATCAGTTTGGCCAAGCTTGAGATGTTGTTTCAGGGAGTCCTTGCATCTCTTCTTTGGGGTGCCCCTCTTAACACTGACCTGTGGTGAATTCATCGTAGAGTACTATTTTTAGGAGGTGGTGGTCCTCCATCCTAGAAATGTGACCTGCCCAGTGCAGCTGTGTTTTCAATAGCATGGCCTCAATGCTGGTGATCCCTGCTAGCTCCAGGACAGCAACATTCATCACATAGTCAGTCCAGTGTATGTTTAGGATTGTGCATAGACTGTGCTGATGAAAGCGTTTGAGGAGTTGTAGATGTTGGCGATAGGTGACCCATGTTTCAGACCCATAGAGGAGAATGGACAGTATAATGGCTCTGTACACACTGATTTTTGTGCTTTGCCTCAGGTGTTTTTTACTCCAGACTCTTTTGTGAAGCCTTCCGAATGCACTATATGCTTTTGCTAATCTGTGACCGATCTCTTTATCAATCTTGGCATCTGAGGAGATGATGCTTCCCAGGTAGGTGAACTGCTAAACCGACTTAAGCACAGATTTGCCTATGGTGACATGGGGGTGATAGTGCTCTTCCTGTGGTGCAGGCTGGTAGAGGACTTCCATTTTCTTCAGGCTGACTTCATTTTGGAAAGCCAAACTGGCTATAACTATTTTGTTTTTTCACATATTTCCATACTACTTGCAGATAGGGTAGACCATGTAAATGGGATTAACACAGCCAGATTTCAAATAAATAGCTTCAAAGATTTATCTACTTAGCACTTGTAAAATTTCATTTCTTTAAAAGCAGTTACAGCTTTTAATATAATAATAATAATAATACATTTTATTTATACCCCGCTCTTCAGCCAAAGCTATCAGAGCGGCTTACAATTTGTTAATTAGACAATTAACTCCCCTCAAGATGGTGGTTGAAGGGAGGGCTCTTCTTGCTTGCAGCAGGAGGTGGCCTGCATCTCTCTCCCCTCAAGATGGTGGTTGAAGGGATGGCTCTTCTTGCTTGCTTCCAGCAGGAGATGGCCTGCCTTTCTCTCCCCTCAAGATGGTGGTGGAAGGGAGGGCTCTTCTTGCTTGCAGCAGGAGGTGGCCTGCCTTTCTCTCCCTTCAAGATGGTGGTTGAAGGGAGGGCTCTTCTTGCTTGCAGCAGGAGGTGGCCTGCCTTTCTCTCCCTTCAAGATGGTGGTTGAAGGGAGGGCTCTTCTTGCTTGCTTCCAGCAGGAGATGGCCTGCCTTTCTCTCCCCTCAAGATGGTGGTGGAAGGGAGGGCTCTTCTTGCTTGCTTCCAGCAGGAGATGGCCTGCCTTTCTCTCCCCTCAAGATGGTGGTGGAAGGGAGGGCTCTTCTTGCTTGCAGCAGGAGGTGGCCTGCCTTTCTCTCCCTTCAAGATGGTGGTTGAAGGGAGGGCTCTTCTTGCTTGCTTCCAGCAGGAGATGGCCTGCCTTTCTCTCCCCTCAAGATGGTGGTGGAAGGGAGGGCTCTTCTTGCTTGCTTCCAGCAGGAGATGGCCTGCCTTTCTCTCCCCTCAAGATGGTGGTGGAAGGGAGGGCTCTTCTTGCTTGCTTCCAGCAGGAGATGGCCTGCCTTTCTCTCCCCTCAAGATGGTGGTGGAAGGGAGGGCTCTTCTTGCTTGCTTCCAGCAGGAGATGGCCTGCCTTTCTCTCCCCTCAAGATGGTGGTTGAAGGGAGGGCTCTTCTTGCTTGCAGCAGGAGGTGGCCTGCCTTTCTCTCCCTTCAAGATGGTGGTTGAAGGGAGGGCTCTTCTTGCTTGCTTCCAGCAGGAGATGGCCTGCCTTTCTCTCCCCTCAAGATGGTGGTGGAAGGGAGGGCTCTTCTTGCTTGCTTCCAGCAGGAGATGGCCTGCCTTTCTCTCCCCTCAAGATGGTGGTGGAAGGGAGGGCTCTTCTTGCTTGCTTCCAGCAGGAGATGGCCTGCCTTTCTCTCCCCTCAAGATGGTGGTTGAAGGGAGGGCTCTTCTTGCTTGCAGCAGGAGGTGGCCTGCCTTTCTCTCCCTTCAAGATGGTGGTTGAAGGGAGGGCTCTTCTTGCTTGCTTCCAGCAGGAGATGGCCTGCCTTTCTCTCCCCTCAAGATGGTGGTGGAAGGGAGGGCTCTTCTTGCTTGCTTCCAGCAGGAGATGGCCTGCCTTTCTCTCCCCTCAAGATGGTGGTTGAAGGGAGGGCTCTTCTTGCTTGCAGCAGGAGGTGGCCTGCCTTTCTCTCCCTTCAAGATGGTGGTTGAAGGGAGGGCTCTTCTTGCTTGCTTCCAGCAGGAGATGGCCTGCCTTTCTCTCCCCTCAAGATGGTGGTGGAAGGGAGGGCTCTTCTTGCTTGCAGCAGGAGGTGGCCTGCCTTTCTCTCCCTTCAAGATGGTGGTTGAAGGGAGGGCTCTTCTTGCTTGCAGCAGGAGGTGGCCTGCCTTTCTCTCCCTTCAAGATGGTGGTTGAAGGGAGGGCTCTTCTTGCTTGCAGCAGGAGGTGGCCTGCCTTTCTCTCCCTTCAAGATGGTGGTTGAAGGGAGGGCTCTTCTTGCTTGCAGCAGGAGGTGGCCTGCCTTTCTCTCCCTTCAAGATGGTGGTTGAAGGGAGGGCTCTTCTTGCTTCCAGCAGGAGGTGGCCTGCATCTCTCTCCCCTCAAGATGGTGGTTGAAGGGAGGGCTCTTCTTGCTTGCAGCAGGAGGTGGCCTGCCTTTCTCTCCCTTCAAGATGGTGGTTGAAGGGAGGGCTCTTCTTGCTTCCAGCAGGAGGTGGCCTGCCTTTCTCTCCCTTCAAGATGGTGGTTGAAGGGAGGGCTCTTCTTGCTTGCAGCAGGAGGTGGCCTGCCTTTCTCTCCCCTCAAGATGGTGGTTGAAGGGAGGGCTCTTCTTGCTTCCAGCAGGAGGCGGCCTGCCTTTCTCTCCCCTCAAGATGGTGGATGAAGGGAGGGCTCTTCTTGCTTCCAGCTGGAGGCGGCCTGCCTTTCTCTCCCCTCAAGATGGTGGTTGAAGGGAGGGCTCTTCTTGCTTCCAGCTGGAGGCGGCCTGCCTTTCTCTCCCCTCAAGATGGTGGTTGAAGGGAGGGCTCTTCTTCCTTCTAGCAGGAGGTGGCCTGCCTTTCTCTCCCCTCAAGATGGTGGTTGAAGGGAGGGCTCTTCTTCCTTCTAGCAGGAGGTGGCCTGCCTTTCTCTCCCCTCAAGATGGTGGTTGAAGGGAGGGCTCTTCTTCCTTCTAGCAGGAGGTGGCCTGCCTTTCTCTCCCCTCAAGATGGTGGTTGAAGGGAGGGCTCTTCTTCCTTCTAGCAGGAGGTGGCCTGCCTTTCTCTCCCCTCAAGATGGTGGTTGAAGGGAGGGCTCTTCTTCCTTCTAGCAGGAGGTGGCCTGCCTTTCTCTCCCCTCAAGATGGTGGTTGAAGGGAGGGCTCTTCTTCCTTCTAGCAGGAGGTGGCCTGCCTTTCTCTCCCCTCAAGATGGTGGTGGAAGGGAGGGCTCTTCTTGCTTCCAGCAGGAGGTGGCCTGCCTTTCTCTCCCCTCAAGATGGTGGTTGAAGGGAGGGCTCTTCCTGCTTCCAGCTGGAGGTGGCCTGCCTTTCTCTCCCCTCAAGATGGTGGTGGAAGGGAGGGCTCTTCTTGCTTCCAGCAGGAGGTGGCCTGCATCTCTCTCCCCTCAAGATGGTGGTTGAAGGGAGGGCTCTTCTTGCTTCCAGCAGGAGGTGGCCTGCATCTCTCTCCCCTCAAGATGGTGGTTGAAGGGAGGGCTCTTCTTACTTCCAGCAGGAGGTGGCCTGCATCTCTCTCCCCTCAAGATGGTGGTTGAAGGGAGGGCTCTTCTTGCTTCCATCAGGAGGTGGCCTGCCTTTCTCTCCCCTCAAGATGGTGGTTGAAGGGAGGGCTCTTCTTCCTTCCAGCAGGAGGTGGCCTGCCTTTCTCTCCCCTCAAGATGGTGGTTGAAGGGAGGGCTCTTCTTGCTTCCAGCAGGAGGTGGCCTGCATCTCTCTCCCCTCAAGATGGTGGTTGAAGGGAGGGCTCTTCTTACTTCCAGCAGGAGGCGGCCTGCCTTTCTCTCCCCTCAAGATGGTGGTTGAAGGGAGGGCTCTTCTTCCTTCTAGCAGGAGGTGGCCTGCCTTTCTCTCCCCTCAAGATGGTGGTTGAAGGGAGGGCTCTTCTTCCTTCTAGCAGGAGGTGGCCTGCCTTTCTCTCCCCTCAAGATGGTGGTTGAAGGGAGGGCTCTTCTTCCTTCTAGCAGGAGGTGGCCTGCCTTTCTCTCCCCTCAAGATGGTGGTTGAAGGGAGGGCTCTTCTTCCTTCTAGCAGGAGGTGGCCTGCCTTTCTCTCCCCTCAAGATGGTGGTTGAAGGGAGGGCTCTTCTTCCTTCTAGCAGGAGGTGGCCTGCCTTTCTCTCCCCTCAAGATGGTGGTGGAAGGGAGGGCTCTTCTTGCTTCCAGCAGGAGGTGGCCTGCCTTTCTCTCCCCTCAAGATGGTGGTTGAAGGGAGGGCTCTTCCTGCTTCCAGCAGGAGGTGGCCTGCATCTCTCTCCCCTCAAGATGGTGGTTGAAGGGAGGGCTCTTCTTGCTTCCAGCAGGAGGTGGCCTGCATCTCTCTCCCCTCAAGATGGTGGTTGAAGGGAGGGCTCTTCTTACTTCCAGCAGGAGGTGGCCTGCATCTCTCTCCCCTCAAGATGGTGGTTGAAGGGAGGGCTCTTCTTGCTTCCATCAGGAGGTGGCCTGCCTTTCTCTCCCCTCAAGATGGTGGTTGAAGGGAGGGCTCTTCTTCCTTCCAGCAGGAGGTGGCCTGCTTTTCTCTCCCCTCAAGATGGTGGTTGAAGGGAGGGCTCTTCTTGCTTCCAGCAGGAGGTGGCCTGCATCTCTCTCCCCTCAAGATGGTGGTTGAAGGGAGGGCTCTTCTTACTTCCAGCAGGAGGCGGCCTGCCTTTCTCTCCCCTCAAGATGGTGGTTGAAGGGAGGGCTCTTCTTGCTTCCAGCAGGAGGTGGCCTGCCTTTCTCTCCCCTTTCTTTCTTCCCACCTCAGCCATGTCTCTTGGTCACGACAGATATATCAATGGAGACTTTCTGGCAAGGGGAACTGGCCTGACAAGAAAATCTCCTTTCACATCAATGTACTAGAAATGGTGGTGGTGGAAAAGGCACTTCAGGCTTTCAGATCCTTCCTGCAAGGCAACATAGTTCAAGTCACTACCAACAACACTGTGATAATGTGTTACTTGAACAACTTGGGAGGAACGAGGTTGGACAATTTGCTTCTCCTGACATTACAGATTTGGGACTGGTGTATTTTGAGGAACATCTTCTTGCTGGTGATACATTTGCCAGGAGAAGAAAACATTCTGGGAGATGATCTCAGCAGATCCTTGGATTCATATCATGAATCCCAACACTTTTGGTTGAATGGGGCACTCCACAGAACAATCTCTTTGCAAGACCAGTAAACAAGCAATGTCATCAGTACTTCTCCAGAACCCAGATGGGTGGATTGCCTTCCTCTTCTGTTGGAACATTACCTTGGCTTATGTATTTTCTCCCTTCCCAATTATCACAAAGGTGATATCAAGCTGAAAAAAGTTCCTGATGACACTGTGATGGCCAAAACAACCATGGTTCACACCACTTCTACACTTGACTTGGCGAACCTATCAGCATCTACCTTGCCAGCAAAACCTATTCACCATATAAGAGGGGCAGGTTCTGTTAGGCTTTGAGGCCTGAGTATGAAATGTACAGATGTGCATAAAAGGAAAAACAGTGGCTAGAATTGTGGCTGAAGGCTGGAAAACAAGACACTGCTCAAGGTCAGTGTGTGCTTGCTTGCACGTAGACCTAATGTAAACAACAAGAGTCTTCCTGACTGAGGGGACAACAAAGCAGGCAACAAACGGAAGAAGAATCGCCAGATGAGGTTGGGTTTGTGACCACATGACACAAGTCTATAAACAGCCTACACACCTCAGTGAGGATTGTTCGGTAATTGTTCTGTAGTGGATGGTTGGAGAGATTTGTCGGATGAAGATGTATATATTTGTAAATACAGCAACTTAAGAATAAAAACCTCTGAGGAGAGAGTTTTGGCTCCAGTCTGTTTTCATCAACAACTGGGAGGAGGATTCCCGATAAAGCCGAAGCTCCGGGGTTGCCAGTATCGGAGGTATCGGAGATTGCTTGAACTGTGCACTTCTTATTTAGACCAACAGGTTCATCATCTGTACATCAAAACCTTGCATCTGACCATTTGGAGGACATGTCCCTAGTGGTGGTACTTCCTTGAATTCAAAATGCCATTAAAGCCACACACAAAACGTCTGTCTGAAGGTCCTACCAAAACAACTATCTCCATCGTGAGCTCAAATTCAGCATGTACCCGGCTTTCTCCTGTCACTCTCCAATTTGGGCTTTTCTTCATCTTGATCAAGTGTTACCTTGAAGCTATCTCTTCTTGCTTTCCGTTGCCTGGCCATCCTTTCTGCTTTCAAGCCCCGATGGTGACTAAAGTTCCTCAGAGGATACAAAAATTTGCATCCACCTGTTTCAGATCATACTCCAGCATGTCTTGTCTCCACTGGCTTCCTGCGACCTCAGATTACTCATCTGGAAAACTGCTTTCCAGGTGGCAATTACTTTTGGAAGGATAGCTGGTGAAATCGGTGTGCTAAGAATCAATATGCCTTACCCATGCTTTTACCAGAATGAAATAGTCCTCCAACCTGACATTTCCTTTCTGTGGAAGGTTGTTTTGTCCTTTCATCTTAATTAGGACATTGTTTTGCCTACCTGTATGCAAAACCCTCATTTTGAATATTCTCTGCATTCCCAGGATGTAAATTGATTGTACACCAAATTCAAGGAAGACTAACAGACTTTTTGTCCACAACTCAGATTCAAAGCTAGGCCACCCAGTTTTGATGTAGTGATTTTTCCAATGGATTGACAAATCATCTTGCCTACAAACTGTCTAGGAAAAAAATCGACTATTCAAATCTGAGCTCATTCTACCAGAGAGGTAGCTGCTTCTTCTGCATTCTTGAGTGGTATACCTTTAGACAATGTTTGCAAGGCTGCAGTGTGGTCACAACTGATGACATTTAATACTAATACTAATAATAATAATAAATTTTATTTGTATTTCCCACCTTCCCACTGGATCGAGGTGGGATTCCAACAATTCATAAAAACATGCATACTGTCAATATAAAATCTTAATCATTATCTTAAAAACCATTTAGCAACCCATATTAATATACTACAATTCAATCCTTCGTCCTAGTCAGTTACTGTCAGTTATTCCATTATTGATCAATTTCTGGTAAATAACTCACTACTTTATAACTCACTACAGACTGCATGCTCAGTCCAGAGCTGATGCAGCCTTTCAAAGGGCAGTTTACATTTTAGATTGAAGTAAAGTTAGTATCTTTATGCTTTCAGTATGGTATTGTTTTCATAAAGATTAAATGTTCACATGTTAGCTGGTTCTGCTGCTATCTTGATATTCCCACCTCCTTGTGTGAGTACTTGTTAGTCTTCCAGTTGTGTGAATCACAGAGGCTGTGAAGGAGAAGGACAGGTTGCATTCCTGTCACTATAGTTCTTCGAGTGGTCATCTGTGAATTCACACAAACCCACCCATCCGCCCCGCTTATTTGTTCTGCATTTGTGTTTCTCAGGATGCTGCTATGTGGCATCCTTGGGAACTGAGGTAAATGAGCAGGAATGCTGATGATAGGGCTGGAGTGGACAGAGCTACTGCCAAAAATCTTGCCTAGCTATTTTAGAAGTTATGAATATGCCCTGCATAGGGGCAGGAATACCCAGTTGTGTGAATTCACAGATGATCACTCAATGATGATTACAGGTATGTAACCCATCCTTCCACTCCCATCTATAGAGAGTATTACTGGAGATTCTTGTCTGGTTTGGGAGAAGGATTCTATCAGAAAACTGATAACACTTGGGACTACTTCTCCTTGTCATTTGAGTCAACTGGTCCAGTGCCTGAATGTTGTAATGGGCTTAATGAATTAGTAAGCAAAAACTGAATCCTGATGAAATGAATGATTTCTGGATGGATTGTTCTTGGGTCCATGAGTTGCATAAGCTACTTGCCCTCCATTTCCCTTGAAAGAACAGGTGTTTTCCTTTGGAAGTAGATGCCTCCAGCATATGTGAAATCTGTAGTTTGGAGTTTTTAGTTCCAACTTCATATGGCCAGCCACTTGCAATTTTTGTATGAAGATAACATAGTCACAATAATTCATGTACTGATAATGTCCTGTTTAAACTACTGCAATGCATCTCTCTGGAGCTGCCCTGGAAGATGACAAATCTGCACAAGTACATTATTTTAAATTATCTTAAACTGTTTTGACTCATTGTTATTTTAAAGTATTTAATGTGATTTTAGTTTATCATGAGTTTTACTGTTTTACATTATTTTATATTGGTTAAATTGATTATATTGTATGCCACACTGAGCTCTTTGAATATAAAACAGAGTATATGAGGAAGGAGGAGGTGAAAATGAAATGGGAAGGTTAAAAAAAATTGTTAATGTTTGTTTAAACTTTTCTGTTCTTCAGCCATGCTTGAAATTTATGCATTTTTTGAAACATCATGCAACACCATTCTATTTTTACAGAAATATATGCTTGGCAGCAAGCTGTTTTTATACCAAAATTATAGATGGGGAAAACTGCCCCTGAGTTCTTTGAGGTGGGTGACATAGGTTCTTACTGCTGGTATGGGGATAGAGGCTGCCTTAAGGTAACCTTGTGCTTTTTCTTTTCTTTTTTCTCCCCTTGCCCCCCCCCCTTTTTTTTTTTTTGGTAGAGGTTAGATTTGAATTGGGGACTTTTTGATTCACAGATCAGTCTCTTAGCTGTTACAACACACCAGTTCTCATTTAGCCTATGTTTGGGACCTTGAGTCGTGATCCCTCACTGCTTCTGGGTCACTGCATCAAAATCAAGATTGGGTGTCTTGCAAAGGTACATTCTAGCATGCTAATTGCACTTTGGCAACTCATGCCATAGAAATAGGATGCCAGATCCATTAGACAGATGCTAGGCATTCAGAAAACATGCAACACATTATCTCACACACATAATAGTCAGGGATGCCTATTAGCACAACACTTGGTCAGCTGTAGAGTCTCTGCAAGCTTTTCATCTGATTAGCAAGTTAGCACCCAATAGGTAGAATGCCTGTATCTAGCAGTGCAAAACAAAAAAAGCAACCAAACCCTGTCAAGTTAATGGGTGGAAATGTATGTTCAAATGTTTGATGCTTTATCTGCATAAACTCTTTTTGGTAGTTTAAAATGCTTATAAATAAAAATAATAAATATAATAAATAAATAAAATATTTATTTATATCCTGCCTCTTCCAATTTCTATAAAACACATATACCTCTTTTAAAAATATATATTTCACAAAATTATAATATATAACATTCAGCAAATATTAGAACAGAGCTTATAATCTTTATTTGGTTGTATAATATAGTCAAATATATGTTTGTGTACTTTCAGGAATTAAAGAAGTCACATTTTGTTCTTACACATTTTGTTCTTATTGTCCTATGTAGCTTTATTTTCAGATTGTATATCAGATGCTGATCCAGCATTTGGAAAATACTGGACAGAGAGTAGGATTTTAGTTCCTTTTCATCAATACATTACAGAGTGTCTTACAGCACTGTGTAAATTTACAGTGCTATATAAATAAAGGTTAATAATAAAAAGAATTCTCAAAAATATGTAACTGATCAGTGTGAAATTCAACATTTTTAGTATTCCTTTTTAATATTCTGTTTAATAATTCAGTTCTCAGTAGTGTTTCCATATTATACACTGTGATCCTTGAATGTCAAAACATTTATGACACTAATGGCAACATTTTATAACACTATGGATGTGAAACGTAGTGTTGTCTTTACTTCTACTTTGAGTTCTCTTAAAAATTGGTCCTTCACATTAATCATTTTACTCCTGCTTAATCAGACATAGTTATCATTCCAGAGGCAGATGATAGAGGAAGGTTGTCTACAATTTTTTAATATTTTGTTTGCATGTGTATTGTCAAGCATAGAACATACGTTTGTTTGCACAGAATCAAAGGTCTGCAAGTGAATAAAGAGGTTTTAGGTCAGAATTATTTTGCTATTCTACCAGACTTTGTGGTGGGACTTACCTCATAACCTTGAACAGTCCTCACCAGGATAACAATAAGCAGAGTTATGTCAGACCTTCCTTCTGTGCTCTTCATGCAACCTCTTCCCCCAAAAAGCTTTTAGTTCTCCAGATTTTCCCCTTCCCTCCTTCCTTCATCTTTCAAGAAGGGAACTGGCCATGCACTCAGGTCCTCTGGGAGGAAATTGCTAAAACCTATAAAAACTAGATTGTCTGCAACCTCCTAGAGGGCCTTTTTGGCAACTGCTCCCAGATTGTGGAATGGCCTAACAGGGGAGATCCGTTACATTACCACTTTTAACAGCTTTTTAAAAGGATGTTAACACAGATCTCTTCCGGCAAACCTTCACTGAATAGAGAGCCAGCCACTAAAAAAGCCTAACTTGTTCACCCCAATTTCAGCTATAACCATTGTTATTTGTTTTGTCTATTATTTTAAGTTATGCTTTAAATTGTAAGTTGTTTAATTGTATTTTAGAGGGGAGGTGGGATTGTGAGATGGGAATGTATCTTTTAATCTTGTAAGCCGCCCCAGTTGTGTTGCACAGAGGGGCGGGATAAAAATTAATTTTATTATTATGTTATTATTTAATGTCTAATTTGAATTCTCAGAACAATCTGAATTCTCAGAACAATCCAGACTGGCTTCTGTCCCAACTGTGAGGGTTTTTTTTAAAAGCATTTTGGTGCTATGTGCTTTGAATAAACTTACCAAAAAATCCAAACAAGGTATCTGTTGGTCACAAAAGCATAAGATGGGTATGGGAATTCCTGTTCTATACTCTTAACATATGCATTGTGACTGTTAACACTATAATCCTATACAAATTTGCTTGAAAATTAGGTCTAAAACACACTGCAGAAATAATCCAGCTTCAGACCACTTTAACTGACCTGGTTCAGTGTTAGGGGATCCTGGGAATTGTAGTTTGTTGTGGCGCCAGAACTCTTTGACAGAGAATGCTAAATGTCTCACAAAACTACAGTTCCCAGATTTCCCTAGCATTGATCCAGGGTAGTTAAAGGTATCTCAAACTGGATTATTTTTATAGTGTATTTGGGACTTGAGTCCCACTGAAATCAATGAAACCTACTTTGGCTAAGTAACTATGTATGTCATAGAATTGTGGAGGTGGAAGCTCCCTTGTAGACCACTTAAGTCCAGAGTCCTGCTCACTACTGAAAATACCGTAAAGGTATTCCCAGCAGATGACTGTGTTCAGCCTCTGCCTAAGACCTCCATTGAGAGAGCTTGTTCCCCCTGCCCCTATTAATTAGGTCTGTTGTCAGTCATCTCCTGTCATTCAAAAGCTTTTCTTACTGTTCATCACAAATCTAACTTCCTGAACTTAAGCCTGCAGCAGCAGAAAACAAGTCCTGCCCTCTTTGAAGTGGTAACTATTTGGGTATTTAAAGAGTACTGTTATGCTGCCTCCGCCCTCCATCCCCACACTTTTCTGTTATCCAGACAAACATACTCAAGTCCTTCCCTTTTCCATATAGAACATTTTCAGATTGCTCTGATTATCTTTGTGGCTCTCCTCTGAAACTGTTCCAGTTTGTATTCTTAAACTGTGACAACTTAAAAGTACAGTGCCCATTCCTGAAGCAGTCCTTTGGCTGAGCCATACCATACTGCTGACTTGTGATCAGTTTGCAATTAGCTTTACTCCCAAGAGCCTTTCCATATGTATTTCTCCCAAGCCAGATATTCTTGTTTATATACTGTATATGCATTTTATTTTATTTCTTATTTTGCCTCACTTCAGATCTTTGTTTTTGCTGAATTTCAACTTAAACTGCTGTCCTGTCAGTCATTTTAAATTTTATTTTTATCTTTTGTAATGTTATTGATCCATCTCAGTTTAGTGGTGTCTGCAAATTTGATGAAGAGTACCAAACTCAATAGCCTCTCACACAAAGTGTTACTCTGGCTTGATAAACAACCTATTTATGAGCACTCTTTGAGTATTGCTTTTGAACTAGTTGTATAGCCATTTGATAATACTACAGTCTAGCCTGTGTTTAAGAAATTTTATCACATACTTGCTGAAATCAAGGTAAATTATGGCCACAGCATCCTTGCAGCCCACTATGCTAGTCACCTAGTCATAAGATTAGCCTGGCAGGATTTATTATTGAAAGATCTATGCTGGTTTATGCTGATTATTGCATTGTTTCTTAAGATACCTACAAACTACCTCCATTACCATTTATCCTATTACTGTAGTCAGTTCTATTACTGTAGTTTTCCTTTTCTGAAGGTTCGAACATTGGCCTGTCTCCACTTTTATGCCATCTCATCCATTCTCCAGTTTTTTTCAAATATTATAGAATTTCTGAGGATATATCAGGAAGTACCTTTAGTATCATTAAGTGAAATAGGAATATGGTCGTTCTGTCTTCCTTAATGTTAATTACCTATTTTCCTTAAAATTTTGGACCAAAACAGCTCATCTAAAATATTGTATTGTATTATTTTTATTCAGGAACTTCCATCACCTTTGCTGGATAGTTCTGAGAATGTAATGGAGGAAGAAGAAGCAAGATCTGTGATGTCCAGGCAAGATTCCCAGGAATCCATGAGAATAGCTTGGCGTTATCAGAACATACCAAAACTGGAGGTAAATTGTATTTCATATATTCTCAAGATATGTATGGGTTAAATTATAAATATTTGTCGACTAAAAATACATTGAATTTAGCACAGAGATGGACAATTGCCATGAGTGAACAGCTGCATTTGGAGGACCCTACCTCAAAAACACTGTTTTGATGTGGTTCAAAAAGGGGGGGGGGTCAATCTTGCCATTTTTTTTTCAGGGTCCCAAGACTTTTTTGAAACAGGATGTCAACTAGATGTTAACTGCTGGTTCCCTTTGTGTTTCATTAAAGGCTTCCCATGGGCCTAAATGTCTATCCTGGGAGTGAGAGAAATATAGTAAAATTGTTCTCCTAGCCTCTATGGGCATTTTTGTCCAAAAAAGTTTTTGTTGGAGGATATGGTGGCCTCAAAAATGGCATCGAAGGCTATACTTTCTCCACTACCAATTTAGCATGAATTCTAAAACTGTGGAACTATAGTGATCCCTCCATGTTCACTGGGGTTAGGGATGAAGGACCCCCGTGAATGTGGAAAAATTAATACAATTTTTGTTCTTAAGAGAGCACCTCTCTAGGAATCTCCAGGTCCTTCAATGCACATCTATGGTCAACATATGCCAGAAGTTGATCATATAATCATGGTGGAGGACCTACAAATGCCTAGAGAAATGTTTTTTCTAGGAACTTCTAGGTTCCCCAACACAGCTCTATGGTCAATCTCTGGCAGAGTTTTGCTGGAGGACCTGGAGATTCCTAGAGAGAATATATTAATCAAAACTGCAAATAATCGAATCTGCAAAACTCAAAACTTCAAATGTAGAGAGCCAAGTGTATATCAACACCTGTGTTAGCCTTGTAATGTTACCTTAAGAGTGAGAAAGTGCTTAATCCTCCTACCATGTGTTGATTTTCCACTGCAAATGTCCTCCTGTCTGTTTTCCAGCTTGGAAGGAAATGGTCCAGTGAAACAGTTTTGGAAGAGAATCACTAGCTGTAGAAATTGTTAAGAACTTCTCTTTCATTTTTGTTTGTCCTCACAAATTGTCCCCTCACTCCTGTATTCATGTTTTTTTAGTTCATATAGGTTTGAGAATATCCATTTGCCAAGGTAACATATAGTTCCACCTTAAGTAGGTCATACTGTCATCAGTAATAAGAACAATAAATATTAAAATATAATTGTTTCAGCCTTAGAGCTATAATATTCATTGCACATGTTTTCAAGAGGCATCCATTCTATTTATACGAAATTGCTTTCTAAATTTATCCGAACATAGTCATGTTTGTATAGGTGGAATGAATAGTACTTAGTGGATCCCTCTAGTGAAGACATGGAATTGAATCAGGCTGTTGAATTGCTTATTCATGTGCATAATAAGTAAAGTAAGCACTTGAGATTATATCAGCTTCACTGTCACCGTAAACTAATCGTTATGAAGACAGCACAGAAGAAACAAGCCCAGTGGTCAATTCTACAGAGTTTACAATTGTTAGTGTTTTATAAGTTATATTTCTCCTTAGGCTAGCTATTTTCTTGCCTAGAATAATGGCATGATCAGATCCCTGAAATAAAATGAAATATTTTGGAGCACACAGTCCTACAAACTCATTGTTATATATTCTGATGTAAGTGTAGTCAACTGCCCAGTAAGTTCAGCTTTATACTAAAGAATATAATTGGAATATGACAAAATGATTTTACAGGGCTTGGCATGTTTGGTTTTCTGTGTAATTGCACAGACATGGCCATGTATTTGTATCAGAGGGAAAATTTATATATGTTGACATGCCAAATCAAACACCCTCCAGGTTGATCATGTAACCTCATCAATTTTATTAATATGAAGCTTGATATGCCAAGCTAAACCATCAAATGTGCTTTATTAGATACACAAAATTACTACATTTGTATGCAGAAATGTAGGAAATAGTGATATTAACTCCAATAGAAAACTGCTATTTTTGTGTGTGTGAAGTATTTTTAAATTGTTCAATTTGGTCTAGTTGAATTTCAGAGTTACAGAAATATACAAAGAAAATTAATCTAAGGTGCAATCCAAATAAAAGGAAAGGCTGCAAAGCAAAAGCTCACTCTCAGAGATGGTGCCCAGTATCAGAGGTTACTGGTAGAAACAATGGCTGCTCTGCAGAAATAATCCAGTTTGACACCATTTTAACTGCCATGGAATTTTGGGAATTGTAGTTTATTGTGGCACCAGGGCTCTCTGACAGAAAAGGCTAAATTATAGAGTCACAGAATCTTAGGATCATAGAGTTGGAAGAGAACACAAGGGCTATCCAGTCCAACCCCCTTCCATGCAGGAACTCTCAATCAAAGCATAGCCAACAAATGGCCATCCAGCCTCTGTTTAAAGACTTCCAAGTAAGGAGACCCCACCACATGCAAAGGGAGTGTGTTCCACTGTCGAACTGCCCTTACTCTCAGGAAGTTCCTCCTAATGTTGAGGTGGAATCTCTTTTCCTGGAGCTTGCATCCATTGTTCCGGGTCCTATTCTCTGGAGCAGCAGAAAACAAGCTTGTTCCCTCCTTAATATGACATCCCTTCAAATATTTAAACAGAGCAAAATCCTTCTCTTCTAAATGTCAAACTAACGGTTGCTCTTCAATCCTGCCTTGCCATTTTTCTTTTTGAATCCACCTTTCCATGCACCTTCTCATAATGCCAAGTTGTCCATCACCACCTGGCCATATTGCTGCCTATAGCAGTATCACCTGTTCCTCCACCCAGATAAGCTATGGCTGGGAAGGCTCCATGGCAAACCTGAGAGTAAGAAATGCCATTTTGCTCAGGGACTTCTCAAATCTGCTGCCTTTCTCTTATAACATAGTAGTCATGCATAGTACTCAAAATATTGGTAAATGTATCCAAACTAGCAGGAGTTTTTTCCCCAATTTTAAGTGATTTTTATACTTTCTACAGAAACACCTATAATTATGTTTTATTTATAATCTATAATATTTTCTTTATGGAAGGATATATATCCTAAAAGTATGGAATTATTTTATATAGCAGAAGTGCCTATTATCAGCTTTATTACCAGCTGCGCCCTTTCCTGGAGATGAGGGACCTGGAGACTGTGGTACATGCGCTGGTTACCTCACGTCTGGATTACTGTAACACGCTCTACATGGGGCTACCCTTGTACCTAACCTGGAAACTTCAATTGGTCCAAAATATGGCAGCCAGATAAGTCACTGGTACTTCAAGGAGACAGCATATAACACCTGTGCTCAAATCTCTCCACTGGCTGCCAATTAGTTTCTGGGAACAGTACAAGGTGTTGGTTTTGACCTTTAAAGCCCTACATGGCTTGGGTCCAACCTATCTTAGGGACTGCCTCCTCCCATATGAGCCCCTCCGTACACTATGGTCCTCTGGGAGGAACTTGCTACAGCCTATCAAAACTAGGCTGTCACAGACCTCCCAGAGGGCCTTTTCAGCTGTTGCTCCCAGGCTATGGAATGGCCTACCAGACGAGATGCATCTTATTATAACCTTGGATGGCTTTTAAAAAGTGACCAAGACGCATCTCTTCCGGCAGGCCTTTCCGGATAGTAGTTAATCCTCCCGTCTCCTGATGAATCCCCAGCTCCTTCCATCTCCCATTTGACATCCGAGGCCGCCTATATTTGGACCTCAAAATGATGTGTTATTTTTAGACTTTGATACTGTTTTAATTATGATTTAGTTTAATCTTGTTTTAAGGGGTGGGAGGCGGGTATGGACTGTATAGATTGCAATATTTTAATTGTATATGTTTTTAAAAATGTTATACCCCACCCTGATTGCTCGCTCAGAGGGGCGGGTTAGAAATATTATTATTATTATTATTATTATTATTATTATTATTAATCTCTCAGTTCTTTTGTCAACTCTTCTCTTTACCTGGTAAAGAGGGTCCTACTGCACCTAGTTTGCAGAGGGGGAGGGGTGAATGAAGATACTAGCAGAGAAAAGAGGTATCCACAATAATTTTATCCCCTCTTCCTCTCTTGGAATTTGTAAAGGTCTAAGGAGGATCCCTGGATTGTAGTTTGGTAATCCTAATGTTATAGTATACAACTTGGGCTTCAGGTTCCAGAAGCTTGGATAATTAAGCATTCCCCCCCCCTCCACTTTAACTGGCTAATCATCTTAAATTCAAACCAAAGACCTTACATATTGCTTAGTCTGTGGCAATCAGGTGTAGTGTGTGTGGTTTTCGTTTATCTCTTTCTCTTTCTCATATACTGTCTGTTTTTAATGAATGAACTGCTTGTATTCTGAGGGCAATATATAAACTGTCACAGCATGAAATCAATTTTCTGCCTTGATTCATCCAAAACATGAGAATTTCTATCACATTAGTATTGCAATTAGAAATGTTAAGAGCAGACAGTAGCAAAAAGGACACTCTGCTCCATGACAATTTAATTTATTTCTCTTTGTGCAGGCTAGCTTGTAGGGACCCAAGGAAAGGAGACTTGAAGCCACATTCTACTAATAAATTTATCATCTCATACTTAAGAGAAATGTATTTTTCCCTTCCTTTTGCTCTGTCTCTGTGGTCCTGCTGCTAAGACAGATTATTCATGCTTACTTGCTTCAGGTGGGCTTTTTGCAAGCTTCCCCACTAGGCCTGGGAATGTGGTACATTGAGGTCTATTCACAGGCTTCTGACATAGCCAGGCTTTTATTGCCTGGTGTTTTATTGCTGCCAAATCCTAGTCCTCCACCCAGTTTGTAGGCACTGTGTTCATTCTTTAGAATCAAGAAAGGTTATCACCTACCTTAATCCATGCAACTGTGTGGATTAGGGACACCACTGTTCCCCAGGATTCTCAAAGAGGATCCTGGAAACTTCTTGTTTCTTCTTTTTTGCTGTCTTTACTAAACTCTCTAGGGCCTCAGTGAGGATTTGCATCTGAAATGGGCAACCTGGAGCTTTTCTCAATGAAGACATCAGATCAAAGTTCAGTTAGTCAAGGCCTTTCTAAAACATTAAGGGGGCTTGGACTTACACAATAAAAAGATGAGCTCTGGCAGAGATTGCAGTAAAAACATTCTGATCAGTAATCCGGATAAAGGATAGATTATAGGGCAAAGAACAGCTCTTGTTTAAATTGCTTTGAGAACCCCAAAACTAAATAATGTGAAACTTTGAATTTATTTTTAAGCAGTACACATATTTAGTAAAATGGTAAGATTTTGTCCCGTGCTATGTAATGTCTAAAAACTAAAATAGAATCTCAGATTACTTTTTTTAAATAATTACTATATGTTATCTTTTTGTAGTACAACATAATAAAGTAAATATTTTTAAATATTTTATTATGTTTATTTTTATAATATATATATATATATATATATCAGTATATAATATTGAACTCAGTCCTGTTTTCCTTGCTTACATTACAGAAGCAATAGACACTTTCTTAAAATAATCAGTGTATTGTTAAAGTACTTATGTATTTAATTATTGGTAATTACTTAAAATAAAACAATAACAGATATTTATTGCATATATACAGCCACTTGTTATTCAGTATAGTAGTTCTTTTATGTATGAATGACCACCCACAAGTAGGAGAGTTAGAAGTGAAAGTATCCATGAAAAGTTAAAAGTAACAGTAAACAATGATTTTCTGTTAGTTTTTTTTCCTTGAAAAAGATAGGTGGATATTTCTGATACAGTAAAAATTAATAAACATCTAAGTTATCAACCCCTATAGTACCTATAGAACTTTGTTTCACAACATAATTGTATTGGTTGTTATTCAAAGTGAATTGTTGAGCACATGTAGAATTGCAGCCCCATTAACTTATTGCTTCTTTTAGTTTCTTTGAGTTTGGATCAAGCACAGTTAACCATGGTCATCAAAAGGTTTTCACTAGTTTCTAGTGATTAGATAGCTATCTCATTTACAAATATCTTAAAGAGTCTCTCTCTCTCTCTCCTTGGCTTTTCTTCGCTAACGAAGATTCAGGAAGGACTTATCCCACGCTTACTACAAGCGCGTTGATGACTAAAAAGGCCAATCCGAGATAAGCAAGTCCAGTTACAGAAAGCACAGCAGAAAGTCTCCTTGGGTGATGTTTCCAAATTGTAGTTCTTTCTGCGTTGTCGTTTCTCTTCGAGACTCGCTCGGCGTGAGTTCTCAAAAGAGGCTGCAGCATTGTGGATAGTTCGTCTCCATGCCTCCCGATGTGAGGCCAGGGCAGACCATTGTTGGTGATCAATTTGGCCAAGCTTGAGATGTTGTTTCAGAGAGTCCTTGTATCTCCCTGAAACAACAATAAAGTAAAGTCCATATATATTAAACAAGAGAAAAATCTTAAAGAAAAACTATTAGAAAATGAATTTCAAGGTGAAATCATTGTATAATGTGATGTGAAGAGCCAAACTTGGAGATCTTTTCTGTTGTTCAGATAGCATCAGCTGCCAGAGAACACTTTGCCTGGTTTAGGTCTGCATGTTTATTATACCTGATTACATAATGAATAGGAGCAATACGTCTGTATATGTGGAAGTTAAGGCTTATCTTTGACTGTCAACCATTTGAAATAATTTGTGCTGATACAGATAATAGGTTGAATGGAACTAGCTATACAGGCTATTCCCAGACTGAGTTGCCACATAGAGTGAGTGATCTTCATGTTGAGCTTCTCTATAGATTATGGGTGCTAAATGGAACAGAAATCATGTGGAGTTGTTCCAAGTAGCCTCCATATGATAGCCATAACATGTAGCATAACACCTTTCCACTGGAAAGTATAATATTTGAAGGTATTCCTTTGGGCATCACTCTGTTCAGCATTTCTTAAGCATACTAATTATCTGACATGCACACTATAAGCGAATTTCTTTGTCCAAAGTATGCTGCAATTGAGAAATTAAACATCATTACTATAACAGAACACACCGGTCAACATTTAAAACAACCTTCTCAATTTCTTGTGCCCTATGAGGAACGCCTTAGGGAGCTGGGGATGTTTAGCTTGGAGAAGAGAAGGTTAAGAGGAGATATGATAGCCCTGTTTAAATATTTGAAGGGATGGCATATTGAGGAGGGAGCAACCTTGTTTTCTTCTGCTCCAGAGACTAGAACGCAGAACAATGGATGCAAACTGCAGGAAAGGAGATTCCACCTAGACATTAGGAGGAATTTCCTGACAGTAAGGGCTGTTTGACAGTGGAACACACTCCCTCGGAGTGTAGTAGAGTCTCCTTCCTTGGAGGTTTTTAAGCAGTGGCTAGATGGCCATCTGTCAGGAATGCTTTGATTGGGAGTTCCAGCACGGCAGGGGGTTGGACTGGATGGCCCTTGTAGTATCTTCCAACTCTATGATTCTATGTTTCTTTACCCTAGAGCAGATGTGCACAACTTGGCAGTAGGTAGGGGCCAAATTAAAATAGGCTATACCTCTTCAGGCCACAAATAGGTTTTTAGTGGCTCACTTTCCAAGTAAAGGTATAATTAATGAACAAACTATTTAATTATTAATTACTAATTATTATTATTCATTAATAATATTTAATAATATTCATATTAATTCCATTATCCTCCTCTGCTGGCTGGCCCTCTCCTTTGGAGAAGGGCACACTACAGAGGAGCCTTGTGGGGGCAAACGTTTGTCCTCCTCCTCAATTCTTTCCTGGGTGAAAGCCCAGCAACAGAGGAACCTCGAGGGACTACCATTCACCCTTCCTCCTCCTCTGCAGCTTAGCCTTCTCAAGAGAAAACCCAGCTTCGGAGGTTTAGGGGCACCCGTTCATCCTTCCTCCTCCTCTGCAGCCCTGCTGCTTCCTGGGAGAAAGTCTGGCAGCAAACAAGTCTTGAAGTCTTCATAGGTCACCAAAAATCCCTTTGGTGGGCTGCAAGCATATTCAGTGTGACTCAGCTCCCTAATAGGTAATCTAGTCCGGTTAAGATTGCCTTTGTAGACCACAGCTACCCCAACCCCACTTACTTTCCCTCATCAGCTTGCTAATACAGTACCTGGCTGGGAGAGCCTGAGCCCATGTCAGGCCACCATCGTCCCCCAGTCAAATTCTGTAAAGTATGGCTGGTCAGCCTCCTTATTCTTGAGGAGATTATAGATTATATGTGCTTTACTTTTAATTGATCTGGCATTACATAAGAGCAAGATGAGGTTTGGTGGATGGCCTGGCTCACTCTAACAAGTTCCCAGGCCTGGTGGGGAGGGGGGTTACTGGAAGGTAAGAGAGCTAACCTGAACTGCAGAAATAATGCCATCTGATACCTTTTTAATGGCAATGGCTCAATTCAATGAAATTCTGATATTTGTAGTTTTGAGAGATATTTAGCCTTCTCTGTCAGAAAGCTCTGGTGCCACAACAAACTATAATTCCCAGAATTCCATACCACTGAGCTATGGCAGTTAAAGCCGTGTCAAGCTGGTTTATTGTTGCAGTGCAGATTAGACCATAGGTGGATAAAGAATGTGGTGAAGCAACACTTCACTTTTAACACTCAGAAAACAAAGGAAGACATGTACTATTTTGCCAAAGATGGAAACTGGAATATTTATATCTATGCCAACATTTGTCTTAATGTGTTGCCAACAGTATAGGAACATAAGGAAAGTAGGAATATAGAAGGCCTATTATACTTCCTGTATTCCTGGCCCGAAACAGACGGGCATGAAGAGGCGCCCTTGTGGCGTGTTTAGGGTTCAGGAGGGTGCAGCATTTAGACTCTCCTGAACCCTAGCGTATATGGACGGTGCCATCTTGTTTCTGCGCTATACATATGCGCACTGCAAATATGTCATGGCACGCACCACATTTAGACATGCAGCATGCACCATGACGTAATTGTGCTGTGGCGCCCTTCCTGCGGCGCAAGAAGGAGCTCCGAAATGGAGCTTCTTCTTGCGTTTTTTTTCCTTGGTGCGGCCGCCCCTTTCTCCCCTCGGGACCACAGGCTACTGTGGGGTGCAGCAGGTGCCCAGGGCACCTGCTGCACCCTTCTTTGAGGCCACGGAGAAGCAGCAGTTTGCCACTTCTCCATGGCCTGGGGAAATGGCGGAATGGGGCTTCTGGGGCTGCCGGTGAAGCGGCCCTAGCTCCATTCCGCCGCTTAAAGGGGCGGCTGCAGACCACCCCAAAAGGGTGGTTCGTAAAACCCCCATGTCTTATTTAAATGACTCTAACTAATTTCTTTCTTGTGTACATATCCAGTAGCATGTTGTGTGATTCCATCAGAGCTTAATATGAATTAAACAACTATATTGATGAGCCCAGCTGATTAGGCTTTCCCCATCCAACCAGCAGCCTCTTTATCCTGTCTGCATTATTGCATTTTTCTTGCAGGCAAACAAAACCATTTCCCAGCAGCAAAGGCTTGCATCATAATGCTCCCATGCTGCAGGATGTGTGTGAGAGAGAAAGAAATATACTCAACTGATTTTACTAAAAACATCCTTGTTTTGAATATGTATTATAGCATGGGTAATTTGTGCAAATTGAACTGAGTTTTAGTCTGTATATTTTCATAGGTCCCCCAGACAGCCTTTTCAAAATTTGGACACTACTTTGATTTATCAAAAACAATGGCTCCAGAATTAATCCAGAATATCAGGTGGAATGGTTTTTCACTTTCTGAAGAAGCGAGTTTCTGTTTTGATGGGAAATCAGGGTGAGTTTTCAAAGCCTCTTACTTTGGTTACAAATAGCTTACAATTGTAAACCGCTTAGACACTCCTTAAGGGTATGAAGCGGTATATAAATGAAGCTGTTTGTTTTTTGTTTTGGTTGATTGTACAGCAAAGGGACATGCTTAGTGGGTAAATATTGACATAGAATTTTGTATTGGCCAGGTAGAAATACTAGTAGACCAGCCTTGTGCTATTGCCTGTATTGCAAGCTCCAGCAATGACGCTGACATTCTATCTTAATGATGGAGATCCTGAGTTGGAAGGTATGGAAGATTCGTGTCATAGCTTTTCATGGTCCTGGCCTGATACTTCTCTGTTAGTCCACAAAGTGCTAGTGGAGCTTATCCTCCTGTCCAAATCACTATCTTTGCTACAGATATTTTTTTTAAAAAATGTCTAAGAGACTTGTTGAGGGAAAGTGTGTTAATTGATTTATATAAATAGGTAGCATTCTGGGCTGCAGTATGATATGGATCTTATATGGTAACAGCTTCTAGGAGTCAATTTAGCACTATGTTTTGAGGAAAGAAATTCATTTTCTTTCAGTAAACGTCATTGCAAAGAAGATGGTGAACTGTAACAACTTAGAATTCAAAGATATAGCTGTGTTGGTCTGTAGAATAGCATGAGACCTTTGAGACTAACTAAATAAAGAAGTTGACAGCATGAGCTTTTGTAACCTTAATAATAATAATAATAATAATAATAATAACAATAACAATAATTTTATTTCTATTTCTTGCCTCTACCTTTGGATCGAGGCGGGATTCCAACATATTATTAAAATACAGTTTGCATCAATCTGTACTGTAGTTAATTATCTCAAAAGTCATTACGCAGTTAATTATAAGACAGTAAAAATAGCAATAAGAACAATAAAATTTGATCATTCGGCTCTGTATGTAGGTGTTATCTCTTCCATCATTGATCTGGTTTAGACAGTCATTCAGTAATCTGTTATAATATGTCGGGTGGGTAGGCCTGCCGGAAGAAATCCGTTTTAAGTGCCTTCTTGAAGGCATCTAAGGTGGTAATAAGATGGATCTCTTCCGGCAAGTTATTCCACAATTTTGGGGCCGCAGCTTAGAATGCCCTATGGGAAGTCGTCATCAATTTCGTATTCTTATATTCTAACAGATTCTTCCCTGACTTTCTGAGAGTGTGGGGCGGATTGTGTAGGGAGAGGCATTCCTTCAAGTAACTTGGGCCCAAGCAATATAGAGCTTTAAAGGTAACGACCAACACTTTGTATTGCGTCCGGAAGCTAATCGGTAGCCAGTGTAATGATTTTAATACAGGGGTGATGTGTTCCGTCCTGGATACCCCTGTAAGTAACCTGGCTGCCGCATTCTGGATCAACTGAAGCTTCCGGACTTGGTACAAAGGTAGCCCCATCTGGAGCGCATTACAGAGGTTACCAGTGCATGTATCAATGTTTCAAGGTCCTCTTTGCCCAGGTAGGGGCGTATCAACCGTAGTTGGTACAACACACTCCTGGCTGTCACCTCCACCTGGGAGGTCAGCTGGAAGAACGAGTCCAGGAGCACGCCCAGACTGCGAACTTTGTCCTTTAGGGGAAGTGTGATCCCATCCAGGACAGGTTGACAAATCTCCGTGCCTGGACTAGGGGAACCTATCACAAGTACCTCCGTTTTTTCTGGATTCAACCTGAGTTTGTTTTCCCTCATCCAGCCCATTACCTACTTTCAGATAAGAGACGTAAGTCTACGAAAGCTATGCTGCCAACTTATTTCTTTAGTTATAAACTGCATATATATAATTCTCAAGAGATATTTTAAAAAGAGAAACTATTTTGGACGAATTACAAAATTAAACAAAATGTGTCATGTGTTCTTGCAGACCAGCAAGATTACCCAAGATTATCCAAAATTACCCAAAATTAATAACACAGGACTTTGGAGAATGCAGTTTTCACCATGCATAAACTGCTCCTTTGGATCACGGCCATAATTATAAGGAAAAGCTAATTGTGATTTATCTATTAAAATATGATAATATCTAATAGGTATATTCCTTTATAGCTGACTTCCAAATTTCCTCATTCTAATATATAATACATATGCAGATTATGGTATTATGCTAGACAGGCTATCCAAGCAAATATATTGCATTTGGTTTTATTATTTGCTTATTTAAAGGGGTGAACATTAAGAATAGCTAGATGGGTTTAAATGGACATGGAGCACGGATTTCTTGATAAATCTTGCTAAAACAGCTTAAATTGTCTTTCCTAATGGAGTCTACTTCCTGATAATAGGCCTATTTGTCATACATTTTGATAACCTAACCTTTGTTAAATGTCTAAAAACTATTGATAGGGAAGTCAGAGACTGTTGTAACTAGGATACCTTCTTATGAACCACTGCTTCATCAGTAACTAGACTATTAAGCAAAAAAGGAAAAAACTCTACTGTTAAAACACAGTAGAAAATTAAACTGTTTCATAACTAATCTGTTCCAGACCCCCTCACTTAGACTTTTCAAATACAACACATATTATAAATTTTGCTGACAATATTGTTTATTTGCTATAGTTAAGTTCACTGTCATCAGTAAATTACTACATGAAAACGCATATGTTTTACATGTGAAATTATTTAGGAAAGATTTAGCTAGGATATTTTAATTAGCATCTATTTTATGTAGCCTTGTATTTCTCATGAAGTAATTGATGATAAAAATTATACTCTGGTTAGTCATCTGATAAATATCTAGGTTTGAGTCCAGGTATAAAATGGAAATAATGGGAGAAGCCCTTCCTGTCCCTGTTTCCTATAGCAGGTATTCCAGCCTGCCAAAAATAGTATACAGAAGCAAGTAGACACACCTTCCATGATCCAAAGAACTGTTCTCATAGTTGATCATATAATGAACACACAATAATTTTCACTAAGTTAGGCTTTTGGATTCAGTTACCATATTGAAATGAATTACTATTAACAATTATTACTATCCAGCGAATGATTTTATTTCATTAAGAATATGAAAAATTTAAGAATGTGAATTATATTTACATGATAAGGTTGCACCCTTGGATTTGTCTGCACTGTCAAAAGAATGAAAAGAAGCTGGTAGAAGGAACAAAGAGAGCTCTGTTTTTCTTTATAAACTGACAGTAACTCGACAAGCAAAATCTTTGTTAGGAGAGAATGAGTACCTTTTCATAATTTGCTGAATCTAGTAAGAGAAGATGCTAGACAGATAGGTGTAGCTGGACATATTGAAATTTGCAACCAGTAAAATTGAATATTAAATATAAAATTAAATTATAGGTTTAAGATAAGAGCTTTGAGTAAAGACCATTAGTCTTTATTAGGGGTTTTTAATTCTCCCCATAGCACCTTATAAGGAATGGGAAACTTTGCTGTATATTTAGTATGCTTTCTAGAGTACAAACACAAGCTTTGTGTGAATATCTTAACAAATTAGTTTAAACATGTACCTGTCCTGGGGTGTTCTTTGAGATGCAAAAGGGTTTTTTTAATCTCTTTGAGTTCTTTTATGGCTGGAATGTGATTTATGCAAAGGTATTATTTCTTCATGCAGGTATTTGTGTTGCTGCAATTACCAACTTTGCTACATTATAATTTTGTCTAAAACCAGATAGTATTTTCCACAGCTAATTACACGTTGCCTGAAAATTTGTTAACAGCTTAGTTTGAAAGCTGGTGCACTGAACTAATCAGGACTTTGGTCCAAGTTAATTGTATGAAATATGATGGGTTTTATTTTAAGCTTTCATTAAGCCATTCACTTCATAAAAGATATATATGCCTCTCTTTCAGAGAAAGCACTTTACAGTTACATTTATTTTATGGTTTATTTATTTTAGAAGGGTGTGATTGGGCACAGTTTTTCAGCATGTGTATACAAGTCACACACTCTCAGCCTCAGAAAATAGCAATGACAAACCCCCTCTGAAAAAACTTGCCAAGAAAACCCTATGATAGGTTCACCTTAGGGTCATCATAAGTCTATGGCACACAACAACAGAAACAACAACAAAACACACATGTACCTACTGTGAAATTTACATGTGTGATTGTCCATGTGAGAATTTGCATTTCAGTTTTATGACTTTCTTACGGTGATACGCTCTGTTCGCAATAAACATATAACATCACAAGATAATGTCAAAGTGCAGTTATGAATGTTAAGCAGAGATAGTAAGCATGTGGCCCTCCAGATGTTGATCTGCAAGCCTCACCTACCCTAGCTAGTATAGAAAGTTGTAATACACTACAAATACACTACAACATTCTCTGGATTCTAGATAGCCTTGGAAACAGCCCCCTGGGTTGAAAATATTAATGCCAGTGTGGTAAATGGAAAAATAGCTGTGATCCAGGACCTGATCCTGGATGAGCAAGCTGACCTGGTTTGCATTATAGAGAGCTGACTGGGTGAATCTGGGGATTTAACAGCAGTGGGCAAGGCCTGTGGGGTAGTGAGACAATGTTGCATTTTTTTCTAATTCCACCATCATCACCAGTGTACCATCGCACTGTCATCTTCCCCTCCTCTCCATGTATTGAGAGTTCATCTTCATTAGGAGACAAATCAGACTTTCCAGCGGAAGAGTCACAGCAGATGGTTGACAGCCAACCAAGTCCACCTCCTGTTCAGCTGGTCAGATCAGGTTCAGAGCAGGGGGAAGAGCTTGAGAAGACTCACCCTCCTAGTCCTAGAGGAAGGCAGAGGCTCAGACATCTGGCCCATACCATTCCCTGCAGATGAAGAGAGAGCCTTCAGTTAAGACATCAAGACAAGCACAGCTGTGCAACTCTTCCCTAAATGCTGACTGAGATCTGTTGTTGACCGAACAAGGCACCTATAAAAGAAAGTTACAACCACCAGCTAACTTGTCAAGTACAGCTTTATTCTTTCTCTTTGCAGCTTGGCTTAAAGAAGTGCACAGATTTATGACCCCTGGAGTACTTAATGACTCAGCTACTGCTACTCTTTGTAATCGTGACTCTGATTTACAGCTTTTTTTGACCCTGGGCAGTTTAACTTCCCAATACCTCTTGATGACAAGTTACCGACTCTTGGCTTCTGACTGTCAGTATTTTAGGAACTCTAGGCCTCTGATCCTTGTCTGCTTTTCCTTAATACCAAGGCACCCACAATCTTTTAGGTGTCAGTGTGTGTTTTTGAAGATGGATTGAAGATGGATTGTAGGGATAAGAATAGGGATAATCTTGATGTATGTCCACCTTGATGCTTAACTGTCTGCCTTCCTGAACTGACTGAGTTGGTCTGAGTGGTGGCTTTGTAGTTGCTGGTGGTTTTTAAACTCACTGGCTCTGGGAAGGTCTGCAGGGGTAGGGAGCTGATTAAGATGGTAGTCCCCAGGAGACATATGAAGCTAGATCAATTATTGACAGCTCTTAGGGAGTATACTATTGCCTTGGCAGGTGATCCTGGAATAGGCTTATCTCTGGAATAGGGGAATGGCCAGGGTGATGGGCACATTGGTCCTAAGCATTGCCCCCATCTGTGGAAGCGAGTGAACCTGTGGTTTACTAAAGAGCTGGCATGAGTGGAATGGAGACTAGAGCATCACTTGTAGAAAACTCAAGAGCACGTTTGACTGAACACCAGCTAGTGTCCTGGTTCACCAAACACCTGCACAGGCTGGCTGGGAAGGAACCATCAACTGATAATGTAGACAGAGACATTAAACTACCAGCAGCTAGAAAGCATCCTTGCCTATGGGAGTCCATTATAAGAAATGCATTTGTCAAACAATCTGAGGCAACAAGAATCAAGATCAACATGATCCAAGGGTCGAGGAAGCCAGGAAGTCCGAAGTATGCAGTGCAAGAGTCTGGAATTAGGTATCAGGGACAGGAAGGCTGGCTAGGAAACAGATGAGTTGCTTCCAGCACTAGCCTTCAGCAGACTCAGCTTTAAATGGCCGGACACCAGCTGGTCCTAATCAAAGCTCCCCTGTTGCTGCTTGGCCCGCAGCCTGGCTGAGTGTCTTTGTTCTACCCTTTGTTGTATTCTTTTGCTCCTCCTCCTTGATTGAGGACTTAGGACCCCAGCTGTGTCCTCTGCCTCTCCATCAGGTGCATCTTACCTTTTTCTTGCTGACTGAGGCTGCAGATGGTTCCTGCTGACTGAGGCTGCAGTTCAACAGGATGAACTGGCTGAGGTTCTTCAGCAGGAAGCTGGTTGAGGCTGCTCTGTGAAAGGGAGAGCTGCAGGCTCTTCTCTGTCAGGAAGACTTGCTTCCTCATCAGATTTTTCCTCTGAGTCCCAGTCCTGCAGCTCCTGGCCCATGGCAACTAGAACATATTGGAAAGCCTATGCAGTGAAGAAATTATACTTCTCAGCCACTGTTGCATCTGCACAGTGTCATCCAGCAGAGCTGTCTTGAGTGGTCAGAGGCATCTTACACTCTGCATCACAAGAAGAGAACACAAACCACTCAACAGCCAACCTGTGAAAAGTTTGCAAGACACTGCAGACAGAATCAATGGAATCTTCTCTGACTTGGATACTGTAATTGATACAGGTCCAGTGAATGTCACCTTGACTGTTCATCCTGTATTGTTGGATTTTTCCCAACATGTGCAGCTATCCAACTGAGGGGTAATTGGAGAGGAAAGACTCAACATGTGTGGACCTCTGCCTTTCCTGAAAGCAGCCAAAGATGGCCAACTGAATAGATAAGGGGAACTGTAAAAGACAGGTTCCCATCCTGCCTACGTGAGGCTGTAGTGAGGTGGTTACTGGGGGAAAAAATCCTCCTAGAATCCCACCACACTAGAGAATTGGCAGCCAGTCTCCATTATCCCTTTCTTGAGCAAGGTTCTAGAGTGTGCAATGTTTCCTTGGTCCAAATATTGCAGGATATCATTATCTACCGTATATACCTGACTATCAATTGATCTCATGTGTAAATGAAGGGCGGGTTTTGCAATCAAAAGTATGTATTTTGATACGACCTATGGATAAGTTAAAGGTAAAACCTAAGGGCATGTAAATAATGATCTAAAGGATAAAGCAAAGAAAAACAATGCCAAAGAATTTACAAAATTCTAGCAGGCATAACTTTGTGCTCACACTAAAGGCTGGATGGATGAGAAAGTAGATCAGGGTCAGTACTTCCAGGACAGATTACACTCTTGCCTTTCACCAGGGGATGGTTCATTTTTAAATAAGCATTAAAGTACAGTACAGTGGGCCCTTCCTATACATGGGGCATCTGTTCCGAATCCCCCCCTCCACATATGGGAAAAACGCTTGTGCTGAAATCCTATTGATTCCTGTGGTAGCATGCTGATAGGTGCATGCTTGGAGCGTGCACATCATTTTGTCCTCCTGGGCTTGCTGTATATGTAAGCTCAAAGCCACAAACAGCAAGCTGGCATATGGTGCGGCCACACTATACTTAATATTGACCTGTGGATAAGTCAACTCAGTTTTTTGGGGGTCAATTTTTTGACTAAAATTTCTAGACTTATACATGAGTATGTACAGTAGATGTTGGAATTTTATTTCTTGAGATTTGTTAGAAAACCCAGGAAAGTAGGAGAGATTGTTTAATCTCACCAGCAGAGCAAACACAGCAGAATGTAGGTGAGCAGGAAAACTAGGTCCACTTTATCTCCCAGCCCACATGTCCCCAAATTAAAACAGAGGCCCTTTAGTTAGAGTGAAAAATAACAAATGTACTTACAAAATCATGTGTATGAGGAAATTCACAGGTCTTGCTTCGTGTTGCAAAGAAGATGAGGTAGAAAGGTAGACTACGTGCTTCTTAAGAAAGTTTTCCTTTAGCATGCAAGAGAGGGCATGCTTATCCAGACCCAGACAAGATTAAAGAGTTATAATAGCGATTGTCTCAGGGACAAAAACAAAAGGTGAAGTGTGCTCTTAGTAAACAGGAAATGAGGTAGGGCTTTGAGTAAACAATAAAACTATCATAGACATGCATTTATGTTCCCAGGTCTCAGCATGTGAAGTTGCTAAATATCCCAGCAGTAAAGCCATTATAACTTGGCTTCAGGCTTAGAAAGGACTCAGTTTTGCCTCCTGTTTAACATACCTGTATCAAGTGTTGAAAGTGTTGGGAGAAGTTATATGGGGTTTGGTGTCACCAATATGCTAATAACTCTATCCTGTGTCTAAGGAAACTGTTTTAGTACTGAACTAGTGTTTTTGGTCAGGAATTGTTAGAAAATCATTGCATTCATTAGATAGGTTAGGATGTAGCTTCTATGCATATGTAGATTTAAGCCATTAGTAAAGTTTTGTTTTTAAAGTTATTTGTGTTGTCTTTGAGTCAGCCTCAGTTCTTAGAGAAGCATTGTTAGGCAAAAACCGTTTCTGCTGCTCTGCAGATTTAAAAATACACTAACAGGCTTGGCTTTGATATTTTTTGATATTTTGATATTTTTGTTTCCTCACCAAAGGCTTAAACCTTAGGAAACTCAAATCTCCTACAGGAATGAACTGGATGAGAGCAAACAAATTTAAACTTTATGGCAGTACACATGGGTGGTGAAACGCTGCTTCTCTTTGCTGTGCAACAACATTTACATGCTTCTGCATAGATGCACTCTTAAAAAAGGAGATGCCTAGAGTGGCTCCTTTTTTGCCATGTCATAAGGGCTGCAACACAACCCTATGATGCTGCTTCTGTGGAGAGGCTTTTTATTTTTTCTTTCCCTTTCTCCTTGGGCTGCCTGTGTCTGGAGATGCTTAAAGTTCCCTCACTTATTGACAGGGGTGTGAAGGGGAGAAGGGGATTGGATGTGGCAGCTATCTAATGACAGTGCATGTAGGTGAAGATTGTTAGAAAACAAAAAAGGCTGTTGGTAAATAGGTTTATGCATCCTGGGAAGGGAAAATGGTGTGTGGGAAGAAACTCCTTTTCATAATACTGTAATTTGAATTTGGCTAGGGAAATGTGTGGCTACAAACAGAATTTGATTTCAGGATTTTTAAGAGTTATTGTGGCATAAACAGGATGAATTCTGGGCAAATAACTTCACAGTAAATCTGAATTGTTTTGCTGGTGTTGATTCATTTACTTCAGTTTTTAAAAAATCTGTCATTTTTCACTTGCAAAGCTGAAAATATTAATATTGTTGTTAAAATATAATTTGTAAATAAGATAGTCTTTTTCCATTCTTTAGTGATATGGCCTGTGGTTATACCAAATTGCTTCATTCAATTCAGAAGATCATCTACCAGCAAGGATATGATGGCTCTGTTCTCCAGGTATAAAGCAACATCTGCATTGTTTCCAAGCACAGATATATGTTTTATAATGTTTGTTAGGGGGATTCAGTAGTGGTGGGGGTGCGGTGCCTTCCATTCCAAATCTATTGTGTCTGCTGGGTGAACAGGCATGCCAGATCCCAAACTGGGAGGCTGCTGAAGAAGGGGTATGCACCACACCTGTTCCTTCTTCTCTGCTGCTCTGTCTTCGGTGAGGGAACCAAGGCAGCAGAGAAGCCTGAACTATAACCCCCTCCTTTCCTTCCATCCCTCCCCCCACTGCCTCTCCTGCCCATCTGCCCCTCGGCAGGGTCTGGCAAGTAGTAACCAGCTGGCCAGGGGGCAGACAGACAAAGCATTGGGAGGGGAGGGAGAGTGAAGGGCAGTCCTCTGTAGCCCCTTTGGCAGCCCTTTCTGGGCACTTGGGTTATACAAACCCTGGTGATATCCACCCTACTGACACAACTAATGTTCAGTAACATTCCACCCTACCCATACAACCTCCTAGAAACTCCCAAAAGAGGTTTGTCTTTTTTATTATTGTTTTAAGTGCACAACCTAGTTTCGTAGAATGTTTTTTCCACTTGCTCTTATGTGCATTGTGCCATATGGAAGGATTTCTGACAGGAAGGTCTCTTGTGCACATAGAGAGGTGCATTCATAGCACAGCTGCTGGCTTTTATACTTCCTGCTAATTTTTATATTGGAAGTAAAAACTTCTGATTCACAGGCCAAAATCCATGATCATGTTCTTATACATATAGAACAGATTCCATATGTACAAGGAAATGCTTGGTGTGGCGAGTCAAACTACAGTCCCTCACACAGTACTGAATGTTACATGGGAGGGCTTTAAATCTCATCTTGCTTTTACACAGTTTACATTCAGTCATCTTTTTAAAAGGTCTTAATAGAACCTATTATATAGGACCTATATTTAATAGGTCATAACATGAGTCTTTAACAGAGCCAGTGTGGTGTGAGTCCAGCACAGTGCAGTGGCTTGAGTGTTGAGTGAGGACTCTGGGAGCCTAGGGTTCAGATATCCCCACAGCCATGGAGATGTTGGACTAGTCTCAATCTCTCAGCCTTAGAGGAAGGAAATGATATACCTCATCTGAAGAAATCTTGCCAAGAAAATCCTATGATGGTGTGCCTATAAGTCAGAATGAGCATGAAGGCATGCAGGAAACAAGAACAACAACAGGAGAAAAATGTTCTGTTTGAACTAATATTTCTTAGGTTGTGGTACAGTAAATAATAGGAACACCTGAGAGAGTGCCTAGGTGTGTTAAATATGGGAGGAAAAATGTTTAGAGCACTGTTGAAATTATTATTATTCCATCTCTATCATTATTGGCACATTTTATTAAACCTTTTTTCAGCAAGTGTCTTAATTGTTATCTGGAGAATTAAGTCTAAAATCTCTCTCTCCTAAATCAAACATTGTTTTTATTTAAAGTTTCTCAAGCACAGCTCTCCTGGTTAATTTAGTTTTCAGTCTGTATTGAGCTTTAAGAGTAAGCATATTTTTGTGGATTTTTTTTTTAAGTATAGTAATGCCCTTCTGGAGAAGTAAATTGGTCCCTGACAGGCACCTCTGCTTTCGTTACCTTAGCAACAGGCATGTCAAAACAGTTCCCCAGAACAGTATGTTGAGCTGCTCCTCCAACATGATGACAGATCCATAGGAAGCAGGAAATCAGAGAATATCAGAAGCAACTGCACCAAAGTGACATGAAAACCCTGGGAGCAGACAGCAATAATCTGTTATTGGAAAAAAGTGTATTTCCTCCCCTAGATACTGGACAAGGAATAAAAATAGTACTTAGTTATCTCCTCTGTGTATCTCCATTTATTTCATCTATTGGTCTATCTATCTAGTAAAAATACTAGAAACTGCAAGTGGATGAAACAATTTTCGTGTCAAGAAGAATGGTTTGTTCTGTGTGTGTTTTAAACAATTGGAATAATAGATTTGATTTCCATTGATAATTATCTTATTAATAAAATATTCCTTTATTTCAAACCCTTTCTCAATTATGCTTGACAGCAATACTTTTAAATAATACTATAAAATAAGAGTGGAATGCTAGAACACAAGAATAAAGGGAGAAATGTAATAGTCATCCATTAAAAATATTTTACCATGGGCAAGAACCAAACCACAAGTTCCACTGTCAGAGCAGTGAAATCTAGCAAATGTAAAAATGGTCAGTGTCCCCTTCCCACTGCAAATCTGGAGACCTGGAAAACCCTCTGGGGCCAGTTTCCAGGATCCCCCCAAGAGTTACATGGGGAAATAAGGGGCAAGTAGGTTCTGTTGCATTGCAGCTGCAACATCAATAAAGTGTTAGATTTAGGCCCTAGGCAGAGTCTGATATATTAAAACAATTAATTAAGAGGGCAAACATATAATCCAAAATCCCGTGGAAACACATTAAAGAAAATTCCAGTGTCTGAGTGCAGTTACTCAAAAGGCTTTTTATATGGTCCTAAACACACTAAGCACACATTACCCTTAATCCTATTGCTATTCCTCACTAAAGTAGACCCAATGAATCAGCTGGATTTACTTATGCCTTGTCTCATAATTCAACAGTTGATTCAGTGGGTCTACTCTACTTGTAACTAATAGACAGGATTCTAGCTATTATGATACAAAAGAGAGCTACAGGAAACAGCCGACAGTTCTGTTATACACATCCTACACAACACAAACCACCTATTGGGCTGGTGGAGGTAGGAGATGCCTAAACGTGCTAGCCTACATCAGTGAGAGGTATTGACAGTTGAGCAGTCATGTTCAGCTTTAATATGGCTTTGTTCCACACAGACATCATTGGATGACAGCAATTCCATTGCACACAGCCACTTTTAATTTTACCTGCAAGATTATTTGACTGTTTTCTGTGGCCATATCACCACTTCTCTGCCCCCACCACACCTTGCTCATTGCCCAGGGAAGGCCCAGCTCTGCCTTTAGGATGAAATAGCATCTCATAGAAAGTGGGAAGTGTGGTAAGGGCAGATAATTTTTCTATCAAAATTTCCTTCCAATTTGTTACTCCCTACTAAGTGGAAGGGTACACCAGAGTTTATTTCCCCTTTTCAGGGCTTCAGTTTGCACTAATTGTTTATATATATATATATTTCACAGAAAAAGGAAAGGAACATTTTAAGAATTGGAATTCAGAGCCTTGGATCAGTACTGTGGGGTGATGATATTTGTTGTACTGAAAATCCAGAGAATATTAGTAGACTCACAAAATTTTTGTATGCTCTCCGTGGCCTCCTCAGAACATCTTTATCTGCCTGCATGATCACTATCCCAGCTCATCTGATCCAGGTAGGTGTAATCCAGTTGTTTTATCTAATGTTAATGAGTATATAAAAATACAGTAATTTAATGCAGTTAATTATTAGAAATCACCATAGTGGTGCTACTGGGTGTTAATTTGTGGATTATTATTAATTTCCAAAGTGCAGTTGCATTACTGAAATATTGGGTTTCTTTCAGCGCTTGCTATTAAATAGTAATCATTCATAATTTAGTGGAGCCAAACAAGTGTGATTAGAATTCTTCTCTTGCAGTAGGGCTTTCCTAGTTGCTTTTCCCTTCAGTAGCTCCTTGTATCCAAAGTAGAGGCTGTCAGCAGAAGCCAAAGTAATATAAAAAAGTTTGCTCATGGAATGGAATGTTTTCACTTTTTCCTCCCCATGGCCACCCCCAATGGCCCAAAATTCTGCTGTGGCTGCTCCCAAAACAAAATTGCGAACACATTCAGGAGACTTGCAAGGAAATGCATAGTAGATTGCCAACAGCTCCCTTCCTAATTCTGTTTAAGGGAGAAGATCCTTGAGTGGAGAAACATCACTGGATTTCTCTTGCTGGTTTCTGAGGACAGCACTAATAGCCATGTGTTCCATAGATTTGGGTTGATAATAATGACCAACCAAATATTAGTTTTTGCCATGACTGTTTCTTTCCCTCAGTAGGTGAGGTCTTGCCTCAGTCCTTCCATTATACTTCTAAAACATGATTTGGCTGCTTCCTGCAACTTATTAATTTTTAAAAAAAATATTATTTCTTACACATTATTTCATTTCCAGACATCAATTTCCAAATACCATTTTCCAGATATGTTAATTAAAGCAGATTAAGCTTAACCTGTCTTTAGGTTAGGGATGGGGCCTGCCTAATATTATTAGATTATAGTTTCAATCAACCTCAGACAGCATAGCCAGTGGGATGGACATTACCAACCAACAACATTTGTAGGACAATTGCCAATTTAGATTCTAAGACCTGCTCGTCAGTAGAGTTATTTGTCATTTAATTAAATTTACAGTATTTGAAGTTTCTTAATTCTATTTGGATTGTGCATTTTCATTTTTTCCATACTAAGAGTTATTTTAGCATTATTTGTGAAACTGGGAAAATGAGATAATTGAGGGCAAGTATTTTTGGAGACAGCAGGGTGTCCTTGTTTGAGTGTTGGACTACAGCTTTGGAACACAGGGTTTGAACCCCCACTCAGTCAAAGAAATCCACGCCATGACCTTGGACAAGTCACACACTCTCAGCCTCAGAGGAAGGTAAAAACAACCTCTCCTTTGAATAAATCCTGGCAGGAAAACATAATGATAGGGTCACCATTATCTAGAAATGAAGGCACACAATAACAGCAATTACAGCAACATTTTTTGGGAAAATTACACTGAATGAAGAGTTGCAAGCCCATGGCCATACTGTACTAAGACTGCAAAAAACTGATACTGCAGAACAGAGATGTTAATTATATGAAAATTGAAAGATTGCTTGCAATAAGAATATGTTGGAACATAGTCAAGTACCGGTAGGCATGGAGCCTCTAGGAAGGAATTTAAAGATATCAGAAAGCATCTTGAAAAAAATAATAGGAATAAAATAAGGCTTTATTCTGCATCATTATTCCCCCCCCTCCAAAAAAAAAAATTAAAATGTTTACACTGTTTTTGTGGCCCTTTCGTATATTTTTGATTTAGGCAATCAGAGGCAACTTTAGCATAAACTTGATAATACTGTACTAACTTGAGTAAATGACTGCTTTGGTTGATGAAGAAGCTACATAACCTAAACTGTACACACATTACAGTTGACTAAAAAAGGCAACATTTATCATGGCGTTAAACAAGGGTGTATTTAGCCTCCTTTCTGTTCACTTTTTTCCAGTGTAATCTTCCATGCAACACCAGATTAGCAGTATTACTGTATACTGGTGACACAGTGCTAACATCACTCTTCCAGATTGTCCTTAGGCAGGTGTTATCACAGGTTGGCCAGTTCTGTAAATAAGAATATTTTTATGATTAACTCAGTGACATAACTGTATAACTCTGGAATATCAGTATGCAAAGGGATTGTGTAGCACTAGACTAACTGAGCAAAAGACATTGTAGCATGAGCTTTTATAGACTTGAGTCCAAAACACACTGCAGAAATAATTCAGTATGAGACCACTTTCACTGTCCTGGATCAGTGCTAGGGAATCCTAATAATTATAGTTTATTGTGGCACCAGAGCTCTCTGACAGAGAAGGCTAAGTGTCTCACAAATCTACTGCCAGGGCAGTTAAAGCAGTCCTGGACTGGATTATTTCTGCAGTATATTTTGGGCCCAAATCAGAGGGGGGCGGCTTTTGGTCGCTGCAGGAGTGTGGCGATTAGACACATGCCCCAAGAGTGCCCAGAAGCCACACTGGGGCTGGCTGCCTATGGTGGCCTAAAGCCAGCTTTGAAAGGAGCACATAGTAGCCTGTTTCTAGAACATCATTCTACAGTGAGCCCTTGTTATACGCTAGGGTTTGGTTCCAGGCCTCCCCCCCCCCCCCCGTGGATAACAAAATCTGTGGATGCTCAAGTCCCATTCAATCCAATGCCATATCAAAATGGTGTATTTTATATAAAATTGAAAATCAAGGTTTGCTATTTGGAATTTATGCATTTTCTCAATATTTTCAAGCCGTGTATGCTTGAATTAGTGTATAAAAATCTGTGGATAAGGAGGGCTAACTGTATACCAAGTTATCTAGAAATTTTAATTTCTACTTATAAGCATTTAATGAATTGGTATTCCAGACAAGGTTATCAACATTTTTAACTTGCAGATGTCCCTGTGTCCCAAAGGAAATGTATGTGTGGAGCTGGTCATACTGAGGACCCTCCTCACCAACTAGATTACCGCACTACACTCTTATAGAGCTGTTATTCCACTTTAACTGCTCTGGCTGCCTCCTTTTGCATTCTGAGATTTGCTGTTTAGGAAAAGACATTTAGAATTCTCAGCCAGAGAGGTCTTAGGCCTCACTGAACAACAAGCCTCAGAATGCGACAGGAAGCAGCCAGAGCAGTAAAAGTGGAATAGCAGCACTATAAGAGGGTAGTGCAGTAATGTGGTACATCTTTCAATCCCCATTTTTCAATTTGCCAGAGAGAGATTTTTGTCTCATTGTTGGATAGTTTTGGTGGACAGCTTAGCATGGAAGAAAATAATGTTCTTACCAAGGGATGGTGACAAGGATTTCCTATAATGTAGCTCACTTTGCCCTTGTAGTGAAGAAAATTTGAGAAAGCTCATTAGGAAGTCTGAACTTCTTAACATTATTTCATCTAGCATTATTGCTTTGTTTAAGCAACAATTTTTTAATTCTTCAAAATCTTCTGGATGACTGGTGTTTTTAGGGCTGTGGATTACAATATTTCTAAATATGTTCATGTTGTAGCTGTATTTTACATATATTTTATTTTTAATTTTTGTCTGCTTAATTTTTTTGTATCTTTATCAGATAAGTTTTACAATAGTATTTGGTTGCGACCAATAAATTGAATCTGTCTTTTATTATCAGTAATAGAGCACTAGCATGGTTTTAGAACAACTAGTGAACAAATATTACCTGCATGTGTCTGTGTATGTCCTCTTTTTAAAAGCCAAGAGAGTTAGAAATCTGTTAGATTTCTTATCTGGAAAAATATTGAAGCAAATATTAAACTGATTGATCAGTATTTGTAATTTTTAAAATAAGTAAGGAGCCAGTATGATGAGGTCAGAAACAACTTGAAGGCACATAGCAGCAACAGCAGCATGTTCAGCTTAGGAATCCCATAAATCAGAAGTGACTCAAAGGTATAGAGTAACAACAAAACTAGCATGCTTATCCAGAACAAATTTTGCAAGACCAGCTACTACTTTATTTAAGATAAATATTTACAGATTTAAGATTTACAGATTAGCAAAACATCACTTGCTATGATAGGTCTATATTTTTAGTCTTTTAATCTTGTTCCTTTCGAATTGTATTCTGCACCAGAGATGGAAACAAGGGATTTAGTCCTTAGGTACTTCACAGACAAGCATTTTTAAACCACTCTTGCCAGTGCATCTTTGGATGCTCTAGAGTCTTAGTAATCAAATCTATGTTATAGCAGTATGGCTTGAAACAACCATTGGGCATAATTTTTTTTTATTCTACCAAAAATGTACCAAACTGTGCAAACCTGGTTTATACAAAAGCTATGGTCATTCCCTTCCCATCAACCAGCTCTTAGTGTTTCATCAAAAATAGCTTTTGAAGTTCTGCATATACATTTTTTCATTGACTGTAAGCAGCATGTAACTAAAGAAATATGTTTTAACAACTTGCACTACAGTAGCAATGCATTTTACGGATCTGAGCATTATCAGGCCCAGCTGAGTCAAAAGTAGGCAGGGTACTCACAGGGAATTAATAGAGCCCTATTAATGTCAGCAAAAATGAGTACAAGTGCAATCTGAGGGAACATCTTAAGGAATTAAAAGTACATACATGTCCCCTATATTTCTGTCCCATCCCTATTTCTGATTAGTGTATATTACTCATGCTGTGCATATATGCAATTTGTGTGATGCAAACATTCCCTGCAATGTCCCCTTGTGATGCTTGTGTGTGCTTGAGCCTTTGATCTGAGGAAGGATGGATAAAAGAAGGTTAGTAGACTCAACTGACTCACAGTTTTCATCTTTACCTTTTAATTTCACATTTTGAATTTCAGTATGAGTAAATATACTGAAGAGTACACATATTTTAAGCACTAAAATTTTAAAACTCTAAAATAATGTTCTATTTACTTTTGCTACCTATTGCTGTCAACTGAATTATTTTACTACTTAATGGTGGTACCTTTTTTCCAATATTTTTTTTCTGATTTAGCATTAATTGTTTGTGTTCAGTGCCTTTCAATGTCTAGAGCTGAAGGGCTGTGTTTATTTTGATATATTTGCTCCACTTGCTGAAACATAAATAGTTCCAGAAATGGTCCAACATCAAGCATTCTTTCTCTGTTAAGCAATAACTTAATATACTGCTTTAACTGCAGAGTGAAGTGTCATTAGGAGGAGCAAAGCTGCTGAGGTTTCCCTGTATCCCACATTACTCAGTTCCCAGAGCCCTGCTGTGTAGTTGTTCAAGTCTCCAAGAAGCCTGTTAAAGAGCCCCCAAGAGCATGTGTCCAGCCCTCCATGTTAATAGTTAATTGGTGAGGATGGCAAGATGAGGGGACAGCAGAACATGTGGTCTCTCAGTCTCAAGCATAAGACAGACTTTTTAGTTCTAATAACAGCAGCTGCTCACATTCTCACTACTCACTTAGCTTCTCACAACTCTGTTTTGTGAGTGGATTAAAAATGTAAGGGAAAGACCTTTGTTTAAATGACAAACATGTTTTTTGTTTTCAACTTCATCTAAAAGGGGCAGGCCGATAGTTTTTTTATGTCTTTTAATGCAACCTTTCAACATTAAGGGATTTATTTATTTATTCATGCATGCATGCATGACCCCACTTTTCAGGAAAACCCTTCACAAGGCAGATTTAAAAAATGTAAAATCATAGAATAAAAACATCATAGAATAAAAACAATTGAATTTCAGGCTATGCATGGTTAAATAGTATATCTAGGAGTTACAGCAACTGAAGATGTATATAATGCATTTTTCATATAAACTGGATATCACAGAGTGCATTAATAGTCTTCTGGTCCCTGGTTTTCATGTAATAATTTCTAGTATGTAATTAAGCATTTTGCAGGGAATCTACATATGTAACAATGCTAAATGCATTTTTAAGGAAATTTTGGGAATTATGTCAGACTATCAAATAATGGTTCTTAAGAAAACTATGTAATTAGTTAAGTTATGTATTACAAATCACTAATCAAATAGAGCCAGAGTGAAATTTATTAAATATTCTCTCAGGCTTAATCATAGCAGGGAACATTTGTAAGAAGACTGTTTTGTTGCTCTGTCTGTTTATATGCTTTTTGTCAAATGTGTCTTATAATAGTAAATGGTTCGATTGTATCAATGGAAAGTACTTCTGGAAAACTCCTATAAAGCATCTCATGAAAGTTAGGCACCATCATCACAGATGTGATAAATTGGCAATGAGAGAAGGAGAGTGACGAGAGCTAGACAATTGGCCTTTTCTTTCTTAGGGTTGTCTCTCTGATTTTGTTCTTCTCATTGCTAGATCTAGAAGTTGGAAGGTTATTTTTCCCAATCTGTGAAACAGCCTAGATCTCAGGAAGGCTGTAGCAAGAAGAGTAGGACAAGGAATCCTATAGACCCACCTAACAATTAGAAATACATTTGTTACAAAAGGAAATATATTTGTTATACAAGCAAGTACTAGTGAAAGCAAGCAAGTACTTGCAAGTTGAGTTCATCTTAAGGAATGCAGTAATGATAATTTACTTAATTAATTAATTTACTTAATTTATTGTAGAATCTGCCTTCTTGAGACGAACTTGTTTTATAATAGAATGAAATTATTGGTCAGCAAGTATCATGGGAAATTGATTAATGAAAAGTCAGTATGAATAAGCTTTCTTGTATTCCTCAAGGATCTAGCGAGGTACTATTTGGTGTGGTGTTTTCATTATTTCATATGATATGTTTAAAAATGTAGAAGGTGAATTATTAATGCATTGCTGCTTTAAATTCACTGGAGCAAGTGCATGTTTCATTATGTTTTTCAGTAGAAAAAAAGCAGAAACAAACCTGTTCACATCTATAGACTTTTGTGTTCATGCTGAGTATTATTGCCTCTGAAATCTATTTCAAATGAACTAGAGTGCTTCAGAATCTACCTTTTGATGTGTGTTTACCAGATGGAGCAGGCTATGAATTTCTCTGTGTGAACATTTTGTCTTCAGTTTGTCTAAATATTCTAAAGGCACCAGATCATTTCTGAACTTGGAAGCTAAGCAGGTCAGCCCTGGTTAATACTTGAATGGGAGACTGCCAACAAAAGCCAGGTGCTGTAGGCTATATTTCAGGTGAAAGAATTGGAAAACCATTTCTGAGTATTCCTTTATTAAGAAAATACTATGAAATTCATGGGGCTGCCAAAGGTTGACAGGCAATTTGAAGGCACATACACGTACAGTACTGTATTTTAGAGCCAAAAATAGTCTATAGAACTAATATAATTTTCTGCATTAAGAAGAAAAGGAGTTTCCATCTAGTGGTGATGGTGTCTGCGTTCAAATCACTTTCCTAAGGGGGATTTCATGGCAAAATTGGTTCAGAGAGAGGTTTGCCCTTGACTCCTTCTGAGACTGAGACAGTGTGACTTGTCTAACCAGTGGGTTTCCGTGGCCATGGATTCAAACTCTGTTTTCCAGAGTCGGAGTCCCAACACTCAAACCACTACATCATGCTGGTTCGTGCTAGTTTCTGTACTGTAACAGAAAAAATCTAGTTACTGCTATTGCAAAGGAAAAATATGGAGATGCTAGTTTTCATTCTACTATGACTAAATTTATACTATGGTATTTTCTAGATGAGAATAAACATAATCATTTTGAAATAGATGTCTATGCATGGATTTACAGAAATTCATAAACTTATAGTGGTGAGTTGTCCAGGTTGATAATAATTGTACTTTGTTTTTTTAAAATATATTCCTTATTATTCTTTACATAATAAAATGCAAACAACGATAAAATAAATTTTGACTATCTCTGTTATCTTCTTGATGTCATTTGACCCGTTTTCGATCTTCCTTTAAATCTTGGATTCTTGAAGAGCATTGCCATTTTAATCTGAAATGACCCTTTAATTTTGATATATATCCCATAGTAGCTACAATAATTGTACTTTGTTGTTAATTGCTGTCAAATCGTGAGCCCATGATTGAGTTGAGTTTTTTAAAAAAATATTTTCTGTTTGTCAGAAATAATTTA
The DNA here is from genome assembly GCA_034509955.1 of Urosaurus nigricauda. Lineage (NCBI taxonomy): Eukaryota > Metazoa > Chordata > Lepidosauria > Squamata > Phrynosomatidae > Urosaurus > Urosaurus nigricauda. The sequence continues at coordinate 95,047,591 of JAOEGL010000001.1, forward strand.
AAGTATTTGAAAGGGATAAAATACGGTTTCTGTATATGATCTACAATAAACATTGTGCTAGACTATGGGGCTTTCTAGATTGGCAGGAAAGTGTGACATGAAGTTGCCTTTTCCTTAATGCTTAGCAGCTGCACCGCAGTCTTTAGATGGAGCTGCGCTGTTCCGCAGTTTTTAAAAAAGAAGCTGGGAAAACCAGCACCTTTTTAAAGGCGCTTCTTCTCCCCTAAAATGCAAAAAAAGCATTTTCATGGCACACTTTCCCTTTTTCTCATCTAAAGGCTAGAGTTTCATGCAGCCATGAACACACTTCTTTTTGCCAATCTAGATCAGGCCTATAGTTTTTTTTCCCCTGATGTCAGTTAATTTTCCAGATCGTTATTTCATTGAGCTTGAATCTGGGAAACCAATGTTCAGATTATCACTCAGCAGTGAAGCTAAATTCATAGCTGATAAGACATTCACCTGACAGAGAAGATGAAATGAAGAAAAGATAACCTTACAGGTTTTTAGTCTCTTTGTTACATATAGGATATTCCCTTGCATGGCTATATCTGCAGATGGCCACGTATACATAGTTTTATGGAGGTACAAACAATGCTACTTTGAGGTGGGTGGGCTCCTGACAATAATTTGATGTGGGATAGGTATCGCACAACATCAGTTGTAAGGCACCTTCACTTTGCTCCTCCCACTCATAGAAGGTACATTTTTCCTAAATTTGAAAGAATGCTTTAATTTATAGCATCCTTTGTGCCTCGTCCCATGCTCTTGCAAAAATCTTCCAATACTGAGGACAGACAAGGGGAACAGAAGAGATGGGGAGAAGGAGTGTAAGTGAGCCTTCCTGTTTCTTGCCCTCTTTGAGCAACACTGATGCAGCTTAATTGTGTTGAAGCACATTTATCTGTCTTCTAACTTAAGAAGTGACAGGAAGGCCTCATTTGTAACTGCTAAACACACTGGAAGGAATACTGGAGCATTATTTCCAGTTGCTTGAGAAGGTATGTTGTTCATCTGTACCCAGCTCTAGTAAAATTATGTCTGGAATAGTGTGCTTATTATGTTCCAGCCCTCTTTCAAACAGGATGCTCACAAACTGAAAGAAATATGCAATTTTTTAAATAGAAGTCAGAATATGAGGAAAGGCTGAAAAAAAGTAATGGAATTTGACCTTAGAGAGATTAAGAATTCTGGGGCTATTGTGAGATGGTAATCAAATGTTTTCAAGATTTTCATAAAGAGGTGGGATAATCATAGAATCATAGAATTGGAAGAGACGTCAAGGGCCATCAGATCCAACCCCCTGCCATGCAGGAACTCACAATCACAGTACCCCTGGCAGATGGCCATCCAGCCTCTGCTTATAAACCTCCAAAAGGGAGACTCTACCACACTCCGAGGAAACATATTTCACAGCCAAACAGCTCTTACCATCAAGAAGTTCTTTCTAAAATTTAGGTGGAATCTCTTTCCCTGTAGTTTGCATCCTTTGCTCTGGGTCCTATTCTCTGGAGCAGCAGAAAACAAGCTTGCTCCATCCTCAATATGATATCCCTTCACATATTTAAACAGGGCTATCATATAACCTCTTAACCATGTCTTTTCCATGCTAAGCATACCCAGCTCCCTAAGTCACTCCTCATAGGGCATGATTGACAGACCTTTCACGATACATAGAAATTTACCCTGTCTATTGAAGATAGAATAAAATAAATAATTTAACTGTTCAATAATATAGTAGCAATAATACTTTAAATATATTGAAAAATTTCCAAGCTTTTGTTCAATAACATACTATTATTTCAATATTATAATTTTAGCCCTTGGATCCTTTCAGGTGAAGGTTTTTTAGTGCTAACTCTCCATCATCTTTTTAGGATGGGAAATTGGCATAGATGATATATTTAGTACATTCCAACTATACAGTCCTGAGATTAATAAGAAATAAAAACAAGTTGCAGAACAAGTTCCTTTTGCCAAGACTGAGGTAAATGTAATGGAATGATAAGAGACTTGTGTTGTTTAAGCATTCTGAAACTTGCTTAAGGCTTAGGCATGAAGATTGCAACACTGATTGAAATTGTTAGATGGTCTGTCACAGTATGGTGAGTACTCATCTGTTTGGGCATATGGAGTATTTTGGCTGCTGAGCTAGGTAGTTAATACAGTGCTTACTGAACAGGCATGAATGAGACTGTTACTAAGACAAAATGCAAGAGGCTGTTTGAACAATGATGAGATAAACAAGTATAGTAAGTAATTAAGATTTGATTAACTGCTTAGGAAATGAAAATAGTAAGCATTTATGTTAAAATAATGTTTTAGTGATTTGTAAATAAGATAATAAGCTTTAATAGTTGTTGGATAGTGATTACTGTTTGTTCAAACCAATTTAATACCTTTCATATAGAACCTCACCTTCTACAATTTCTTTGATGTTCTTTATAAATGGTATAGAATCTTTGCTTATTTTCTGAATAACTGGTTATCTCTTAATTTTAGATCTATTCTATTAATTACATGATAATTGCAATATAAAGGAATGTTGCATCTTTAATGATGTTTTTGTGCCCTGTGTAGTTAAGCTTTAATGCTGAAAGGGGGGAAATTAAATTAGCCTTGTAACCTCTTTCTGTTCCAGACTGATGATGGAAAATAAAAGCTCTTAGCCACAAAATGTAACACTTAGAATTAATATTTAATTAGACCAGCAAATTGTACACTGTGGCTGAAAGCTTCCAAAGAGTTGTTAGTGCCACAATTGACCTACAAGTTTAATAATAACTCACTTCTTGAAGCAAGTGCCAGTTCAGCATAGTGGAGCCACTGTAAGAAAGTCCTGAGAGATTAAAATCAGCAAACCAAATGGCAGGCGTGGATTCCTGGGATGGAGCCTTCTGGAAAGCTGTGAGCTGGAGTAGCTTTTCAGCCAGATTTCAGATGAGAACAGTGGGTGAAAAAAATCTGATCCCTCCTGGTTTGGGAGCTTCTGTTTTGAGTCCAAAATCATACAACAGAAGTTGATTCAATAATTTTAATAAATCATATTAATAAGAAAAAAACTAAGAAATATTTTAGAGTCTTTCTGACAACAGCTCAAAGTCTGTATTCCGTCTCCCTGCCCATGCTTTCTATTGACACAGTTTATAATTTAGATATCTTTGTACAGTGCATACATCAGAATCTGGTTTTGTATATTTCCACAATGTAGTTTAAAAATGTGATACTTAGAAAATACATATATTTATTAAGTAATGTTTAAAGTTTCTTCTTTTAAAATGTGCTGGCATGCTTTTGCCTGATATTGAAATGTGGAAAGTGATTAGATGCAGTTCTTCAGTCATTTCCATTCTTAAAAATTATTCCAGTAAAATAGGGCACCATGAGTTCAAAAATGTGAAAACACACAGCAACAGACCAAAGAAGGAACACTCTGAATTATTTATTGACTGTCTCATATATAATTAAAGAAAAACTAGTCATTAGTTAAAAATTAAAGCAGAAGAGGACTTTGCCAGCAGAGGGAGCAGTAATGTCTTTTGTCTGAATCCCATCATTTTCCCACCTATTTCATCTCTTTATTTTTTTTCCCAGCCAGTCTCCCATCTGGACTGATCTTTGCCAGCCTGTTCCTGATGACAGGCTATAATTTTATATATTTAATAAGGGATTAGCGTAAACTGATTTTAAAATCTGGTATCTTTAACCTACTACTTGATCACAGACATCAGATAGATGCTCGGTTTGATAGTTGCTTGTTAGTAAGCAATATGTAGACAAGCATGTGCTTGATACTCTATGAATTACTTAATTCTCTCTTTGAAAGAAGCAGAAGAGAAACTCAAAAAGATATACCTGTTTTTTAACAAGAATTCCTGAAATATGTAGTCTATATTTAAAACACATGAAAAATTAAAATTATATCTGGTAAAGCATTATTTGGAAAGCCGTCATGGTGTAGTTTGCTTGTCAGAATACAACTTGAGAGACAAGGGTTTGAATCCCAGCTCAGCCATGAAAACCTCTTGGGTGACCTTGGGCAAGTCACACTCCCTCATCCTCAGAAAAAGGCAAAGGCAAACCCCCTCTGAACAAATATTGCCAAGAAAACCCATGATAGGGTCACCTTATGGTCACCAAACATTGGAAATAACTTGAAGGAAAACAACAATGACAAATGTATTCTTTATATTCTGATCTTCCCTGTTCAAGCTCCATTTTTAGACAACTGATACAAATGTGTGATCTTCTCTTTCTTTACATTATAAATTAAAATATGCTATGGGATAGATAGCTGTGTTACTCATAACTAGTTTGTTCCTAGCTCTGAACAGAAAAAGAAAAATTTCATTACTTTCACACAAGCTTCCTCCTTCTTTAGGAACACAGTGACCTGGCAACCCTAGAAAAGTATCTCTTCCTCTAACCTCACTTCTTCTGCAGTACAGTCTTTTTAACTTCTGATATATTTCTGGGTGGTCAGTTCAATAGAGGAGGAGATTATGAACAAAGGAGGTTGAAATTCACCTCACCTGCTGAAAGGATCTATGGGAAACAGCAGAGAAATGGGGAAAATTAGGCTGCTGGAGGAGAAATGCCCCTACTGTATATACTCATGTATAAGACAACCTCATGTATTAGTTGAGGGCAGGTTTTTTTTTGGGGGGGGGGGGGAGAATCATGGGTTTTGATATGACCTGTGGATAAGTTGAGGGTCAAACTCAGGGAAATGTAACAAAGGACATCAATTGCAAAAAAAAGGGGGGCACAGACCTTTTCCCTCCTTTCCCCAAAGCTGATGGCTTGCAAAAAGGAGGACAGAGACCTCCAATTTCCCTCCTCCACAGCTTTCCCAAGGCTCACGGAGAAATATTACCATATTGACCCATATATATAGTACATCTACCTAGGAATTTGGAGCCCATTTTTGGGCTTAAAATTTTTGACATATAGACGAGTATATACAAATAAAACTAGAAAACAGCTTAATTTATATACTGCTTCATACCGCCTAAGCAGTGTCTAAGCGATTTACAACTGTAAGCTAATTGCCTCTCAACAATCTGGGTACTAATTTTAGCAACCTCAGAAGGATGCAAGCCTGAGTCAAGCTTGAGCCCTTTTGCTGGTATTGAACTCACAACCTTATGGTTTTGAGTCAGTGGCTGCAGTACAGGCATTTAAACACTGCACCACCAGGACTCCTCATATATATAGTATATTAGGCCTGTGAGCTCAAGGATCCATGGTTTAAACCAGGGGTGGGCAGCTGGGAAAGGCTAGGGCCCTCATTAGCACACACACCCCAGGAGATCTGAGAATGTCTTCACCTGCTCCTGCAAAAATATATGTACATGGATTTAACACATTTTGCCTCCAAATGGCCTCTAGGCAACATAGGGCACTTTCACCGTATTTGGGGGCCTTCCTGGTTTATTTTATGCGCGCGAGATGCTTTTTTTATAAACAATAGGAAGTGAGTAGAAATCACTTTACCCACTCATGTTTCAAATAAACAGAACTTATTTGTCACTTGTTGTTTTTAAAAGAGAAAATTTCTGACAGTAATACTCACTGGACTAAATTTAGTTCATGTTGGCATGCAGAACATTCAGCTTGCATGACTGAATGGTAAGGTCCAAGCTGTGCATGCAGAAAGTTCCAGTTTCAGTTCTCTGCATCCCTGGTTAAAAGAGTCAGGATACAAATAATATAAAAGTTCCTTATATATCTGATACAATATAATGGTTGTGGGAATCATGCATTTGTACAATTGAAATTCCCAGCATTCCTAGCCAGTACATCCAGTGGTGAGGAATTCAGGAGTTGCTGTTCAACAATATCTGGAAGGGCAAATGATATCCCCCCCACCATTACCACACAAATATACAATACACGGCTAGATGAAGAAATAATTTGATCTGTTGTAAGGCAGCTTCCTATGCTTATAGCTCTTCTTTAAACTGTAAACTGCAATGACTTACTGCTATGCCTCATTTAACAAATCCTCGGATGGCTTTTTTGGGTATGTCCGCAGCAAAAGGAAGAAGAAGGAAACGGTAGGGCCACTGTGTGCAGAAGATGGGAAAATGCTAACAGGACAGAGAAAAGGCAGAATTACTCAACACATTCTTTGCTTCAGTCTTCTCAGAAAAGGCAAAGGGTGCTCAACCTGTGGATAATGGAGCAGAGGACAGAATAGGGGAAATTCAGCACAGAATAAGTAAAGAGATAGTGCAGGAATACCTGGTTAATCTAAATGAATATAAATCTCCAGGATCAGGTGAACTACATCCAAGATTATTAAAAGAACTGGCAAATGTAATATCGGAACCATTGTCAATAATCTTTGAGAACTCCTGGAGAACAGGAGAAGTCCCAGCAGACTGGAGGAGGGCAAACATTGTCCCCATCTTCAAAAAGGGGGGAAAAGAGGATCCAAACAATTATAGTCCAGTTAGTCTGACATCAATAGAAGGAAAGATTCTAGAGCAGATCATTATACAGGGAGTCTGTGAACATCTAGAAGACAATTCCATAATCACAAAAAGTCAACATGGGTTTCAGAGAAACAAGTCATGTCTGACAAATCTGATTTCTCTTTTTCTTTCTTTCTTTCTTTCTTTCTTTCTTTTTTTTCCTTTTTCTTTTTCTTTTTCTTTTTTTTTTTTTTTTTTTTTTTTTGATAAATTACCAGCTTGTTAGATGAAGGGAATGCTGTGGATATAGTATATCATGAATTCAGTAAGGCCTTTGACAAACCTTGACATTCTTACAAACAAGCTTGTTGAATGTGGGTTAGGCAAGGCAAATGTTACATGGATTTGTAATTGGTTGACCGGCCAAACCCAAAGGGTATTCATCAATAGCTCCTTTTCATCCTGGAGAGAAATGACCAGTGGGGTCCCACAGGGTTCTGTCCTGGGCCCAGTGCTATTCAACATCTTTATTAATGACTTGGATAACAGTATTGAGAGCCTAGTTATCAAATTTGCAGATGACACCAAATTAGGAGGAGTAGCTAATACCCCAAAGGACAGGATCAAAATTCAAAATGACCTGAATAGACTAGAAAGCTGGGCCAAAGCTAACAAAATGAAATTCAACACAGAGAAATGTAAGTACTGCACTTAAGGCAGAAAACTGAAATGCACAGATATAGGATAGGGGACACCTGGCTGAATGAAACTACATGTGAAAGAGATCTAGGAGTCCAAGTAGACCATAAGCTGAACATGAGTCAACAGTGCGATGCAGCAGCTAAAAAGGCCAATGCAATTTTAGACTGCATCAATAGAAGTATAGTGTCTAGATCAAGGGAAGTAATAGTGCCACTCTACTCTGCTTTGGTCAGGCCCCACCTGGAATAATGTATCCAGTTCTGGGCACCACAATTCAAAAAAGATGTGGAGAAACTGGAGCATGTCCAAAGGAGAGAAACTAAGATGATGAAGGGCCTGGAAACCGTGCCCTATGAGGAACGACTTAGGGAGCTGGGGATGTTTAGCCTGGAGAAGAGAAGGTTAAGAGGTGATTATGATAGCTCTGTTTAAATATTTGAAAGGATGTCATATTAAGGAGGGAGCAAGCTTGCTTTCTGCTGCTCCAGAGACTAGAACGTGGAACAATGGATGCAAACTGCAGGAAAAGAGATTCCACCTCAACATTAGGAGGAACATCCTAACAGTAAGGGCTGTTTGACAATGGAACACACTTCCTCAGAGTGTAGTGGAGTCTCCTTCCTTAGAGGTCTTTAAACAAAGGCTAGATGGCCATCTGTCGGAGATGCTTTGATTGTGATTTCCTGCATGGCAGGGGGTTGGACTGGATGGCCCTTGTGGTCTCTTCCAACTCTGCAGTTTCTGCAGTTTCTTTTTACAGGTCTTTTTATCCTTCCAGCCCCCAGCCCCCACCCCCCTTTTCCTTCTCTTTGTCTGGCTGGAGATTTTGTAGCAATATCAGCACTGGGAGGATGACAAAAGATAGCTGGAGGAACACAGACTCAGCGATATAAGTAAAACAATGTCATAAAGCTTGAACTAGAAAAGAATGGGATTCTATTCTAGCTGAACCCACTGGAGGTGTGTACCTGCCAACAGCAGGGACCATAAACAGCAAAACAAAGAGAAAAAAAGGAGAGCATGTAAGCCTGCTTTACCAGTTAGCTCCAAACACTGCTGGATGCCTTTTGGAAGAAGCCTTCAAATGGTTTCTTGAAGGTTCAAACTATTTTCGTCTATTTAGGCAAGGCCTACCTGACCTACTTGTTTTGTTTTACAAAGAACATGTTGAACTACTTGACTTTGGGCAGGGGTGGTGGTGGGTGGAAACCTAACAGTAATTTCATGTTATTTCTATTAAGTAGTGCCCAGGAGCACACCAACTTCCTTAAGTGAGGTATAGCTATACTTTACCACTCCTGCTCACAGTCCATCCTGTATGAGATCTGCATAAGAGTTAGGGCTTGATAGATTCTTCTATTCATAAATTTCATTTACTTGAAATGATAGAGCAACTACTGTTCAAAGAATAATAATATTCTGTAAAGCGGGGTGAAAATACATTTTGGCTAAGGGGTTCAATCCAATTGGAGATGGGTCTCAGGAGCTGCATTTCAGCAGGGTGAAGCTGCCAATCTACCCCAACACAACAGCTTGCAGGAATGTATTGCAGAGAGAACCCCTTCTCATTGTGCAAATTAGAGGAAAATGTTTCCAGTATAGAAACAAAGCTCTTGTTATATGCAAAATCTTCATTGACTTTAAACAGCCCATTGTTCTCTAGTGGTTCAGCAAATTCATGTCTGGGGTCCCCAAGTAGACAACTTTTAGAGACCAAAAAGTGGCTTGCAGACTGTAGGCTCACCACTGTTCTAAACAATTGCAGTATTTGAGGTAACATGGCATTATAAGAGTGGGCTAATGCTGCAAACTGTAAATGAACATTTTGACTTGTACCTACTCCCAGCATTTTAAGTAGTGTAGAGTGTATGATAACTTCTAGGCTTGATTTGCTCTAGGTTCTGTTTGTTAGTTATTTTGGCAGTCCATGGTTTCCATAAAACTCCTCTAGCACCACATTTCAAATGAGCTCATTCTCTTCCTGCTAGCTTTTTCCACACTCCAGCATTCACAGCCATAAATAGAAATAGGAAATATAATGGCCAGTTGGTTTTGGCTTTCATATTTAGCGATGTATCTTTACACTTTAGTGTTTTTTTAAGTTCCTTCATAGTTGTCCTTCAAAATCCTAATCTTTTAATTTCTTGACTGCACTGTGCATTTTGATAAATGACTGAGACAGGGCTTATGTGGTACAATATGTGGTAGAAACATTTTAAAAGCTTTAAGCAATCAGTCCAATTAAAACATTATTTTTTAAACATTAATTTAAAACGATTTAAAACAGTTTTCTTTTTTTTTCTTCTCTCTCTTTCTCTTCTCTTTCTCTCTCTCTCTTTTTTTATTTTTTTTATTTTATTTTTTTTATTTTTTGCTGCTGCTGCCACAGACTGGATTGGCATTCTTATTGGCATATTTACCATGACACCCAGGAGACTATCAAATGGGGAGCAGGGGGAACCAGGAGTAAAAGACATACTTCCAGCAAAGTCGCGTGATCGCACTGCAGATTTTCACACACATCGTGATCTGAGATGACTTATTCTGAGAAGAACTAGGAATGCTCCAGCAACAAACCATTCACGGGAAAGTCTTGTGAAAGGTTTGTTGCTGGAGCATTCCTGGTTCTTCCTGGGATAAATTCTCTCTGATCGCGATGTCATCTGTAAATCTTCACCACTATCGCGTGACTTTGCCAGGAAAATGCCTTTTGAATCCGTGATTTCCCCCCCATGTAATAGTCTCCCAAGATACCTTTCCTAGCCAGTTGTTGAAACCACAGCTACATCAATGTGTATGTAAAGCTAGAATTTTTGCCCCAATTGAGTGGCATATGCCATTTTATTACCCATTTCCTGAAACTAGAGACATCAATTCAGCAAATTTTGAGAGCGTGCAAGAAGAATCTGTTCCATCAGTTGTTTTCATCATGTTCATAGGTTACGAGCATGTCTCAAAAATCTATCCAATATCAACGTCACTCTGTTCAGTTTCATAACCAGAGAGGTGTTCTGTCAGGTGTTTTGATGAATCATTTTCTGGGCATCTATATATTTTACCTTTATGTCATGACACCAGCATAGATTTATCTGGTCCAAGTTAGGTTAACTGGAGTCCCCCTTTACTATAAGACTGTGACTATAATACTATAACACTATTGTGTTATCCAGGGGTTGCTGTACTGGTCATATAGGAAAGTACTGTGGGCCCTCCACATTTGTTTGGGGCACAGGACATCCACGACAATGGAAAAACAACAAACAAACAAAAAAACACCTGACAGAACACCTCTCTAGAAATCTCTCGGTCCTCCAGTGCAACTCTGTGGTCCACATTCCCCAGAGATTGACCATCAAAACATTCTGGAGAACATACACATGCACAGAGAAGTGTTTTCTCTAGTAATCTCTAGATCTTCCAGTGTGACCGTAAGATCAACTTCCAACAGAGTCATGCTGGAGGACCTAGAGATTTCTAGAAAAAACGTACTGTATTAATCAAATCCATGAAAAATCTAATCCACAAAAGTCAAAGCCACAAATGTGGAGGGTTGATTGTACAATTACATCCAAAATCCAAAAACAGTGATACCCTTATCGGGCCAACCAAAATACATAAAACATATGTTGCAGGCTTCCAAAGCTCCACTGGCTTCTTCATAAGGCAAAGATGTTAAAAATAATATAAGAGAAAAGAATTGATGACATTAGTCACCTGCATTTTGTTGGTGGAGGTGTTCTGAGTATGGAGGGATTTCTGTGTAGGCAGGCCACTCTCCTTGTGACCATGTGACTGTCCTTGTGATGCATTTTAAATCTGGGAAATTTAAATTCCATTAGCAAATAAAAATAAAAAAATAATTCCCATGAGATCCAGGATGTCTCAGTCCTTTGTGAGGCCACAAAATTCTATAATAGAGAACACTGAAACTCTCAAAAAGCCTCTACGTGTGCTTTTGCATTAGGACAGTTTTCGGTACTGTTAGGTAAGAGGTCAAAGGCGGTCCCAATTTTTTTTAAAAAAGTTTTACCTTTGTTGGAGGTAGAAACCTCAAGTATTACATCCCGGTCCATTGGCTCCCTCTTTAAAACCTTTAACACTGTAACATCTTTACTATTGGGAGTCCTGTATAGCCTTTGTTCATACCCCAGAACACCCCTGAACCTCCCTCAGAAAAATCTCTCATTTCCAGCACCATCACAAACACAGTTGCTGGGGACATGAGGGAGGACCTTCGCAGTGGCTGCCTCTAGATTCTGGAACTCACTTCTCAACGGAGCCAGAATGGCCCCCTCCTTTTTTGGCCTTCCAGTGGTGAACTAAAATCTTTTTGTTCAGACAGTCTTTTAAAACAGAAAGTTTTTAAAGAATGGGCTAGGGGATACTGGAATTTGCCCTTGACTCAAATTTTGACTGGTTTTAAGAGTTTTTCTTTTTAAATTGCTTTATATTTTTATTGTATGATTTGTGTTACTACCTTAATTTTATTTTAATGCTCACTTTTTGTGTATTTGTGTATACACATACATATATACATATATAGAGAGAGAGCACACAATTTTGAGTCCCAATTTTGAGGGGAAAGTGGGATAGTAGTAGTGGTGGTGGTGGTAGAGCTTGTACCCCACTGGTTCACATCAGTCCACTTGTTTTCCTTTATTCCAACTATATCTTTTCCTTTAGAATGAAGAGTTCTACCTCTTTCATCTTAGTTCAGACACTTTTAGGGCTAGCAGAGAAATAACAGTGTGTATTGTTCTTCTTCAGATGTCTTTCACATATGTATTTTCCTCCATGGCCAATTGTAGTCATGTTGACTTTGCCCCAAGAATCAGTTTAAAAAAGACTGGAGTCCTTTTATTTCATGTTGTTGTCCTTTTGTTCCGTTGTCTTAACAAATCCAAATCCCACCTCTTATCACCATCTTCTAGTCTAGTTGACCTTGTACAATGACTATGTAGCATTTGATAGAAAACTGCCTAAGAGGTCCTGCTGGTCAACATCTTCCTCAGCAAACCTAAATTTTGCATCTAAGACAATATGATTACATTTTCACATGTTGTTGATGCCATCATGTTCCATGATAACTGACTTCTGGCTACCCATATCTGCCATCCCTACTTAGTTTACACACTAATTACAGAATCATTTCTCTGGGTTTTTTTTAATGATCAAAGAGTTTAGTATTATGAGCCCTAACATATATAGAGTTTACATATAAAATAGCAATTTCTATGGTTAACTTGTTATGACATATGTTTCTACAGTACCTAGTAAAATATGAGCTTAGTCTATCATTGAGGTTTCCAGACAGACTTGAAATTATATGATGATTTCCATATGACAGCCCATATGGAGCCAAGAAACTAAATGTTTTGTTGCAAATATGTTAGTATATGTGTGGCCTAAAGTAAATAATGTTGACAAAATCCACAAAAGAGTATACCTTTATTGGCCAACCAAAATGCAGAAAATATATCATGCAAGCTATCAAAGCTTCACTGTTTTTTTGTTTGTTTTGTCAGACAAAGATGTTATTAGAAATAACTTCCTGATTATAAGCTGTTCTACAGTGGAACACAGAGAATTGTGGAGTCTTTTTCTTTGGAGGGTTTAAACAAGAGACTGAATGGCCATATATCAGAAGTGCTTTGATTGTGTATTCCTACATGGCAAGAAGATGGACTAGATAGCTGGTATATAATTTCTGACTAAGAAGATTCTATAACGATGCTATAACGAACTGTGTAAAATCAGTGTTGTTAAGTGTAACCCTATAAATTCTAAGTGTAGGTTAGGTTATATGGGTAGTTGTCTAGCTGCATGGTGAGAAGCAGTCTGCTGCACAAACTGAAATGCATTCATCCTCCCATATGCCTAGCTCTGAAATCTGATTTCTGGGCTGAATCTTGATGAGTCTTCAGCTAGAAATGAATTAGTTTCAAAATGTTAGAGTTAAAGTGAGAGCAAGTAATTCAAATTTGCAATCACCTTTTGCCCATTATTAAAAAAAAAAGTATATTTATTTTTAGCCTGCCTCTCCCTTTGGATTGAGGCGAGTTCCAAAAAATAGTAAAAATACAAATACTCCCATGAAGAAAATACCTTTCTAACGTTATATAAATTTGTGTTCCACAATCTTTGAATTAAAAAAAATACAATTCCTGTTGAAAGGTATTTGAAGTGTGGTGTGTTGATGCAACCTGAACAATATTTACTTATTTATTGTAAGTCACTAACAGGAGGTCAGCCAAAGTCTCATTGCATGCTAGTTGTGAGATTCTTGTCTGAGGTAGCAACAAGAAATGTAACTTGCTTGTCCTTTGATCTGTGTTCATTTGAAACATTTATTATTGCATTCCTTCCTGGCCTTGCATGCTGACTTCATTGCTCTTATCCCTTTTGTTTAAATCAAGTTTCTGATTACATCTGAACCATGATATTGTAGTTTAATCTCAGTTTTTTATCCGGTAAATGATACATAATCATAAGGTTCCTCTATTTGGGAATGTACAGGTTCTTACAGTGCCTTCCAGTACTACTAGCCGGAATTGAAATTGATTTAAACGGCATTGATATACAAAACATACTTAGTGCTATAAAGGCACAAAATATTTTTATTTCGGACAAAAACAAAAATTAACTGACACTTGTTAGTCATGTGAGTATTCACATCCTTTACTGTAGTACATCTAAAGAAGCTCTTTTGCAATATGTACTTTCAGAAGTCATGTAAGTAGCTGAATGGAGTCAACCTGTACACATGGTATCAGATTAAATATAATCAGTCTGGAAGGCTCTCAAAATTTGTTGGTGAGTATATCTAAGTATATAGCATTATAGAGACCAATTAGTTGTTTAAGCAAATCTGGGTTGGGTTATTTTTAAAATATATATTCCCAAACTGTGAATCTTCCTTGAAGCACCATTGAATCTGTTATTACAAAATGGAAATAATGTTTCAACCATACTGCATAGTGAAAGCCATCCATGAAAAGTCAGTTATTGAATAAGGAGAGCATTAATCAGAAGCCAATGGTAATTCTGAAATCCACAGCTGAGATGGGAGAAACCATTCATAGGTCAACTGTGACCTGAACACTCCATAAAGTTGGATTTATGGAAGAGTGGTGAGCAGAAAGCCATTGCTGAAACCAACCCATATCGAAACCCATTTCAAGTTTGCAAAATGGCGTGTAGGAGAAATGTGAATAAAAGTTCTCTGGTAGCATAAAGCTATATATGATGCAAAACCGGCAGTGATGACATGCATTTTCATATACTGTATAGTGCTGAGATTGGTCAGGATTGAGGATAAAATGGACGGCAGCCACATACATGACAATTCTAGAGGAAAGCCTCTTTCAGTTTGCACACAACCTTGCAAGTCAACAAATAGGTTGATTTTTCAGTTAATGACCTTAACATACAGCCAAAGTCAAACTGGATGGGTTTAAACAAACAAACAAACAAACAGCTTCATTTATATACCGCTTCATACCCTTAAGGAGTGTCTAAGCGGTTTACAATTTGTAAGCTATTTGCCCCCAACAATCTGGGTACTCATTTTAGCGACCTCGGAAGGATGCAAGCCTGAGTCGAGCTTCAGCCCTTTGCTGGTCTTGAACTCGCCACCTTATGGTTTTGAGTGAGTGGCTGCAGTACAGGCATTTAACCACTGTGCCACCAGGGTTTAAAAACAGGAAACTGAAAATCTTAGAATATGATTAAGAATTTGTACCAAGACTTCAATCATAATAATAATATATTTATTTATAGCCCGCCACTCCATTAATATTGAGGCGGCTAACATCATTAAAACATTAAAATACAATGTCCCTACAACCCACCCACCCACCCACCATAACCAGTAAATCATAATTATATACAATAACAATAAAACAATACCGTTAAAATTATTAAAACAGATGAGACAGTGTAGTCAGTGGGGGTGACTGAGATGCTAATCTGGGAAGACCTGTTAAAAGTTGTCAAGATTGGTAATATAATAATAATAACAACAACAACAATAACAACAACAACATTAATTTTTATTTATACTCCGCTCTTCAGCCAAGGCTATCAGAGTGGCTTACAATTTGTTAATTAGACATTTCCCTGCCCTCAGGCTTACAATCTAAAAAGACACGACACAAAAGGAGAAGGGAATGGTGGTGGGGAAGGGGGAAAGTCCAGAAGATCTTCTTTCCTTCGGGGGCCTGGACAAAGGCAGATGGACTGGAGGGAGGGTTTTTCTTCCCTTCAGGCAAGGCCTGTTGGAGCTCTGGCTTGCCTTTCTCTCCCTCAAGATGGTGAATGGAGGGAGGGCTCTTCTTCCTTGCAGGCAAGGCCTGTTGGAGCTGGCCTGCCCTTCTCTCCCTGAAGATGGTGGAGGGAGGGAGGGAGGGAGGGAGGGCAGGTCTCCTCTGGCAGGCCATTCCATAACTTGGGAGCAGCAGAAGAGAAGATCCTCTGGGTAACCGCAGCCAGCTTAGTTTTTGCTGGCTGCAGTAAATTTTTCCCAGAGGACTTAAGTGTGTGAGGCGGATTATATGGAAGAAGACAACCCCATAAATAAGTTGGACCCAAGCCATTCAGGGCTTTAAAGGTCATAATCAACACCTTGTACTGTGATCGGAAACTAATGGGGAGCCAATGAAGGGACTTTAAAATCGGTGTTATATGGTCACACCTGGAACTCCCGGTGACCAGTCTGGTTGCCATGTTTTGGACTAGTTGAACTTTCTGAACTAGGCACAAAGGTAGCCCTATGTAGAGCGCATTGCAGAAATCAAGTTGTGAGGTTTCCAGTGTGTGTACCACAGTTTTTAGGTCCCCAGGCTCCAGGAAGGGACACAGCTTGCATATCATCCAAAGCTGATAGCAAGCATTCCTGGCCGTCTTGTCTATTTGAGCTGACATCTGAAACGACAGATCCAGGAGCACCCCCAAGCTGCAAACACAGTCTTTTAGGGGAAGTGTGACCCCATCCAAGACCAGTTGACAAACCTCCATACTTGGGTTAGGGGCACAAACAATAAGTAACTCCGTCTTATCTGTATTCAGTTTCAGTCTGTTTTTTCTCATCCAGTCCATTACCACCTTAAAACTGTATTGAACTATAAAAAATAAAGGAATTAAAAAAAAAGACATTCATTCAGAGGGGAGATGCCATCCTTAGTGAAAGCTGTAGTTCGAGGCATGGAGAGATATATCTGTGTGTCATCAGCGTACTGATAGCATTCTGCCCCATGCCTCTGGATGATCTCTCCCAGCAGTTTCATGTAAATGTTAAATAGCATTTGGGACAGTATGGCTTCTTGAGGGATGCCATATTTAAGCTGCTTTTTGGAGGAGCAACTGTCCCCAAGCATCACCATCTGGAATTTACCTGAGAGATAGGACTGGAACCATGGAATGCAGCGCCTCCAATCCCCAACTCCCCCAGTTGTTCCAGAAGGATACCATGGTTGATGGTATCGAAAGCCGTTGAGAGGCCCAAAAGTATCAACAGGGTCACACTTCCCCTGACGATACTTAGGTGGAGATCATCCACTAAGGTGACCATAGCAGTATTGACACCATATTGTGCCCTAAAGCCAGTTTGAAATGGATCTAGATAATCTGTTTCATCCAACTTTACTTGAAACTGAAGAGCAACTCCCTCTCAATGACCTTGCTTAAGAATGGAAGATGAGAGACTGGTCTACAGTTGTTCATGTCCAAGGGATCTAGTTAATCACTGGCTCCCATCCAAGTTGTTTTACCAAGAATAATGGGGAGGGGGTGAATCCAGGATCGAAATTTGCAAAGCTAATGTTTGAAATTTACTCAAGAAGACTTACAACTGAAAGCTGTGTCTAAAAAGTTGACTCATGGGGTGAATACATATGCAAGTAAAAAATGCTGGTTTGGTTTTGTTTCCTCAATTTTTGTGCCACAAAATTTTGTACCTTCACAGTATTGAGTACCTTGTGAACATCAAGTGGAAACAGTGCCAATTAAATCTAGTTCAGTTCCAGGTTGTAATACAATAATAACAACAACAAAATCAAAGCAGGATGGCTGGTTGAATACATCTGCAAGGCACTGTTCTTTGCTGGATTTGTGTACTGAGTGGGCTATCTTGTCCAGGTAAACTATGTAAATTAGATTCAAGATTATCGGTGTATTACTAGATCTAGATAAGCTTTGTTCAGTCTTTTATTCACAAAGGATGTAGTCAGACAGAATAATTTTAAAAATATCATTCTTGGAATGAGAAGGTGACTTATGAACAGAATGCTGTTTTTTTTAATGTGTAGTATGGGGGAGGCTTCAGTTATCAGTTGCTTTTTGTAAATACATTGCAGTAATGCTTCTCAGACTATCTGATATGGGGGAATGGCATTTCAAACAAACAACAAACAGCTTCATTTATATACCGCTTCATACTGCCTAAGGAGTGTCTAAGTGGTTTACAACTGTAAGCTACTTGCCCCCAACAATCTGGGTACTCATTTTAGTGACCTCGGAAGGATGCAAGCCTGAATCGAGCTTGAGCCCTTTTGTTGGTCTTGAACTCGCAACCTTATGGTTTTGAGTGAGTGGCTACAGTACAGGCATTTAACCACTGTGCCACCAGTGCAGTACTTTTTTGGTCTTTCACTTGATCTTAGCCAAAAGGCCAAGAATCGATAATAGTAGTTTCTATTTCTAGTGCCAGGTTTTCAAAGCAACCTCTTTGTAATGTTTTCAGCTCAGGATTATGTACCCTTCCAGGTGTAGGACTGCAGTTTTTAATATTCCTCACCAGCTGTGCTATCTAGGACTAATTGGAGTTGACATTAAGCAACATATGGGGGAACCAGAGTTGCCCCCTCCCTGCCCTCATTTCATTCTCAAATCAATCCTGTGAGATAGATAACTGTGAATGAGTTACTGACTGGGGTAATTCAGTGAGTGTGATAACTGAGTGGGGATTTGAATCTGGATCTTTCCCCTATGTTTACACTCCCCTAATACAACATTCTGATGAGTCAGTGATTCTCATATATAAACAACCTATTGTCAAGTTGTTTAAAATGCTCACCTGTGAGTTATGATGGTCATGGGCTGTAGAAATGGACTGTGGTCATGGGCTGTAGGAATTCTAGTCCAGTAATAAATATCTGAAGGCCCAAGATTAAGAATCAGCAAATAAAGCACTGTTATGTTGTTGTTTTATCAAATGTATTACACTGTTGTCTGGCCAGATTTTTAATTCTCTTTCTCCCCACACACACTTTCCTACCTTTCCTGCAAAGTTCACTTATAGATGAACATAGAGATTTAAAGTTATAATATTGAATGAAATGAAATTGTATCTGGTAAAATCAAACAGGCCATTTGGTTGATGGTCATATTGACCCTGGGAAACAATTTTTGACAAATGAATTGAGCATTGCTTCTGGATGTTTCTGCTTTCACATCATAATATGTTGTGGTCAGGTTGTTGAAGTTGCTGATGAATTATTCTGCATTGTGACAGGGACACAGACACTCTTGAACTTGAATCATTTTGTGTATCTCAAGTATTTCTGGGCATTAACATGAGAAATTATTCAAGCAGGATAACAGAATACACAAAGTTTTGTTAGAAAGCATAATTGGGCCCCTAAATGGATGGTCTCATATCCCACTGTAGGAGGAAGAGGAAGGATATACCTGGATTGAGTCTACCAACTGTCACCTTGATTCTTTATAGGAAATGCTATTAGGATGTACAGTGGGCCCTCCATATCCGTGGACTTGCCATCCATGGATTTAAACATACACGGATGGCAAGCCTGTGGTGGTGGTGGGGGGGGAGGGGACAGCAGAGGATGAGGAGGATGGAAGAAGAGGAGGAAGAAGGGGAAATGGCCGAAGCAGCAGCCAGAGGTGAAAAGGAAGAGGAGGGAGAGGGAGGAGGAAGGAAGGAAGAATGGACACAGTGGCAGCAAAAGGGAAAGAGGAATAGGAGGAGGAGGAGGAGGAAGGAAAAATGGCTGCAGCAGTGGCTGGGAGAAAAAGGAGGGTGGAGGAGGGGAAAAGGCGGCTGCAACTGTGTGGCGATGATGGAGGCTTCCCATACAGTTGTGTGCTGGAAACTGTAATCTTTCTGGGCTTTCCAGGGGAGAAAGAAGGAAGGAAAAATGGCAGCAGTAGCCAGGGGTGGAAAAGGAGGAAGAGGAGGGAAAAAAGGCGGCAGCAACTGAGCAGCGGCTGCAGTGGTGGAAAGAAAAGGAAAAATTTGAGGAAGAGGGGGCCCCTGTCTGGGGGAACTCTGGCCCTGTACAGCTAGTAATCCTCCATTCTGGGGGACTGGAGGAACTCCAGGGCTACAGGTGGCTGACGGGGGGGGGGGCAAAGTCCTATTGTCCCAAATGGTGGCACAGCCACATGGCTGCACCACCATTGAGTACTATGGAACTTGAGCATCCACAGATTTTGGTATTTGCTGGGGGGGGGGGATCTGAAATGGATCCCTTATGGATTCCAAAGGCCCAATGTATATTACAAATATGATGTGCCCAGTAACACCCTTTTATGATATTGTGGGGATCTGGAGGAATTGAAACCTGTTCTTTTTCGTGGTCTCTGTGAATCACAAAAATGGGTTATCCTTTACTCCTCAAATGAGGAAAAATTAGGAGTCGCGGTTGTGGGCCTTCTTGTACAAACAAACATTGTACAAACAAACCTGCTTCTGTGAATACCTTACTGTTTTTATTGAAAGAAAAGAGGACACTGAAACACTTAATTGACTGACTTTTATTGCTGAATTTAGGAATGTTACATATGTCTACTCAGGATAATATATCAAAATAACTATTCCTATATTATATATGTTCATGTTTAGGGTTGTCATTTAAATCAGAAGTTTTGAAGTACTTTACTTTGGATTGTGTAGGCTGGTTCCATCCCATCTAGGTTTCTGGTGGGCAGTGAATACTAGGCTATTTTGCTTGTTCTGACTGTTTTTGAAACTGTTTGTATGGTTTTTCGTGCTAATCTTAGAGAGAGGTTTCAAGTTATTTGTTTAATGCTTTCAGAGGTTTTTTTTAATGATTGAGCATCGACTTGGTGGCTGTGGTGGGTTTAGAGGCAATAAATGGCAAAATAAATAAATATTGTGCCTTTCAAAATGTATTTTAATTTTAATTTTTAATTTAATTTAATTTTAATTTGTATTTTAACATTAGAAGATGTTACACTGCCTTCACTGCAACAGGGTGTATGCTATTCCTTAATGGAGAATACAGACACATTTTCAATCATTTCTAGGTATTGATGACCCATTTTTCCTTCAGTTTGTCAATGATAAGACAAAGACTACTCTTTGAACCTTAATTACCTGTTTCATCATGTAGGTTATGTACTTTGTTTCCATGTTTTACAGAATAAAGCAATTATGGAACGTGTTACAAACTTGTCTGATATGGTAGTTGGTCTTGAATCATTTATTGGCTCTGAGAGAGAAACCAATCCATTATACAAGGATTACCATGGTAAGTTTCATCCTTAGCAATGCAAAAAGTCTGCCCTAAGTGCTTCTAGGGCACTTAGCAGTTTACCCTCCAATTGGAATATCTGCCACAAAGTAGCATTTGATTTCATTTTGGAATATGCCTCTTAAATGGTTCACCTTGCTAACCAATCTTGATTTAGACAATTTTTCACTAAAGTGCATTAAGGCTGCAAAGGAAACATGGCAACTCGTTGCATGTTGTCAAGCCATATTACCAAGGCATGGCTCAATCAGATGTACATCTCAACAGGCAGGCTTTGGGGAATTCACATGCAGAGGAGGCTTGGCAATCGTCTGACCACTGAGCTGAAATTGTCATTAAATCAATAGTTTTGATCTGCCAAATTCTAAATAGAGAACATGAAGAACGGTTATATATTTCCATGAAGAGATAGCTAAATGACACAGCACAAAGAGAGAACTTTATTTCTAAGATTACTAATTAATTTGCTTGAGTTTAATTAAGCCAGGTTTTTTTCATTGTTATTGTTCAAAATCAGGAGGGTAATCTGTGCTAGAATTCAAGTATAGAAAACACTTTTGCTTTAGCAACTTACTTCACACAACTATATTAATACCTCTTCATCAAAAGTACCTGGCTTCTTTTGCACAGTTTTTTGTCACAATTCTTGGGAAACAATTTCAGAGAGTTGAAAAAAAAATAATAACAATGCAATCCTATGCATGTCTATTGAGAAATAAGCCACACTGAATTCAGTGAGACTTACTCATGGGTAAGTGTACACAGGATTGCAGTGTTAAGAGACTATGCTTTGAATTACAAACAGTTAGCTGATCCAGGATAGAGCTTTGAATGTGCATAAATTACCACTGTTATTATTGTACATTACTGTAGTTCCATGGAAACCTGCATGCAAAGGCTGAACTTCTTGTTTGAATTGTGCTGTAAATGATGTAAGAATATGGAAATGCTATTCAACATAAAATGAGAAAATTCAGCGTAGCTAGTATAGTGGAATCTTATTCCTTTCAGCATAGTTAAGGCTGTAGTTTTCTCTATAAGACAGTAATCATTTGAACTATTTTTTGTAAGAGAAAGTAAATAATGAATGTATGAAACAACTACTGGGATGTTGTGCCTTTTTTTTTACTTGCACAAATTCATATAACAACAATTCAATCAAAAGTGGTACTGTAAATTAATGCATTTCTTTCAGATAGTAATATATCTGAGATAATTCACATCTTTCCTAATATGTTTGTTTTGTTCACGTTAGCATTTGCAAATAATAGTTCCTATTTTTCCTTCCTAACAAATAATACCACCCTTCTTTTTATACACTCTTCCACTGTTCTAAACCTTGTTTTTAAACTATTGGAGACTTTAAACAGAATTTTAGAAAAGCTTTTGCTTTTATATAGTTCACTTAAATCTTTTGCACATTAATCATTTTGTGACTTTTGCATTAATAACTTGTCATCTATTTAGTTATTGCTTTATGTACACTTCTGAGAGGTTTGATGTGACGTCTCTCATTTACAGAGCAAAATAGAACCCCTTGTACAGAATACTACACCAAAATCCACTACTTTAGTATATACTCATATACCTCCCCTTCGCTATTATATATTGCTGAAGGCCTTTTTCCATTTCCTGAATTCATCTGTACTGGGCAGCTACACTGGCTGCTGAAACAGTCTTTACTAGTAAAGTGAGCATAAATTTATTGCTCTCTGTGAAACTTAAGTGTAACCAATATGACGTTTAATATGATGTTGTTAGCATTCAGACACAATTCAACCGTATTCACCAGATAAACATCTAATATAATACAGTAAAAATATTCTAAATATTCTAAAAATATTCTGTCTCCAGATTTTTCCAAACTGTCTTGGGTAAAAAGGAACATTTGAAGTATATGAAAATATTAGCAAAGAAATATATGGGTTAATTATATGTAATGTGTTTTCACACCCCAAATATACTAATTGTGATCCTTAAGAAATACTAAGTACCCTGTGTGTTTTTCCAGCACTAGTCTGTTGATACCGATTACTTTTAAAACTGAAAAGTCCCATTAAAGTCAGCTGAAACTTAATTTCATATAAAGCAATAAAATGGGCTAGTTGTTACTCATTTTTAGTGGTTTCAATGGGAATTAGTTACAACAGTTTTTGTTAGTTCAATATGAATGTATTTTAAATCATTTAAATGAGATTATGTATGTCCTGTATATTGTAATTGAATTTAAATTTACAAAAAATATAAGTTTGATGTTATGTAATTTAGGAAAGATTAAATTATTGCATTTTGCAGGTGACTTGGCAGATATTTAGTATTATTTCTGATTTGATTTAACTATGTTGTCTCCCTAAAAATGACAACTTTGTACTTCATCTTTTAAGAGTGATCATAAAATTGGAGCCGTTTGACAAAAATGACATGTGAATTACCTGATGTTGTCACCTTTATTTATTATACTTAAAACTCATGTAAAATGGATATATATGTTTTGCTTCTGATGTGTTTTAAAATATTTCTCATTTTCTGTTGTGAAAAATTACCCTTCATTTATTCAGAAACTATATTAAGCTGCACAGAAACCATCCAGCATCCTTGTCAAAAGAAATCAGCTTTAGACTCAACTGACAGAATGCAGAGCTTGCAGTGTGCCTAGTATTGTTTTAAAATTCCAGCAAGCTCAATGAACATCTTGCACGCAGAAGATAATTTGTGTTGTGTTGCTGTAGTGGTTAAAATGTATCCAAAAGCATTTTAAAAAATCATTTTGATTCCCATAAGGGTTTTTTTTTTAAATAATTATCAAATACGAAAGCTTCACTGGTTATCAGTAACCCATGAGCTTTGCTTTGCTGGCTGCTTACTGGTGCATTTAATAAAATAAAGATCACTCAGTGGTGCCGTGGGCAGCATGCAAGGTGATAGCCATATTTGCTTACTGTAAATACAAAAGAAAATCACACACAAACCGGCTGTAGTTTTGACAAGTATTAAGATCCCTCTTTACATCTCTACCTCTGTACCGAAGTGCAATTAGTTTTCCTCACACAAGGATTTCTGTTTATCTTATTCTGCTTGATTACTTGAGTATAATCGCACCATTTGCTTCATTGCTCCTGGTCGTAAGCTCCAGTTTAAAAAGGGGAGGATGAGTATGTGTAAATATACTGAATTCTGCTGTAAGACATTAATTTACGCATCTGGATATCAGCATTTTCTTATTTCTTTTCCTCCATTACTTTTCCTTTTCACAAGGTTTGATTCACATACGCCAGATTCCTCGACTTAATAGCCTGATATGTGATGTGCCAGATACGAAGGACCTTGCTTTTAGATTGAAAAGAAAGCTCTTCGTTATTGAGGTAAGAATTTTCATATATACAATACTATATAAGAGATCTAATTTTGCCTTAAGTTTAAGCACATTAATTTACAGCAGCTATCACATGTTTTAGTAGGGGTTTCAGGCTTAGAATGCTTTATACGATATTTTTATTCTTTTAAAACATTCCTTATTACAAAACCCAGAAACAATTCATTTTTAAAATGAACTGATAAAAATAGACCACAACCTTCAATAACAAAGCATGACATACATATTTCTGAAGATGTTGGGAGAATGTTTAATTAAATGTTAATGATTTTTTCGTACTTGTGTTAGTGAGTAAAAACATTCCTACATGTTATTACTCCAGTTGAATACGCTACCTAAATTGAGTGTGGCATGAGGAACAAATGTCCTTATCAGTATTCAGAAATCATTTCCACTGCATTACTAAAATGACCTTTCACTCTCATATGTCATTTTAAACATAGTACCATTTACATTAATGACCTTAAGAACATTTTCTATAAAATGTAAACTTTTTCTTCTTGACCCTATATGACTCTACATAGAAAACAATACTATAAATTATTGTTTTGTTTTTGTTTCAAAAAAGAGCAAATGAACATGAAGCTATTAGGTATGCTGGACTGGTATACTTATTAACCAAATAAATGCTGAGAAGAAACAAGAGATGGCTTTCAAAATGATGGGACAGTCACCAGTACAGTCTCTGCAGCTTTTAAACAAAGACATAAAACAGCCAAGCAGCCCTGACAAATCATTTAGTTTAATCCCTTTTCAGATGAAAAGCTGTTAAGCAGGCCACTTGTCTTAACTGCTTGAAACCATAAAAGGAAGAATTGCCACCAATATATTAGCATATTTTTTACTTCATCACCAAATGATGGTCAATGTGGCTTGGCACTGCTTTGGTGTTTGGGATTTCACCCTTAAGTGACCACTTTGGCCCTTATTTGACCCTCTGCCCTCTTTAGCTGGCCACTTGGTAAGGTAACTTAAGGGTTCCCTTTCCCTCCCTCCCTCCATCTCTCTCACTGTCTCTCCACAATTACGAGTTGCACTAACCTATAAATTGTTGAAAGGAGCTTATCAAGTGACAAATTAAAGTGCTCTCCTCCTAATAATGGTCATCAATGTCCTTAATTATCTAGTTCTATAGAAAGTAGTTAATAGTTAATCAGGAAGCCAGTTTTTCTGCCAGGTCATCTCTGCATGAGTACTTGAAGATTCTCAACTGGAGAGATGCTCCCTTCAAACACCACTTAAAGCCAAATGCACGATGAAGATTGTTGTGCCATTTCTCCTCCCCCCTTTAAGAAATGGTGATTCCTCTGTGGAATTTTCAGTTCTTTAAAAAGAATACATTTAATGGAGCTAAACACTGTACTAGTATAGTTCATTTTAACATAATTCCACTTGTCCAAAGGCTATTCAACTTGTGAATCACTTGAGGGAAGGTCTTTAATATTCATGTAAGACTTTAAAATGCAGAAACTGTAATTGTTTTCACTGGCACAGACAAACAGGACTACTATTTTCCTATTGTATTAAATTTCCATTTACTACACCTTTGAATTGAAATATTGTGATTTTTCCCCCCACAATGAAGCTTGGATCAGAAGACGTTACCTCTGTCAATAAAATCTCTGGTTGCTATTTTCTGCTGCTGTAAATTTCTAGCTCAGTGGCCCACTATAAAGACTCTATGTAGTCCAAGGGTAAAGTCATTTGATTTAGCAGTGTTAAAGACCCTTTGGAAAAGAAACTGTAGAGAAGCCTAGATGACCTACTTGAATAAATTCAGCCTTCATTGTTGAAGACTGTGTCCATTCTAAATTGTTTCCATTCTTGCTGGAGAGAATCCTACTGCTTCCTAACCCATCAGTCATCATGGAATTTTTAGCCTTGTATTACATTACTATTCTTTTGCCCATGGTTTTGAAATGCAAGATTATTTTCCCTGTAGAGGTAAAGGTCCTATAAGCATAGGTTGTACTGCTTTATTATGGAGGTGGAAGACAAAGATATTAAGTTTAATAATTCAGTGGAAAAAAACAGTTTGTGGACACAGGTTAGAAATAAAAATGATATAGGAAGCATTCTGGTTTATAGCACATAGTAGATTTATGTGCATGTTTCATTTTAAAAGACAGTTGAAAGAAACCACATAAAACATTATTCAGCAGAAGATTAAAGGAAGAGGTTAAAAGGTAGCAGTATACAGTACATGTATACGGTCATTGTGATGAAAGTTAGCTAAAAGTCTCTTAAAAACAGATTAGAAATCTTGATAATGGGATGTCTTTCATCCCTTACTATGTCATTATACTAAGCACTCCATTACATCTAGTTGTTAAGTACGTACTGGTACTACTAATGGAGTCAAGAAACAGAACTAGAAAAGTTTGTGGCCCTTGAAACTGATATATAATGTATGCATTTATGTCAAGGACTATTATAGTTTGGGCCTTGATGTATTTGTATATTTTACTTGCTAGAACACTTGATAAAAAGAAGATAATGTCTGTACTTTCCAAAATATTTACCTGATGCTTCATTATTCTATACATACCTTAAAATATTTGAGAAGCTCTAAATGCATACCTCTTTAAAAGGACTACAATTTTGAAGTTAGCTTGTCTAATCCTATTTCTTCCTACCTTGGAATCTTAATTAGAAGGAGATAAAAACCATCATTTGACTAAATTATTGTCTTGAATCTGTAGCAAAAGGTATAATCCGCAATTGGGCCAATTAGTGTACCCCATAGTTAGCTATGCTGAGGCAGGCAACTTGATTAGATCTGACACCAGCCTAGTTCCCACTGTTGTTTTGCCAGGTATGATGGTCAGACTTCAAAGGACTTGAGGCATCAGCAGGGCAAGGTTTGGAGGCCAGCTTAGGTCCGGTTGTTAATCTCTCTGCTAAAACCACAGCAGCCATCACACAAAACAAGCTTACACGACACAATCATGCGGTATTAAAGTTTGGGTTGAGTCATGCCAATTTGCCTTTGATTTTCTGATGATTGAGTAAAAGAAGGCTACATGACTAGACACATACTAAAAATGTACTGATTAGATAAGTTCCTCAAATATTTGAAATATTTTTGATTTTTCAGTCAACTAATATGACATGCTATTTATCTTAATGAAACTTTCTGGCAAAGAAGTGTTTGAAATACCATTTGTATTTAGTGTACTTAAATTGACATCTCATACTTGTCTTTCATGTAATGTGTTCCTCATGATTCCAAAGTAATTTACATTATAATATTAAAGGAAATTCTGTAAAATACTATTGTATAAACTCCAAACAGAACTTTAAGATTACTGTCCTTTTCCTTACAGACATTTATGTTCTTTTAAAGTCATTCACATAAATGGAATTTCCTCATAATTATTTTCCACTTAAATGCTGAGTAAAGTGCTGTTCAACTGATGTGATTACATAAGTGTTCCTTTCTTCTGCATTCTGATTTGTTGAAATGTTGCAGTAATGGTGACATGTTTCCATTCTGAGGAAAGCCTAGGGCTGCTTTAGTATTATTCCAAATGACTGAAATTGCCATCTTGCTGACTTTCCCTTAGGCAGCTTTAGGCCTGTTTACTTTTGTATTTGTGTCTCATGTTCCATCTGAGTTTGGCTAGCAAGACATCACTGCATGGATTAACAAACAGTTGGAATAATACTCAAGATACTGATATATGTCTGTTGTCTATGTTTGCTCATCGTACATATTTATATCATCTAAAACTAAAATATATGTAAGGATTTATTTGCCTGCTTTCCTGTATTGTAGCTTGTTGTTGCTTAGAACAGTGTGGAGGAAAGGCAAAATACAACTCTTTGAAATAATGAATAAATTAATTTTAAAGCTTTGGTTTTATTTTTAAGAATGCAAACAAAAACCCATATTTTACATTATTATTTAATATCTTGTCAATAGAAATAACAACCAGTATGATCACCTTTAAACTAAAAGCTGGTACAAAATTTTGCAAATGGAAAGTAAATTTAGAATCCACATGGAGTGAAACTGAAATTTTAAAAAACTATAAGTTAGTATTACGTTATCGTAGTGCAGGAAGTAAAAACAGGTTACATAGGGAAAGGGCAATCACAGGAATAGGGTTCTCACCGCCTTAAGGCGCTGCATGTTCAAAGACTGAAGTAAAATGCCAGGCATGGAATCTGGGGTCCGTTTTTTACCACATCATTTCTTGTAAAATCAGGTATCATTCATTGTTTAGGATGTTCTCTTTAAGCTATGCAGTTGGTATAAGTTCTTGCCTAACCTGTTTTTCCATCTGTTGCCTCATGCTCCTATGACTAGAAGCCCAATTTTTGCTGTTTCTTCACATCTGGTAGGAGCTTTCACCAGAGCTTTTCTGTGGTTACACCTTGTTGTTCAGATTTCAGCAGCATCGTTGCAGAATGGTGTAGACAAGTGTGATCTCATTATGCCTTCACTATACAATAGTTCACTGGTCTGTAAAGCAGGGGTTCCATTTATAGACAATACAATATAATATAATACAGTGGATTTTTAGGGTCCTGGGTACTTGCTTCTGGGACATGTATAGTTGTTATACATTGTTTAAAGATCTCATCATTCCAGCTCAAGTTAGAAGGAGTTTATATTGTCACTTTACTCACAGGGAGGGCAGAATTTGCTCCTTCAATTGAGATTGTTCCTTCTTCTCCAGTTAAAAAATTATAATAACTTTAAGACTTTTTTTTGCTCAGTATATTTCATGTTAACCTTCTTTCTCGTAAAAAATGTTGTTTAAATTCGATGTGGCTTTATTATATGTAGTAGTATGTAAAGTAGTATGTAGTTCTTAAGAGAAAGAAATACTGGATGAAGAAGCTAAATGAGGTAGTGGATATCTAATTTTACATGAGCAAAATAAAGGTACTGTAATTTATGAAATAATGCTAACATGGGAGAAACAAAATATTTACTGTAAAATTGGATAGAATTTGATAGATAATTTCAAGAGAGCTATACAAATGTAGTTTAGTGAGATTTAAATATGTGTAGAGGAGAAATTGGAATCTCAGGGATGCTGGAGTCGAAGGCTTTCATAGCCGGCATCCATAGTTTTTTGTGGGGCTTTCAGGCTATGTGGCCATGTTCTAGAAGAGTCTCTTACGTTTCGCCAGCATTTGTGGCTGGCATCTTCAGATTTGCAAATCACTACTTTCTTCCCATGGTCACACAGGATATGTATATATCCAATCCTTTTCCAGATAAACATTCTCTGAAGATGCCAGCCACAGATGCTGGCGAAACATCAGAAAGAAACTCTTCTAGAACATGGCCACATAGCCCAAAAGCCCCACAAAAAACTATAGTTTTCACTATGTTTGCCACAATTGGATTTTTTGTTTCCCATTCATGTTTGCAGTCTGAATAGGCCCCCTTCGCCCCTTTGGTGGGACTGGGCTGAAAGGCCCCAAGAGATGGGGTGTCTGTGGGAGGATGCCTTGTTGTTCTGTGCCTTTAAGTCATTTCCAACTAGAGCGACCCTAAAACGAACCTATCATGGGGTTTTCTTGGCAAGTTTCTTCAGAGGGGGTTTGCCATTGCCATCCTCTAAGACTAAGAGAGTGTTATTTGCCCAAGGTCATCCACTGGGTTTACATGGCCAAGCCAGGATTCAAACCCTGGTCTCCAGTCATATCTCGATGCTCAAACCACTACACCTGCTATCTTTCTGAAGGTGGGAGACCAGGAGGAGGAGGGAAGTGGTGACTGCAGCGGCAGTTGGGGGGGAAGAGGAAGAGGAGGAAGGAAGACCAAGGGGAGGAAGAGGAAGGAGGAAATGGTCCACATATCTGGAGTGATCTTGTAGTGCATTCCGATTACTGAAGATCCAGACCATTGCAGACCCCCAAAAAAGAAGTGGTAAGGGACCTGGTGCAAATTCACCAGGTTAAATGGGTATTTTTGCACACACACACCCAAATTGCACCAAGCGCAATCGGGGCCAATATGAACTCCAATGAAATAGCTCGGATTCCACAGCAGGTTATTTCATAGTGTGAACTGGCTCTTTGAGAAATCCTGGAGAACAAGAGGAGTCCCAGCAGACTGGAGGAGGACAAACATTGTCCCCATTTTCAAAAAGGAAAAAAAGGGGAATCCTAACAATTATCATCCCAAGTTAGGCTGACATCAATTCCAGGAAAGAGACTAGAGCAGATCATTAAAGAGAGAGTCGGTGAGCATTTAGAAGGGAATGCCATAATCACAAAAAGTCAACATGGGTTTCTGAAAAACAAATCATGTCAGGCTACTATGATCTCTTTTTTTAAATAAAATTATCAGCTTGGTAGATGAAGGGAATGCTGTGGATATTGCTTCTCTTGATTTCAGTAAAACCTTTGACAATATCCCCTATGACATTCTTGCAAATAAACTAGTAAAATGTGGGTTTGATAATGCAATTGTTAAATGGATTTGTAATTTGTTGACTGGACGAACCCAAAGGGTGCTCAGCAATGGCTCCTCTTCATCCTGGAGAGAAGTGACCAGTGGGGTGCCACAGGGTTCTGTCCTGGGCCCAGTGCTTTTCAACATCTTTATCAATAGCTTAGATGAAAGAATAGGGATC
The DNA here is from genome assembly GCA_034509955.1 of Urosaurus nigricauda. Taxonomy (NCBI): domain Eukaryota; kingdom Metazoa; phylum Chordata; class Lepidosauria; order Squamata; family Phrynosomatidae; genus Urosaurus; species Urosaurus nigricauda. The sequence goes on from JAOEGL010000001.1 coordinate 95,078,198, forward strand.
ATGCTTCCCAAATTTCTGAAGATGACATCAAATTAGGAGGAATAGCCAATACCCTAGAGGACAGGATCAAAATTCAAAATGACCTTAATAGATTAGAAAGCTGGGCCAAAGCTAACAACATAAATTTCAACACAGAGAAACCTAAGGTACTGCACTTAGGGTAGAAAAATGAAATGCATAGATATAGGCTGGGGAACACCTGGTTTAATGAGACTACATGTGAAAGGGATCTAGGAGTCCACGTAGAACACAGGTTGAACATGAGTCAACATTGTGATGTGGCAGCTAAAAAGGCAAATACAATTCTAGGCTGCATCAACAGAAGTATAGTGTCTAGATCAAGTGAAGTAATGGTGCCACTCTATTCTGCTTTGGTCAGGCCTCACCTGGAATTTTGTGTCCAGTTATGGGTACCACAATTCAAAAAAGATGTTGAGAAACTGGAGTGTGTCCAGAGGAGGGCAACCAAAATGGTGAAGGGTCTTGAAACTATGCCCTATGAGAAACGACTTAGGGAGCTGGGGATGTTTAGCCTCGAGAAGAGAATGTTAAGAGATGATATGATAGCCTTGTTTAAATATTTGAAGAGATGTCATATTGATGATAGAGCAATCTTGTTTTCTGCTGCTCCAGAGAATAGGACCTGGAACAATGGATGCAAGCTATAGGAAAAGAGATTCCAGCTCAAGACTAGGAAGAACTTCCTGACATTAAGAGCTGTTCAACAGTGGAACACACTTCCTCAGAGTATGGTGGGGCCACCTTCTTTGAAAGTCTTTAAACAGAGGCTTGATGGCCATCTGTCGAGGATGGTTTGATTGTTAGTTCCTGCATGACACGGGGTTGGACTGGATGTCCCTTGTCATCTCTTCCAACTCTATGATTCTATGAATAATCACCGCTTAATATCAGCAGAGAGAAAACTATGTCCCGTGCAGGGATATTGGTCTTTAGATGCATGAAAAGGTATCTTGTAGCACTTTTGATACAAACTGAAAATGAGAAGTTGTTAAAATCACAGAATCGTAGAGTTGGAAGAGACCACGAGGGCCATCCAGTCCAACATGAGTCAATAGTGTGATGCAGCAGCTACAAAGGCCAATGCAATTTTAGGTTGCATCAATAGAAGTATAGTGTCTAGATCAAGGGAAGTAATAGTGCCACTCTACTCTGCTTTGGTCAGGCCCCACCTGGAATACTGTGTCCAGTTCTGGGCACCACAATTAAAAAGGACGTGGAGAAAGTGAAGCATGGGGTATCAATGTGGCTTCAATGTGGCTTTCAATAAATTTATTTTAAAGAGAGAGAGAAGGCTGCTGCCAATATGTTGACAAGGGCAGTGAGGATTGAGAATATAACACCTTTTTTTGTAATCTCTGGCTGCCAATGAATCACTCGTCCTGATTTATTGATTCTGTTATTATCAACGTAAAAAGCCTTAATCAGCTTGCGATCAGGTACTTAAAAGGACTTTCTTTCCAGTATCAACCTAAAATCAATAATGGAATTTAAAATCAGTCTCCCCAGGCTCTGCTTCTAGTGTCCCAAAGTGGTATAGGGATTAAGAAAGATTTGGAGAAATGGATGTAGTTGAAGATAGCATTTCTAGGAAGATCCATTATAAAAATGAATATCTTACCAAATTTAATGTTATCTTTTTTCAATATCTGCCAGTAATCAATAATGAAAAATGTTTTGTTATATGGCAGAAAGAATTAACTAAATTCATATGGGAAGGGGGAAAAGCAAGAATTAAATAGTCCATACTAATTGAATCTAAAGAAAGAGGTAGTTGTGCACTTTCAAATCTTAAGTTTTACTGTTATGCATGTTACTTAACATGGATAGAAGAATGGATAAAACTAACCAAAGAAAGGATGTTAAACATTGAAGGAGAAAACACAAGATTTGGTTGGCATGTGTACATGTGGTACAATAAACTAAAAGAGAATAAGAACTTTGACCACCATTATATTAGGAAACCATTATTAAGGGTATGGATGAGGATTAAAAATTCTTCTATAGAGGTATTCCAATGTGGACCCAGGAGGCTTTTATTTACAGGAGTAGAATCAAAGAAGAGCCCTGGATTAGATATCAAGATATGTTAATTCAAGGAAAAAACAAAGAATATAGAATGAAAACAAGCAAGCAGCTTGATACAGAGTGTTCGAACAATAAATCGTTCTACTACAAACAATTAACCGAAAGATTCAAAATGGATAAGAAAATTGAAATTTTTGAAATAGATCATGTAACAAAATATTATAAGATTTTGAATGAAAGAAAGCTTGAACAAGAGACAGATACACAAGATATGATAAAGATATAGGTAAAAATATTAAATTACAAGCTTGAGAAAAAGCTTGGTACCATACAAACAAATTTACTTTATGTCAAAACTATGAAGAGAATATTTTGAAAATGGTGCATTGCTGGTAATTCTCTCTGACAAAATTAAATGCAATGTTTAAAATAGGTAATATGAAACACTGGAAGTGTCAGGAGACACATGGCTCATTCTACCATATGTGAATGTGGTCAAAATGTCCAATAGCAGTCAAATATTACAAGGAAATACACATGAAGATCACAGAAATTTTACAAGTGAAAATAACATTAAACCCAGAACTCTTTCTACTAAATATAACATACAACAAGGAAAAAAGATATAGATGGATAATATTATATATGGTCTCAACAACTAGAATCCTCTATACTAAATATTAGAAAAACAAACAATATCCATCCAACAAAGAATGGATGATAAAATTGAAAGAAACAATGGACATGGACATCTTAACAGCTTTAATGAAGGGCAAACCAATAGATTTAATAGAACAGGAATTGAGTCCAATAAAAAGATACTGGGCAGTAAAGTGTCCTGGTTTAGAAAATATTGAACAATAAAAACGAGGGGATATAATTTCCAAACAGAACAAAGGAAACATTATAAATAAGGGATTGTATGGAAAATATTATTGATAGATAAGTTCATTTTAAGAGTACAGTGAACAAATACAAAGCAGTCAACAAAGATTCAGTTTTGAATGCTAGATGTATACAGATTTCCGGGGCTGTACAGATAGCCAGGAATCGGTAGTGGGCTGCTGCCCCTTTCCCTGCTGGATCGGAGACGTGGCAACCGCAAGCCACGGCCCCAGCCCGGCAGGCCCGTAGTTGAAAAATAAGCTGCAAAAAGCAGCTTCCTCTTGCACTGCAGAAAGGGTACCATAGCTGCAGGCTCAGCAGCTTTTCAAGCTCTCCTTTGGCACAGCATGTGTACACACTGCATTAAGGCAGTGCCGTGATGCCTCCCACCATGTGGTGGGGTGCGCGACATCACACCAACATGGGAGCAGAGTCGGGTCACCTGGCGGAAAATTGGTATGCCCACACTCTGCCCCGATGCTGCCATTTATCATCAGTCTGTTCAGGGTCTTAGTAAAAAGAAATAAGGTGAATACGACCAATAAAGAAATAGTGAAAATATTTTACAGTTATGTTTGCATAATGTAGTTATGTTTGCTTGTTTGTGATGGATTGGTGTGTTATGAGCAATGTGGAATATATGTTATTTTTTTAACTTTTGGAAGTCAAATAAAAATAAAACAAAAAACAAAAAAAGAAATCCACAAAGTTGTATGGCCCATAGGCAACCACTTGAGATAGGGCCTTTTCAATGGTGGCACCTTGATAATGAATCTTCCTTCTGATTGCTATCCACATATCCATTCACATATCTGTTACAAATGTATCTATTTTCATAAGATTTATTCTATGTTTTGTCACTGTATGTTTGTATTTCTTCTATTATATTTCAATAGACTTCTGCTTTTTATTATTCTGGATATTTGTAATTTGTCATTGTCACCCTCATCATCATTTGCCGCAGCAGATTGTTATGCTTAGCAAGTGTCTTTCTTTCATACATCCCAGCTTAGCTTTTGTTTATAGACTGAAACAGGACATCGTCGTACATTGTGCCCAGGATCAGTCCACTGAAAATGTAATGTCTGTGGAGCTTTTAAAGGTTTCCCATAAGCTCTGGTCATCCCAGAAACTTTAATAGGCTAGGACCTTGCCACATCTTAAACTTGTCTGTTGTTTGGGATGTATTATCCCAACCAGCTCCTTATTATTAAGAAATCAAACTTTGGAAAAAAGAAATGTAATAAGAACTTCCCATTTCTGGTGGCATTACCTTCACAAACAGAGAATATAAGCATGAAACTGTACATTATAGAATATTGTTCTAATAATAGCTGTTGGAAGTGCTCTTTTGTAACTACAATCTGTGTTATGTGTGGGTCTCAATTCTCCATCCCTTCTCCTGGCTCTGTTCTACACTAATTTGCAGCCTCACAAAATACTAGATGGTTGTTAAATTCTGTGGACATATTAAAGCTTTCTACAGGTCATTGTGATGAGGAGCTTTGAACCCCTAATTTAAGGTACAGTCTAATCTAGAAATGATTTGCATTTGCATTTTGCTTTACTGTACAATTAGTTCTACTCTCTATGTAATTTCATCCCAGCAAACATTTCTTTTGATATAGTAAATTTAATGTAAAGTGTTACCTAGGAAAAAAAATGGAAATTTGAGGTCACCAGGTCCACTTAGAGGGGTGTCTTTATTTCCTAATTCTTATACAGCCATAATATCACATAACATGCCAAAGCAACATCACAAGAGTTCTTATTTTATTTACCAGTAGAAGATATGCAGGCGTTTACATAGCAGAAGCGAGAAGCTGCAAGTTTGTGGCACTTGGTTCTGATCACAGCTGGGAGGTGCCAGAAGATGGGACAAAGAAAGCCAATAAACAGTGCTGTTGTATGTGATACATTATCACAGGAGCACAGGCTCCTAGGCAGTGCTGGAATGGACCTTATTTCACATGCTGCAGGGTTAATTCTCTGCCCTATTCTGTTTTAGTAGTCACTGCATGTGGGCTGCAATGCTTCTAGATATTTCATTCGAATTGTATGTTGGAGAGGGCGTGTTGACTTGCCATGTTGTGAATTCTACATCAGAGAGATAGGAATACTCTGCTAGCAGAACATGTATCACATTAATTTGGTGGGTTACATCCTGTATTGGATATTGATGGGGAGCTGGTTTCAGCAAAAAGGATTTATTTTATTTTTAGTTATTTATTTACAAAAATGGATTTCTTTATTGAAGATCAGAAGAATATATCCTATTTAGGTGTGGGGGGGTGGGTGGGATATATAGATTTACACCCCTTGAAGAAATGATAAAAACACAAGTTGTTGCTAGTCTAATGTTAAATCACATTAGGGCAATATTATGGCAATGTTTGTATACTTGATTTATAATTCATATAAGAAACTATAGCTTTCCAAACCTTTTTGGATTGCAGCTCCTATACACCTGAATTTACTTGTTGGAGGGCCACACATTTCATTACATTTAAACATAGCTATTTTCTTACTGACTTTCACTCATAATTGGTGGCAGTTCCTATGGCAGATGGCCAGCACATTAACAGTTTTTCGTGAATGCTAAGTCCCCAAGCCTTATGGTGGCCTGTGATAAAGCAAAGTGGGCTTAGGTTTGCCAGACCATCAGCATCCCTTTTCCTGACATTTTAGAGTCCAAGCCTAAGTCTCTTGGGATGTCACTGTGATACACAAAAGCAAGGAATGCAAAAATAGGAAGGAGGCTGGATTATTTTTCCTCAATCAGCCGATTGTGGAAATAGGCATGGGACAACCTAGATAAATGGCCCCAGAATTTACTAAAACCCAGTTATCCCCATAATGTGGCAATGCTGAGTTATGGGGGAGCCTCCATTTTTGAAGCCTATTCAGGTGACAAAGTGTAATCAGTAGCTGCAGTGATTTATTTATTTTTATTTATGTAGAGTATTTATGCCCTGCCCTTCTATCACAAAGCCTCCCAGAGTGGCTTACAAATTGTTAATTACACAGTTCTCTGCCCTCAGGCCTACTATCTAAAACAAACATGATACAAAAGGAGAAGGGAATGGCAGTGAGGAAGGGGACCAAGTCTTCAGTTCTTTCCCCTCTCTGAGGCCGGAATGATGGTATCCCACACAGCCTTATCTTCAGCACAAAATGAGATTTTTTTTCCAGGCCATGTGCTGCCATGGAAGGCTAAATGCCAGCCCAAAAGGATTTTTTTTTCTTCAGTGGTGCTGCCAGGGCTTGTGCAACAGGAAGACTCACGAGTCAAGATGCTGGCCCTTTAGTATGATCAACACATGTACATATGCCCACCTGATGCCTCCCCAGTCCAGTACCCTCCCCTTTCTTCCTGACTTTTTGTACAAGTGCAATACACTTGTAGATAACTTTTGTTCTGGGCTAGTGTGCCCTGGCACCAGTTGAAAATGGTTGGAAATGAGTGCCTATGCTTTAAGGTCCTTCCTCTCCTTCTAGCCCTGTATGTTCTTATGTTTGTGTCTCACTTAGACAACTTAATAACTCTAGGTTGGTTCCCAGCATAAAGTGAAGACTGGGCGCAGGCTCTCCCAGCCAGTTACACGGTTAGTGAGCAGATAAGGGAAAGTGGATGAGGGGGTGGTGTGGCTTCGGAGCGTCCTTTCCAGCCCGCCCCCAATCAGAAACCCTGGTATACAGAAGAGCTCAGGGAAATGGAGCGGGCTGGACAACGACTCGAGTACGAATGGCGGAAGACTCGCCTCTCATCCGACAGAGCTCGCCATAGGTTGCACCTTCGCACCTATCGGGAGACTTTGCATGCAGCACGGAGATCCTTCTCTTCTGCACGCATTGCGTCTGCAGAGTCTCGCCCGGCAGAACTGTTCAAGGTGGTAGGGGAGATGACACAGGTTCCCCCTGCGCCAAACCCCCTACTTGAGCCTACGACAGCCTGCTGTGAAGCATTTAACACTCACTTTGCAGATAAAGTCTCTCGGATTAGAGCCAACTTGGACGCCAACATTGATTCAGAGCCCATAAGTGAGGTGTCCAGTCACTCTGTTGATGCTAGTTTATTGGATGAATTTCAGTTGGTGAGTACTGATGACATGGACAAGCTCCTTGGCAGTACTAGGAAGACAACTTGCTCCCTCGATCCGGCTCCATCTTGGCTGGTCGTCCAGGGAGGGTACGCATTGAGATCTTTCCTTCGGGAGGTGATCAATGCTTCCCTCAGTGAGGGTATTGTTCCATCATGTTTAAAGGAGGCGGCGGTAAAGCCCATCCTGAAGAAACCCTCCCTTGATCCCCTGGACAGGAACAACTACCTTTTCTTAGAGAGCTGTTGCCTTCCAACTCCAAGCAGTTTTGGATGAAGCCGATTATCTTGATCCTTTCCAAACCGGCTTCAGGGCAGGGTATGGAGTTGAGACTGCCATGGTTGCTCTGATGGACAACCTCCGCTTGAGCATCAACAGGGGTAGTGTGACCCTGCTCGTGCTCTTGGATCTCTCTCTGGCTTTTGACACCATAGATCATGCCATCCTTTTGGAGCTGCTGAGAGAGTTGGGGATCGGTGGCACCGCGCTCCAGTGGTTCCGGTACTTTCTCTCTGGCAGATCCCAAAGGGTGAGGCTCGGGAACAGTTGCTCTCCCAAAATTGAGCTTAATTGTGGCGTCCCTCAGGGCGCCATACTGTCCCCGATGCTATTTAACATTTATATAAACTGCTTCGTGAGTTCATTTGGAGACATGGAGCTCAGTGTCTTCAGTACGCTGACGACACTCAGATATATCTCTCCATGACAAGATCGTTCACTCTCAGACCTCAGATGGCGTCTCTCCTCTCAACCGCTGCCTTGAGGCAGTAATGGATTGGATGAGAGAAAACAAATTGAAACTCAATCCAAGCAAAACGAAGGTACTGACAGTTACAGGCCCAAAATCAGGTTTGGGAATGCAATCTCCTGTTCTTGAGGGAGTCACACTCTCCTCTAAGGACTGTGTTCGCAGCTTGGGGGTCCTCCTTGACTCGTCGCTTCACATGACTAGTCAAGTGAATGCGATGGTCAGGAGTGCCTGTTACCAGCTTCGGCTGATCCGCCAGCTGTACCCTTTCCTGGAGAGGAAGGATCTGGAAACTGTGATACACGCACTGGTAACCTCATGACTGGACTTCTGTAACACACTCTACATGGGGCTACCCTTGTGCTTAACTCGGAAACTACAACTGGTCCAGAATATGGCAGCCAGACTCATTACTGGTACATCTAGAAGAGAGCACATGACACCTGTGCTAGAATCTCTTCACTGGCTACCGATCAGTTTCCAGGCACAGTACAAGGTGTTGGTTCTGACCTATAAAGCCCTACATGGCTCAGGTCCATCCTATCTAAGGGACTGCCTCTCCCCGTACGACCCCCCCCCCCGCACACTGCGATCCTCTGGGAGGAATCTGTTACAGCCCAGGAAGACCAGGCTGGTGCAGACCTCCCAGAGGTCACCGGTCTCCCCCAAGCTTTGGAATCACCTGCCGGACGAGATGCATCTTATTCCATCTATTGACAGCTTCAAGAAAGCCTTGAAGACACATCTCTTTCGGCAGGCCTTCCCAGAAAATGTCTAATATTTCCCAGCTCTATCTCTTGTTAGTTTTTATTTCCCATCTGGTTAAACAGCTCAGGAAGTCTTTTAGGGTGACATTATGAATTTTGTTTATTTGTAATTGTTTTAACTTGCCTTTGGTTTAATCCCTTTTTAAGGGGGGGAGGGTTGGGAATGGGATTGGATATTTTAATTGTGATGTCTTTTAACTTTTCTTGTACCCCGCCCCAATTGCTCGTTCAGAGGGGCGAGCTAGAAATAAATAAAAAATATTATTATTATTATTATTATTATTATTATTATTATTATTCCAGGCAGCTTAAAATTGGCTGTGGTTAAACCAATACTAAAGAAGCCTTCCCTTGATCCCCTGGAGAAAACTATCGGCCAGTATCCCTTTTTCCCTTTTTGGGCAAGGTGACTGAGAGGGCAGTTGCAAACCAACTCCAAGCAGTTTTGGATGAAACTGATTATCTGGATCCATTTCAAACTGGCTTCAGGTCAGGATACAGAGTGCAGACTGCCATGGTCGCCTTGATTGATGATCTCCGTCCGAGCAACGACAGGGGAAGTGCCGCCCTGTTGGTGCTCTTGGACCTCTCAGAGGCTTTTGATACCATTGACCATTGTATCCTTCTGTAATGCCTGAGAGAGCTAGGAATTGGGGGCTCTGCTCTGCAGTGGCTCTGTTCCTACCTTTCAGGTAGGTTCCATTTTGTGATGCTAGGAGACAATTGCTCTTCTAAAAGAGAATGACTATCTGGTGTCCCTCCCCCATGCTGTTTAACATTTACATGAAGCCGCTGGGCAAAATCATCCGGAAACATGGGGCGGGGTGTTATCAGTACACTGATGACACCCAAATCTGTTTCTCTATGTCTCGGACTGCTTCAATGACCAAGGATGGCATCTTCCCTCTGAATGACTAACTGAGGTCAATAATGCACTGGATGAGGGAAAATAGACTTAAGATGAATCCAAACAAAACGGAGGTACTCGCTATAGGTAACCCTAACCCGGGCATAGAGATATGTTCACCAGTCCTAGATGGGGTAACATTTCCCCAAAGGACTGTGTTTGCAGCTTGGAAGTGCTCCTGGACTTGTCACTTCAGCTGTCATCTCAGATAGATGCGATGGCTAGGAGTGCCTGTTATCAGCATTGGCTGACGCCAGCTGTGACCCTACCTGGAATGGGGGGAACCTAGAAACGGCTGTAGATGTGCTGATAACCTGCCATCTTGATTTCTGCAACATGCTCTACATGGGGCTTCCCTTATGCCACATTCAGAAGCTGCAATTGGTCCAAAATATGGCAGCCAGGAAAATCCAAATTCAATCACATTACACCTATCTTGAAATCTTTACATTGGCTGCCTGTTAGCTTCTGGGCACCAAACAAGGTGTTGGTTGTTACCTATAAAGCCCTACATGGCTTGGGTCCAGTTTACTTGAGAGAATGTCTCCTCCCATATAATCCTTCCCACACACTCAGGTCCTCTGAGAAGAATTTATTGCAGCCAAAGAAAACAAGATTGGCACCGGCTTCCCAGAAGACTTTTTCAACTGCCGCTCCAAAAATTTGGAAGGACCTGCCAGAGGAGATCCACCACATTACATCTCTTGATGCCTTCAAAAAGGTGATAAAAACAGATCTCTTCCAGTGGGCCATCCCAGACTGACCTCCTAATAGAACAAAACTATTCACCCATCCAAACTACCCCCCCCCATACTGCTACTCTTGCCCAGTCTCGTTTTAATTAACTGTTATTGTGAATTACATGGTTTATATGTAATTTTATTTGGTCTGCTGTCACCCGCCTCAATCCTCAAAAAGTGAGAGGCGGGATACAAATAAATATTTCATTTATTTATTATAAATAATATAAATATTTATTTATAGAAACAGTTTAATTAGTTTGATAACTGAATGCCTTTATACCATAAATTTTCACCTAACAAACTGTAGCCACTCTTTCACATCACTTCCAGCAAAGAATCCCACAGTGCAACAAAGAGAAAATTAAATACAATTTCTATTGAAGTCAGTCTTGACTTATCATTGACATTACTCTGTACTCAGACTAGGAATTTGGTTTCACTAAAATAATATATCTGTAATCTATTATACACTTGTAGTGATATTTATAAGGCTTTATTTTATTTCAGTTATTTTCTACTTTTGTATTTTAGTTATTTTCTACTTTTTTGTCTATGTGTGCTTTCAAGCTGTCTATTCATGGGAAACCCATTAATTTTTAGTCTTTTTTGCCATAAAAGTTGGCACAAAATAACTTTTTAAAAACTCCTATACTTTAAAAGGAACACTGTGCAAATTTCTATGTATAAGCAATCTTAATGTGTTTCAAAAAGACATATTTCCTCTAATGTATTTATACATTAAGAGGAATTAAACTGGGTGTGTTCAGAATGTTGTGATGTTGCATGTAAAGTTGGTTGCCTTATGGATGCTTGTAGGGAGTAAACATTTTGGGGGCTCTCTTTAAACTATTCAGGAATGGTTATAGCCAACCTAAAGATGTTGTTGGCTGACCTAGTGACATTTTTCAAAATTTCTTTAGAGAGCAAGCTATCTGAACATCATATAAGCGAAGAAAACAGTTGGTCTGACCTAAGCATCCCTTTATAGCAGGAGCTCCAGGCAATTTGTGTGTGGCAAAGGGTCTCAATTCCCTATTCTCACAGAGCCTTCAGGCTGTTGGAACTGCTTTTCACAGGTACATTATTTAGCACTATGAGAATGGGGTGAATGTTGGTAAGCTAGTCATAAAACCTCTACAGGGAGAAAGGTGTTACAATCAAGAAAATGTTACAGAAAGAAAAGAAGTTTGGGTTGAGTATAATATAGGACACCTATATACTATTTGAGGGTTAAAATCATTCTGAAGATAGGCCCAAAGGTATTAACATTAATGTGTAGCATCTTGCTACTGCTTTTGTCTTTAGGAAATGAAAGAGCTTTGAGGCTCACATGAAACGTAAAGGCCACATTGGATGTTTCCTTGTTCTGAAACAAGAAACACATCTTCATATGACTATGACATTCCTGGGTTTCTACTACCACTTAAGTGATTAAAAGAAACATTTCTTTCTGCAGTGTATATTCTCACTATAAATGGACAAAGGGCCCAGTTCTAAAAAGCATTGCTGTATATCGCTCCAACAAATTTAAATTTGTTGGAGTTATGGTTAAAGACACCCAACTTAAATGAATTGTAAGCTCCATCTTTAAAAGAACTAAATAAGCATTGAGAGAGAAACATGTGACCATAATCATAAATAACATCACTGACAACTTGCCCACTGTTGTCAAGATCTTCATTTTATTTACTATAGACAAAAATATGCAGGTATCATATTGCTTTGAAATGTAGTTCTCTTGAAATTTCACATAACCTTTCTTAAGCAATAAAGTCTATGCAGGATTAATTCTGTCATACCTGCATGTTCCATTCTGCATTATATCATCTACTAGCCAGTTCAGGTTCTTTTTACCTGGTACGGTGTACTTCATTGAATTGTTTTGTCAGATGCTGTCAAGCCAACCTACCATTGTTCAAGAAAATCCGACAAACTCATTTTGGCATAAGCCTTCCAGGAATAAGGCACAGAATATGAAAGCTTTGATGAAATCAAAGATTTGATTTCAATATTGTAAAAGACTGCCTGTCAAAAATGAAATATATTCTTTTAGAAGTTTTCAATAAATAAAAGGCTTTTTTAAATAGTGACAGTACACTTTATCAAAGTTTTGAATTATTGGTTTTAAACACTCATTACTTTGACTTAAATATGTAAAATATAATTCCTTGTTCCCCTCTATGAATATTTATGATGTGTAGAAACATTAGGAATACAGTCAGTAATATCAGTGCAATCTATTTTGAAATCCTAGTATCATCCAGAGACAGGGACGTTAATGAAAAAAATGCTACTATGTTTCCTTTATCCTAAAACATTTTTAAAGTACCTTGGTTATATTTACATTGCAAAAGGCTATAAGATTTCCATTAATTCTAATTTGGTGTATAAATTGTTATTACATTATTACATTAAAAACCTTACCAGCATGAAGGTGAAAAATTCCTTACGTTATTTTACTCTTCCATCTCTCCATGTTTCTGATTACACTTAAAACAAAACATCTCCATGACTTTTTGAAAACCCCATTTCTTAAGAGCCCACCCACAGAAAGGGCAAAAAATAAATGGATACACACAGGAACAATGCAGGAAGCAAAATGTTTCTTGGGTGACATGATAACAATAACAATAAACAATAAAAGAGATGGTAGCAAATGAGCAGACAATTGATAGAGAAGCTGGGCAATATCAGAGCCCACCATCCTAACTATTTGCAATGGATATAAATGCACGAACAAAAAACTGTACACTTTGATGTATGTTCACAGTCCAGGCCAACTCCTAAGGATAGTGCTGGGGCTCAGAAATGTAAAGCTGCCTGAATTGCATGCCACCTTCTATAGTAGCCTATTTAATTTGATCATAGGTCTGTGTCTATTACTGATGGTGAGTGGTGGGCAGGGAGCAGGATGGTCTGCCTTCTAGATATTTTTTACAGCATAGTTAGGTAGCCTCCTACTGTCTAGGGGACATTCTTCCTCCCCTAGGATCCATCATGGACTGCACCATTGCCCCAAATCAAACCTGAAAATGGTTGTCAGCCGTCTTCTGGTTTTGTAATATTGCTTGGGTTTGGGACAAGATGCAAGGTTGCACCTTGTTTTTAAGGAGAATTTCTATTCCTGGAACTTACAAAAAGACCAGTTCTTTTTGCCCCATTTTCAGGGAGGCTCCAGAAGCAGCCAAGAGCCCACAAAGATGAGTGGGAGTGCATGTAAGCCACAGCCCATGTACATTCCTTTTCTGATATAGAGGGTCAAGGGGGGCTTTATTATGAGTGACTAAACTTGGTATTAAAAACTGCTCCAGGTCAGAGGCATGGCAAAAATTAAATCCACACTTGTTTTTATGGAAATTGAAATATAAGGAAGGATGGAGAAAATGTTCATTTTAAATTGCAGCACCATTAAATTTGTTAAAAGATGTTGACATGGAAAAGTAAGAGGGTAAAACTACTTGCAGAAAAGCATTATTTTTATTACAAAATATAATAATGATTAACAGATATTTTCTTTTCAAGCCTGTCCAATATTAAATATACAGTGAGCTGAGATCTTACAACATGCTTGGGTAGTGTAATGTTCACCCCACGCAGTAGTTGTCATGTCCTGTGAAGTTACTGCCATTGCCATTCACTGGCCAGTGGGAAACATGGAGAAGTAACTGAGCTGACCAAGAAGCTGTCAATCTCAGTTGTAAGCAAAAGAAAAATGAGGTTGTTCTCTATCCAATTCAGCAGCCTTTTTTCTCTTCCCCTCAGTTGCAGTTCCAACTAAGATGACTGCTTCTATATTCACCTGAGTAGCTCCCCTTTAGAACAAGGGTTCTAGGCTAAATACAAAATAGAATACAAAGTTTAAAAAAAGGAATGAAACATCAATAAAATAAACAAAATTAAGTCTTCATCAAGAGTGCAACTCCATCCAAAATATGCAGATCTTCCACACTACCTTAGCAGCATAAAAAGAGTGACAATGCTGCAGCTCCCAAAGTCATGTAAAAATCAGTTCTTAGTAAATCATCTATACAGTGAAGACTGGAAGACTGTATAATATTATTGCAGTACTTCAGCTAATCATGTGGCACTGATGTAACAGCTGCAGTACCTGGAATGTACCTCTGGAGGGGGTAAAAAAGAGCTGCAAAAAGTGGTTCCTTTTTGTGCCCTCCAAAGGGCACCATAACCATGGCAGCATGGCTGTATGGAGCCTCTTCAGCACTGCATCATCTGGATGCAGCGCTAGAGTTGCACCATGATACCACATGCTGCCTAGAACGATGCACGGCATCATGATGCCCTTGGGGTGGTCCAGCCTCAGGACACTGCACCCTGACTCCACCCACAGGCTGGGCCTAAGTATCCCTGAAAAGAAAAACACAAAAAAATGGTAAATTGTGAATGGTCATTACCAGTCTGGAATATCACTGGCATTATATTTCTCCTATCTGTCATTTTAGGTGAAAAACATAAAGTTTGGATTTTTTAAAAGATGTATATATGAAGAAAAACACTTTGGCTTTGAAATTTACTTTGCATCTTTAATTATAATTGGATAAAATTGGTTATCTAAAACAATATGTAGGTTTATTTAATTATAAACTTTTCACAATACAATTTGAAGAAAAGGAATCTAGATCATATGAAAGATTTAATTAAAACAGTGATTTACATGCATGGTTTAAAACTACGGTCCAAACCACACTAAAAAAAAACCCCAATCTGAGACCACTTCAACTGCTCCAGATCAGTGGTAGGGAATCCTGGGAATTGTACTTTGTTGTGGCACCAGAACTCTCTGACAAAGAACAAGATGGACAGCTGGTATGATGAACAAGATGGACAACTGTTATGATGCATTATGGCAGTTCTTATGTTATTAAGGAGAGCACATTCATACATGTAGGTATTCTGATGACACAGAACATAAAAAGCATCCCAAAATTCACTGAAAATCAATGCTGTATGGGTGAGGAGTAAAGCCTGAGGAACAATTACTGTATATGGCAGGGATGAATGAAGTTTCAGGCATGACATCAATGTGATCCTCCTGGAATATACATAGTATGAGAAGAGCCTCTGCCACACCTCAGAGACAATACTGTGCATGCCCGTTTTTCCATTCAAAAAGTTTAAGAGTGAAAGCTTCAGCATTATCTAAACTCTGGATATTCAGGTTGTGTTAAAAGTGATTTTTTTAAAAAAGTAGGAAGCTAATACAGAATAGCAAATGCATGGACATGCATTACAGTCATACCAATTTTTATTAGCTGGCTCCTCAGGAAGAAAATCCCTAAAGTTCACATCATAGCTTAGAAAAATTGGCTTACAGTGTGCCTGGGATGGTACACGCACACGCACACACACACACACATATATATATATATATATGCATGTGCGCGCAGAGAGAGAGAGAGAGACAGCATGGTGTAGTGGCTTGAGTGTTGGACCATGGAGACCAAGGTTTGATTACACCCTCAGTTATGAAACCAGTGGGTGACCTTGGGCAGGTTACATGCTCTCAGCCTCAGGGGAAGGCAATGTCAAACTTTCTCTGAACAAATCTTGCCAAAAAGACAGTACACACACAGAGGAATTATTTTTATTTTTAGATTGCTGTAACTGTTAGAAGTTGTTAAACTTTACTAATGGCAAGAAATACTGGGAACTGTAGTTCAGCAATATCTGGAAGACTACCTACCTCTGTATTAATACAACTGACTACTTCACAAAAACTAAACATCCTGAAGCTGCTAATGCCATAACTTTAACACTGATGAACTAGAATCCTGCAGGTGATTTATATGTATGTAATTCAGGCCCAAAACACACTGGTCAAAAGAAGCAGCTTCCAGCCAAGTTGGAGGCATGCCATTTATACAACTCACATCTCCAACATGGCTGGAAGCCACACCAAGGCCACGCTGTGGTCATTTAGACTGGAGCAAAAAGGAGTCAGGATAATCTGGCTCCTGGTAGTGTGGCTTGGGTCCGGCGGTGGTAGCAACCTGCTTTCAGAGTGGGCCATGTAGTCACTGTGAATCTGATCCACCTGTGGCTGGAGCAGCCTCAGGCTGCACTTTCATAGCCGTCTGCTTAACCCCTAAGGGTCATGTACATTTATGTCTTCTTTTGGATGGTACACAAACAGCTAATCAACTGTATACCATGCCACCCCCACCAGCATCTGTCAAGACCCATTATGTTCCCTGAGATAACTCTTAATTAAAGGTGGAAGTCTTAATTAGTTAGTTTTGGGCCTGAGTTAGTTTTTGCATTTTATTAGTTCCTTCATTTTAATGTTATTATCTGCTTAACCCCATGGAATGGAGTAGAATGTATATAATAATTATATGGACCACCTAAAATTTACTGTGAATTTATTAAGACAGGGAATATAAGAGAACTTTTCTTTAATTAATTTCTTATTCAGTTTTAGAGACTTTTGTTCACTGGAGGTTTTTAAACAGAGGCTGGAAGGAAACCTCACTGGGATGCTTTTGCTGTGGAATCCTGCACTGGAAAGGGGTTGGACCTCTTGACACTTGGAAGTGCCTTCCAACTCTATGAGGCTCTCAGATGAGACATAAAAAACAGAAAACAGTTAAAATTAATTTAAGTGATATCCAAATAAGTGAACTTTCATTTATTTTTGGCAGTGCCAAAAGCCATTTCCTGAAAGTATGAAAGAAGTATTCAGAAATTCATTCAAAGGGTTTTCTTTTCAAGTAACTGTTCCTAAGACTGCAATCCTGATATAAGACCTATTAAGACCTACTAGGAAACTTCTCAGTAAATATAAGGTCAGAATTTTAAGGTGTACTTCTAAAATCACTTAGTAGAGATCCACTGAGTTGATCTGGGGTAACATCAGAATATGGTAGCATAGGATTTTGTGAGTAAAAAGTTGGTGACTTCAGTCCACTTGTTTACATCAAGTTATTTCACTTTAAGTGGGGGTTATATACATTACTTTGTAGCATGCTCATGGATGTATGACTACAACTGACATGACTCTGCTAACAGAACTGTGGTGAGTGAACTCACTAGCAACAATTACAGGGCAAATAAAATTAATGTTGGTAGTGTTGATCAAAGAATGGCAATGGACCACCTGAGGAGAAGACAGGTGTAGAGACCTTGTTAAATGAAGATGGGGGAATTCAGTTCTCTCTCTCTGCACAACAACAAATAAGAATTAAGAGACAAGGAGACATCATGATTCCATCGCTATCCCCAGGTGCCCTATCCCTTCTTCTGCTGGTGTTTATGAGCATTTGAAGGTGAGAACCTATGAGAGATAAGGAGAAAGTTGGTGTACCACTCACCCCACTGCTTAACTTTCTCCCTTCCTAGCTAGTTATGGTGGTCTGAGGACTGATGTTGGAGTCCCTAAAAGGAGTGGTCCAGGACCTCATATCTGACATGGCAATCATGGTCCATCCCAAGAGGTATCGGCTTCCATTCATGATGCTGGGTATACTCGGGACCTTGTTTTATGTGCTGAAGGGGAGGAGGATAATTTGTAGTGAAGGAACTGTTATTATGGTCAGGAGTACCTGATTGTGCCTAGATTCGTTGGGACTCCAAACCTTTGCGGATGAACAAATTAAGATGGCCAGTCCCAGAAGTCTGACAGGTAGTAATGAGACAGCAAATCTGTTCAAAGACAGGCTACAGCCCAATTGAGGGCCTACTCAATGACAGTGTGGAAAACAAAAAAGCCATTTCAAGTAGTCACGGATCTTTTTGCCACCTGGTCCATAGGAAAAGAATTCAGAGCATTCAACAGACTACTGTGAACAATTTTATCAGCAATTTGTAGATAAAAGCACTCTGATCCTTCTCAGATAAAATTGGTCAGACGCTCAGATAAAATCACTTATAAAAAGGCCAGAGGGTGACAGGCCAAGTAGATTAATGAAATGGTCAGTGCCTCTCTACAACAAGGCAGGGTCTCAACAGGTTTATAAGACATAGTTTTAAAGTTCTTTATGACAAAGCCTTCCTACTGTACCAAATAATTATTGGCCTTTTTCTAATATCTCATTTCTGAGTAAGGTACTGCAGTGTGTAGTGGATTCATAGCTGGAGGATTTCTGTATTAGAAGTATTATCCTGATCTAGTTATGTTTGGGTTCAGCCCTGGTTATGGGGTAGAAATGGCTTTGGTCACCTTGGTTGACGATTTACACTGGCAGCTAAATAGGCAGTATGTGTCCCTATTGGTTATGCTGGATACACTGTGGCCTTTTATACCATTGGTCATGGTATCCTTCTGAACCTCCTTACTGGGATGGAAAATGAAGGCACTATTCTAGCATAGTTGTATTCTTTTCTGGCGGGGTAAGCCCATTTATAGTGTTTGTGGAATCCCTCAGAGTTCCATTTGTTCCCCCATTCTATTTAACTTATTCACGACGCCACTGGAACAGATTTCTAAACTTTTGGAATCTAGTTCCACTTATATGCTGATGAAACCCAACTCTGTTTATCCCTTCCACTTAAATTAAAAAAAATATTTCAGTTCTAAACTAAGTGTCTATAGTTAGTAGTGGATTGCATGTGGGCAAATAAATTGAAATTTAATCTAGACAAGATACAAGTGCTCCTGGTCAGTTGAATGGGAGGTCAGAGAATAGGTTCTGGATGGGATTACACCCTAGTTCACAATTTGGGTGTGATCCTGGATTCAGCCCTGAGGATGGATGATAATCTTTCAGCAGTGTCCAGGAACATATTTGGACTGTTAAAACTAATGGCCAACTGCTCCCATTCTTGGAGTTGTCTGATGTGGCCAAGATGACCCATGTCTTCATTACATTCCACTTGAATTATTGTAACATGATCTAAAACCAGATTGTACCTGAGGCTGTTTATGGATACAAAATAACTCTCTTGTAAGAAACAGCTCTAGAGATTACTGGTCTGATTCTGAGCACAATTCCAAACACTATAAAGCTTATATTTTTCAAGTGCTGGTCATCTGAAGGACCTTATTGTTCCATATGAGCCTGCCCAGAGATCTTCAAGGGGGACTTTTTTTTTTGGTCCTGCTATCCTTGCTGGGAACACCAGATACTACCTTCTGCCTCCAGTCTCTGGAATTCCCCTCCAAGAGAAGACAGACTTAGTTCCTCCTTGTTCTTCCTTTGGCCAGTGAAAAAGAGGGGGAAATATTTAAATGAAATTATTATTGATAGATTACAATAGTGCAGTTACAAATAGTGACACTACTTGGAACATGTCATATTACCCAGCAATACCTCAGTAATTCCTAGATTCCTAAACAGAATCCAAATAATTGAGCATCCAAAACTTGAGTCAGTAAGGTCTGGTAGACTCTGAAACTGAGAATGATGATGTTTGGAGACTTAGGGCCAGTACAGACTGGCACAATACGATGGCTTCCCAGTGATATGGGTGTGTGGCCTATGGACGATACATGCCCTGACACCACCCTGAAGCTGGCATCACGCTGCCCACATAGGGGACAGCTTTTCAGCACTCTGGTGGCGCAGCGTTTAGACACCACAAGAGTGCTGAAAAGCCACGGCAGTGGTGGAAAGGGCAGCTTTTTTCCAGCCCAAAAAGGAGAGGCATTTTGCCCCTTCTTTTTGGGCTGGAAAAATGCTGAATCAGTCCCACAGCATGTGATTGCCATGGCCCTGATCTGGCAGTCAAAGGGGCAGCATCAAGCCACCCCCTTAGGGCCACCCATACTGGCCCTTAGTTTGACAGGTTTGCTGGGTGTCCAGCTTGACATGCCATGCCCCACAATCTCTGTGAAGCTCTAAAAGAGGAAGGAAAGTCTGAAATTTTGATACTCACTGTTCCTCTCCCCACTCTTACTCCTTTCTGCTGGGAGACATGACAATTTACAGAAATAGTCTGAACTGCCTGTTAAAAGGCTTCTGCTCACTCCATCTTTCCATTTTCCACCACTACCTCTCCTATTCTTCTGTTTCATCCCAAAGTGGCTCAGAAGGCAATATGATAATTTTGAAAAGTAGTCTGGCCCAGTAGAGCCAATGGATTTTTCCCCTCTAGGATTGAAGCAGCAATCATGAAGAGAAAACCTTAACTGCCATGATGGGGAATCCAGTAAGTAGTGGGCCCGGAGGCAGAGTGGTGGCTCCTTTTGCTCCCAGCCCACTCTGTCTCCTTAGTTTGGGAGCATGTCTTGGCTCATGGCAAATTGAAAGCAATTAGAGTGGCTAAGAGGGTGGTAGGCAAGGAGCATGACACAAAACAAAGAGCAACATGGTGAGGCAGGCCAACCTTTTCCAAGCCTCCACCTGAATCTTTTGCCCAAATCTGCCTAGGCTGGCAGTGATTATGAAACATTCTGTATTTCGCACACACACACACACACACACACACACAGAGTTTATCATTAGATAAACAGTTATGGGGGTTTTGCACACAGACACAGATGCACATTTCTCACCCAATATTCTTCCCAAAGTATATCAATTCCTAGCTCTAACAATTATTGCCATGTAATTTCATAGGTCTATTAACTACCCAATGCCACAATGTAATCTAAACATTCTGCTAGCATAAACACCAAACTCTATAGTGGTACCAAAATACACTCTATTTAATGCTTATTATTGAAGTACTGTTCTGTTAACATAAAGCAAAGCTACAATAAACAAAAAAGAAGATGAAGTGGAATATTGCTTATTTCTTCCTGATCAAGATTTTCTTCAACTGAGCTGTGGCTGTGGGCTGTTTCTGCTTGGCCTGCATCATTATCTAACCTAAAAATAACATTCCCATAGTTTTATTGGTCGAGTTGTTATAGCTGATTCTTTAATTCTCTTAAGAAATGAATGGTGGGGTAAGCGAACATAAATATTAAATGGGGTCAGAAATTTCAGGAAGAAACTATCAAGATCTTCCCAGTGTATATTATTGCTAGTTCAAATTTACTTATATAATAATAATAATAATAATAATAATAATAATAATTATTTTTATTTATACCCCACTCTTCAGCCAAGGCTATCAAAGTGGCTTACAATTTGTTAATTAAGACATTTCCCTGCCCTCAAGCTTACAATCTAAGACAGCAATTCACACAAACACAGCATACAGAGCTAACCAAAATGAAAATATGGAAAGAGGATAGTAGAGTTTTTAGGGGTTGGAATGGGGTTATAGTTACCTGTCCAATTAGAAGACTGTGGGAAGCTGGATTGGCTCAGACTGGGAGGTCTTGTTTTTTTGCCTTGATGTACACACACCTTGGGGGAACTGAAACTTTTTTTCATGGGAACCTGATCTAGTGTTCCTGAAAGGTCACTGATCTCTCAAAAACATGCTGTGTATGATATGAGATATGAGACCCAAAAATACAGCACAGAATATGCAGGGGTGCATAACAATGTTGAATGGGACTTTCTTCCAGAAAAGAATGTATAGCATTGAAGCCTTAAAGTAAATCTACCATATATACTTGAATATAAATCGACCTCATATATAAATTGAGGTCAGGTTTTGTTGCCAAAATTATGTACTCTGCCATGACCTATGCATAAATCGAGTGTAAAACTTAGAAGACAGATGGGCTGCAAAAGATGCTTGAGGGGTGCATGCATGCCTGTTTTCCTCCTCCTCAGCTTAGCTGTCCCCATGGAAGACAGCCGGGCTGAAGGGGAGGTTTGAGGGGCGAAAGTCCACCCTTCCTCCTCCTGCTCAGCTTGGCTGTCCCCTGTTGACCCTTCAGTAAGTCTACCCTGTGTTTTTTGGGTCAAACTTTGTGCACAAATTTCTCAATTTATGGTTGAGTATATACGGTAATCCTTGCAGATTGCTTTTTATAGATTTCAGTCAGTTTTTTCTAATATTTAATGTCTGATTAGAACATGCACTAATTTCAACATGCACATTGTGGCTTATTAATGCTGGAATCCCCATATAAAGATTGGAATCATAGGGTTGTAACTACTTGTGGCGACTCTGCTGATTGATGACCTCTGCATGTAGAACAAGGAGAGAAGAGATTATCAGCAATTCACCCTGCCATATATTTGCTTTAAAACTGCTCTGGGAGAAGGTGGCACTGGGAAAAGATGGGTAGTTGGACAAAATCAGTACTTCTGGTGAAAAACGTCCATTCAATCCTGCTTCTCTTTCCAAATGGAAGGACACCTTCCATTCATGGCAGGACATGTCTGGATGCAGTTCAGAGAGCTAGAAAGTATTTCATCAGATATTTAGTTAAATGCTACTCAAAGTGGTGGCCAATTGACTGGTGCTGGTCCATTAACAATCAGCTGCTAGTCACTGGTGATTTTCCAGAAAAGAAATAAGCAGTTGTAACCAATGTGCAGAAATATGGTATTAGCACATTAGAAAAGGAAATTAATGGTCCCTTTCATCAGATAGCCTGAGATGGGCTGATCTGGTTGAGCCTCCTACTTAAATAGAATTAAATTGCAATTTAATTTAATTTAATTTCAGATTGCACTCCAGCACCTTCTTAAATACCTCTAGGAAAGGAGATCTCTCTACTACTTCTGACAGTCTGTTCCATTTTCTAACAGTGATTCCTGTTAGGAGGTTCCTTTTAACTTTTAGTAAAAATCTGCTTTCCTGATATGTATGATGGCCAAACACAGTAGTATCCTGCTCAGACTCTTTAAAGGGGTATTTATGTGTGACTAGGTTGCTGCTGAGAGCCGCCATGGTGTAGTGGTTTTAGAATTGGACTAACACACTGGAGATCGGGGTTCGATTCCCCACTCAGCCATGGAATGCCACTGAGTGGCCTTGAGTGAGTCACATATTCTCAGCCCCAGAAAAGCCTATGATAGGTTTGCCTTAGGGCTGCTATAAGTCAGAAATGACTTGAAGGCACACAGCAAGAACAGGCTGCTGCTGAGACTGTATGTTTTTCTGTAAATCTCAGTACAAATCAATCTCAATGCAATGCAATGCAAATAGATGTCTGAGTGCACATTCAGTTTAATCCCTTAGTACCTAATCATGTAAGTAGTACATTCACAGAAACTCTGTTTACACATACTACCCATGGATATTTAGCTATACTGCGCACATCTTGAGCATTTCTTCTATTTCCCAACATTTCTTCCATTTTCTGAAAAAGGACTCTTTCACTCTGCACAATTATGTCACTATGATTCCACTTTAACTGCCATAGCTTCATCCTATGGAATCCTGGGGTGTGTAGTTTCCTGAGGCACTGGAACTCTGTGGCTGAAAATTATGAAGGCTTTCCCCTAAACTGCATATCCTAAGATTCCAAAAAATGGAGCCATGATGGTTAAGTGGTGTCATAGTGCTATAATTGTGTAGAGTGAAAGGAGCATAATAGCTGCCCTATCAGAACATCCATAATATGCATTTTTGGCATAAAGAGCAATGACATTCATAGGTAGTTTTTCTGTGAATCAAGATTGATTTTTTTAGAAGTTATGTGGATTTGGCACATACCTTCTGGATGAATGATTCTGGATTCCTTTGCTTTGTTTCTGTGAGATGTAATGCTTCACTGTAATGCAAGGTGCACCAAAGTCACCCTATATTAAATGGCCAAAGAATAAGAAAAAAGCACAAACTTATTTGTTAACCATAGGTTTGTGCACCCTTTTACTCACTGACCCATTAAATATAGGAAGACTTTGGATGTGATGCAAAGCATCTCCCGAAAGCATAGTTAGAAATCCATTCATTTAAAAACTAATCCAAAGACCAGCAGAAGCAAAAGAAGGTTATATATATACTGCAACGCTGCCAAAAAGCAGACAGCCAGAAAGTCAAACAAATGGGTACTAGGGCAGATCAGGCCTGAGCTCTCCCTAGGAGCCAAGATGACCAAACTAAGGCTGTCATACTTTGGTCACATCATGAGAACACATGATACACTGGAAAAGACAATAATGCTAGGAAAGGTGGAGCACAGTAGAAAAAGAGGAAGGCTGCATAGTACTGGGCAGCCCATTTTGACTAGGGGTTTTATGGATACATATCAAATAATTTGTGAAATATTTTCATAGTTCTGGTCATATATTGGAAAATTCACAATAAATTTATGAACTATTCATCAAACAAAAATACATATTTTATTATTTTAGAGGTTTCTGAATTCCTGGAAAAATAGCAGTTTGTGTCATTTGGAGAGGAAGCAGAGAGTTATGTAAATTATGCTGGTTTAAAATAACATTTGTAGCCTAGTAGCAATGTTGTAAAAATACTTGCATGTTTGAAAATCACACTAGCTATTCTTGTTTCAAATTTCATTTAATATATTGTTCTGTATGGTTTTATGATAAACAGATTATTCCTTGAACAGGAATTAAGAGTAAAGCTGTCAGGAAGAGCTTTTGTTGTCAATGTAGTTCCCGCCTCATGTTTTATAAGAGATTTCATGGCCCCATTGTAAAAAGTGGATGATTTAAAACGTGTTACCAAGATAAACTTTCCCATTGTCATTAATGAGGATGGGTAATACTGAGTGACAAGTGCATTAGGGATGACATAGAAAGAGCTGTTAGATTTGTCAGAGCATATCACTTCAGGCTATGAAACCTGATGGCTTTTGCAGGGGGTAGGGTTTTTTTTTTCTTTGCTAATGGGCCAACCTGGTAATTATTCACCTAGGTGTTTCAACATCTTGTTGCTATAACACTCTGATAGCTTTGGTGAGGCAAATCAATATTAAATAGAACTTACAAAAGGCTACAGAAAATGACCTCTCTAATCAGTGGCAATTCATCATCCTGAAATATCCATTTAATTTGATAAACAATTATTTCAGTAAACTTTTTCTTGGTGAAAAACACTATAGTGACTTTTTTACTGGGAAATGTTTGTAGTTGCAGGTGAACTTTATACTCTTGCATGAAATATATATGCTTTCTTGCCACAATAAAGATCTTTAAATCAAGACTTAAAGTTGAGACACTAATGCATGTAATTTACATTGACCTTTTTTTAAAAGAAAGAAAGAAAGAAAGAAAGAAAGAAAGAAAATCACATTTCTGTATAAAGAACACTTTTCAAATATTTATCACAGAACAATTAATAATGTATGGTTTTTTCTGGTGTTTAAAATCTCTCCAAACTACAACGTGCCTATCAATTTCCATTTTGAACATGCAATTGGTCACTTTTTCGCCTTGATTCATCTTGCCTGGCTGCCAACCAAATTTTGCCTCTGTATACCTTCTTGACACTAATAATGACTGAGTTTCTGTTCGTTTGCGTGCAAGATTTCCCAGGCGGCAGTTTGGGGCTGGGATAAACTATCTATCATGATTGCATACAACTAATCTGCCTCAACCAAACCCACCCAGTGATTGAAATTACATTTGACAATTCACCTCTCCTTGGCGTGCCTGAGGTGAACATAGCTACAGACCATCCCCGGAAGGGCATAGCAGCTCTTCCATATGCTGGGGAGGATCTTTCTATTTGTGTCAAGAGACGTTTAGCCAAGCATGTAGAAAAAGGGAAGGGTGTTTTTTTAACTTCCTCATTTTTTCAGTATATTACGTTTAATTTTTTCATAGCAGTTACTTGTTTTAAACAACTGGTGGTTTTTTAAACACAATTCATTAAAAGAATAGGAATTCATTAAAAGAATCTACTTTCTTTAAAAAGAACTGATAGAGCAAATATGTATACTTCTACTTAGCGTTAAAGTAATATATTTGTCAATCATTCATTGCCTGAGAACATTAACAGGATGCACAATAGTGATATAGCTAATGATACATTTCTTACTTCAATAACCTTTGCATTCTGCATCTGCTTGGAACCCTGTAACCCACCTCTGTCAAAGATCATCATTTGTAAAACATTCCTTTGCTATGTTAGTTATTTCTCTTGCAGGTAAGAAAAACCATGAATATCCATAATGAGATTTCTGTATCAATAAAGGTATTATTGTTTATTCATTATAGTTATATGCCACCATTGTTCTTAAAAATCTGAGGCAACTAGATAACAATATTAAAATGGATAAGGATAAAAGATAACAGCAGATAAAAGTTAAGCACCTGTAGATTTTCCTGTTAATGCCAAAGTGCAATGGAAAATGCTGCAAATGTGAGATGTTTACTTTGTCAGAACTCTTCCATTTTTGAGTCCCTTGACCAAAATCCCTGGTGCCCATACAATTTTCTAAATACAGGGGGCCCATGGATACAAAAAAACCATGGATGCTCAAGTTCCATTAAATACAATGGCATAGTAAAATGGTGTCCCTTATATAAAATAGAACAATTTCACATAGCAAATAAAATAGTAAATTTATATATTTTTGGAATATTTTCCAGCCATGGATAGTTGAATCCATGGATAAAGAATCCATTGATATGGAGGGCTGACTGTATGTGTCATGTCAGTAACCTTATGTTTAATTCCTGTTTGCTTTTGCCTTCATTTTTCCTCTATTTTCTCCCCTTTAACAGCAGTAAAGACAGCCAGCATGGTATAGAAGTTTAAGCATTGGACAATGAGTCTGGTAATTGGGGTTCCCAGCTCTGCTATGGAAACCCACTGGGTGACCCTGGGCAAGTTACACACTCTCAGCCTCAGAGGATGGCAATGTCAAAAGAAACTTGCCAAGAAAATCCCATGACATCCCATGGCCTTAGGGTCACCATAAATTAGGGGGGAAAACTTGAAGGCACACAGTAGCAAACAGTGATAAGCCTAGTTTTGGAGTACAAATATCGGAGTACAAAACAACTAATTTGGAGTACAATTACCAATTCTAGTAGCATGGATTTCATGAGTTAACACAAATGGATCTTGCACTGGGATGTCACTGAGTTTGGGTTTACATTGATGCATGAGCCCTTGGACTGTCCTATTAGTCAATGAACTAAGGTGAATTCATAAATTGTTGTATTGTAGGTAAGAGCTATTGATTCTCATGAAGACATTGGTACTGATAAAGGGTGAAAGCAAGCAGCAAAGCATTTGTTGTGGTTGTTGTTGTGTGCCTTCAGGTTGTTTTCATACTTTGTAATTATTCTGCTCTTTCTTGGTGTGAGGGATTTGTGCAAATGGGATATCTGTTTTTTTAAAAAAAAAAATCAATAGTAATGTGTAATAATGGTGACAAGTAATAAGTACTATTTAGCAATATTAATATTAGTACTAGTAAGTAGCAACAATAATTAGAATTTATGACATAACTTATATAAGCTCATGAGTTGCCCTGCTTTTCATGAAAGCAATGGTATCCATCAGAAGTTCCCCTGACAGAAGGGGATGTCATTTTTTTACTTATGGACTTGATGCCATCTCACATGCTGTTCCAGAAAGTCCTCCCAACTTCTGGAGCAGATTTTCAGAGGAGTGAAGGAGTGAAAATCTCCTCTCCATTTTCCTCCCATGACTGGGAACATCGCTTGCACAGAGTTTTACTCATAGGAACGTAGGAGCCAAGCTATATCAAATGGTGTCTTTCTGATGGAGCCAAAGCTTTCCTTGTGGAAACCTCATTTTCATTCTTTTGTTCATGTCAAATCCAATACTTTGATTGTTTACACTAGCCATTGTACAAGCACTTTCAGAATGCCTATTGGAACACACAGTCACCAGCAGAACCTGTCATCTCTTTTATTTTTTCTACAGTGTTACCCGGGATACAACTAGTGTTTTTCCTATCTGCTGTGATACATTAGGTTCATTGATGCATATATGCAGTAAAGTGTTCTGCTGTCCAACTCTTGGTTCTGTGAGTCTGCAGTGGAAACTGCCCAGCAAATCCCTACTCCCCACTTCCCTCATGTAATAAGTTTAGTGTTACTTCTCTGACCATAGCTCCAGAGCTCTGATTAGCTTAAAAGAGAATGTGAGTTTTCCCCCAAACAGAGCGTTATGTGCACTGTTTATATTTGCTTAGAAAGTCCCAACCGGAAGAAGCAATGAGCTTGGGCAGGATAAGCCTATGAGACAGCATGTCAGGAGCAGGGTCTCTCTCTCTCTCACACTACCTATATTTGGGCCAAAACTGTCTCTTGTTTCCAGATATCCTGAAAAATAACTTCATAGGAGAAGTGGAAGTCTGTCTTAGAGCCAAATATCATATACCTTTCTTCCCTAACTGGAAATTAACTCTGTCTTCCTATTGCTTTTGGTTGGCTGGCTGGCTGCTAGAATAGTCTTTGCCTGAGAAGCAGTAGTTTTGCTTATTCTTCTTACTTTCTTTCAGTAATCTGTTCATAGTGAGTAGACCTGGTTTAGCACAGGGAAATTAGGCAGCATCAGGGAGAATAAATGGGGGTGATTTCTAGTCAGAAGGTTCCCACCCCTGAACTTGTCTCTGCATTCAGGGCATACTTACATCTGTTATTTTGTCCAGTTTTCTGCCTTTCCTTGCTGGTCCAGGAGAACAAAAGTGATGGAGTTCCTTTTTTAAAAAAATATTTTATTTCTATGCTGCTTTTCTTCCTAAAGGGACCCAAGGCGGCTCACAATATAAAAACACATTAAAACAAAAATCTTTAAAGACAATTAAAATAACCTCATTAAAATACTACAAAGTTAAAATTTAAACATACAAAAGTTTAAAAAAAATAATCTAAAACAACAACAAAAAAACCCAAAAAATAAAACCAGGCTTGCATGATTTTAAAAAGGCTGCCTGCATAGAAATGTTTTTACCTGCTGGCAAAAGGCCAGCAGGGAGGGGGCCAGTCTAGTCTCCCAAGGAAGGGCGTTCCACAGGGTGGGAGCAGCCACCGAGAAAGCTCTCTCTTGTGTCCTTGCCAAGTGAGTCTGGAATGGTGGTGGGACCGAGATGATATTACGGCTCTAGCTTGTTCGTATGGGAAGAGACAGTCTTTCACATAGTCTGGACCTAAACCATGTAGGGCTTTATAGGTCATGACCAGCACTTTGAATTGTGCCTGTAAACAAACCTGTAGCCAGTGAAGCTGTTTCAATACAGGGGTGATAAGCTCCCTATAATACTCTGGTCAGCATTGTGACTGTGGCGTTTTGAACCCATTGTAGTTTCTGAACAGTTTTCAAAGGAAAGCCCCACACAGAGTGTGTTACAATAGTCCAAACAGTATTTAATCAAGGCATGTGTCACTGTAGCCAGGTCTGATGTCTCATGGAATGGGCACAGCTGGTGCACTAGTTTTAACTGTGCAAATGCATTCCTGGCCACTGCTGAGCCCTGGGCATCTAGGCTCAGAATGGAGTCCAGGAGCATACCCAAACTGTGAGCCTGAGATTTCAGGGGGAGTGTAATTCCATCCAGCACAGGCAAAGCCCTAATTCCCTGATCTGCCTTATGACTGACCAGGGGCACCTCTGTTTTGTCTAGATTAAGTTTCAGTTTGTTTGCCCTCATCTAGTCCATTACTGACAGCAGACACTGGTTCAGCACACAGACAGCTTCCTTGGAGTCAGATGGAAAGGAGAGACAGAGTTGGGTGTCATCCGCATACTGATGGCACCACACCCCAAAGCTCTGGATGACCTCTCCCAGCAGTTTCATGTAGATGCTAAATAACATGGAGGACAACACGGAACCCTGTGGGACCCCACAGTCTAGTGGCCAAAGAATCAAACAGGAGTCCCCCAACACAATCTTGTGGGTCTTCCACTCCAAGAAAGACCAGAACAATTGCATAACAGTGACCCCAAGTCCCATCCAAAAAAGGAGGCTCAGAAGGATACTATGGTTGATGGTATTGAAAGCCACTGAGAGATCTAGCAGGACCAACAGGGACATATTCCCCCTTGTCCACCTGTGTACGTCATCCACCAAGGCAACCAAAGCTGTCTCCCTGCCATAGTCAGGTCTGAAGCCAGGTTGAAATTGCTCTAGATAATCTTTTTCATCCAGAAACCTTGCCATAAAATGGGATGTTAGAGACTGACCGATAGTTGTCCAGAATGGTGGTATCCAGGGAGGTCTTTTTAGTAATGGCCTTACCACAGCTCCTTTAAGCAGCATTGAAATCTGCCTTGTTGCACTGAAGCATTCACCATTCCTTTTACCCACTCAGCCATTCCCCCTCTAGCTGCTTTTAGAAGTCAGGAAGGGTAGGTATCCAATATGCACATGGTGGCACTCACTTCTTCAAGAATCCTATCCACACGCTCAGGCTGCACTTTGAAACTTATCCAATAATATAGGCCAAGCAGGTGCCAAGATTACATCCACCTGTTTCAACTACAACATCCAAGTTGGAGCAAGCTGAGCAATTTTTTTTGCAAAGTGTCTTGCAAATTTTTCACAGCGAGCTATTGAGTGCTCTTTGTTTCCTTCTTGGGAGCCAGAATGTAAAAAGCTCTTGGCCATTCAATACAGTTCTACTGGACGACACTGTGCAGAGACAATAGTGATAGACAAGTATAATTTTTTTGCTGCCACCACTGCCACAGCATAGACTTTCCAGCGAGCTCTGGCCCATATTCTGCCATCATTGTTCTAGTGTCCGTCGCACTTGTTTTATCAACATCAGCTCCTTGGTAAACCAGGGGGCACGTCTGACTCCACTCTGTGGGAGGGGACGCTTAGGGGCAATTGTGTCCACCGCCCTGGCCATTTCCCTATTCCAGAGATCAGCCAGGGCTTCAACAAGATTACCTGCCAAGGCAGCAGGAAACTCCCCAACAGCCATCAGGAATCCATCTGGATCCATAAGCCTCCTAGGGTGGACCATCTTAATCAGCTCCCCACCTCTGCAGAGGCTCTGAGTCCCAGTGAGTCTAAACACTTGCAGGTAGTGATCAGTCCATGACAACAGAACTACAGAGAGTTCTTCCACTCCCAGATCACTATCATCCTGCCCTGAACAGAAAACTAGATCCAGTGTGTGTCCTGCAATGTGGGCGGTACCAGATATTACTTGGGGCAGCTCCGTGGTTGTCATGGTGGACATGAAGACCTGAGCTGCTCCTGGTAGAGCAGTCTCTGCATGGATGTTGAAGTCCCCCAGGACAACAAGCCAAGGGGACTCCAACACCACTGCAGAGACCAACTGCCAAAGCTATCCAGGCTATTTGAAATGGGGGTCAGCTTGGGGGTAACCAACACCCTGTTGCTCTCCCTTCTTCCACAGTAATAGAATTCTATGATTTTGTGATTCTAAGGATGACTCCCCATACCATATCTCCCCCTGAACCATTACTGTCATAATGGCTGTTCCCAGAACAACTTCCTCTCCCATGCCCTCCATATACTACAATTGGCTAATAACAGGTGGCAAGTTATTTGAAAAGCTGCCAGTAGCTCAGCCCACCCCTCCTCTCCCAGCTAAATAGACTGGCATTGGCTCTCACCCTTGCTTCCCTGGTGATACCGCTTTGGTGGCAACCCTGGCAGCAGTGGCAGGCCTACTGCAGGTGAGGCCAGAAGGAGCAGCAGCAGCAGCAGCAGCAACAAGAAGAAGCAGGCAGGTAATAAACCTCTTCCCGGGGTATGGGGTGACAGTTCTCTCCCCTCTGTGCTAGCTCCCCTCTGTCCCAACCAACAACCAGCTTATATCCCCTTTCATAGGGGTCAGGTGTTCCTCCTTGGCTATGTAACCAGGAACCATCTGGTGCCTAATTCTGGCAGGGAGCAGCTCACAGAGTCCTCCAGGTAAGGTGAGGCTAGTAGCAGGAGGAGGAGCAGCAACAAACAGGCAGGTTGTAATAAACCTCTTCCAGGGGTGTGTGGGCTAGCAGTTCTTCTCTCCCCTCTGTGCTAGCCTCTTGTCTTGGCATTCCATGCACCACGTAGAGCCCACCTAGCAGCAAAGAGAAGGGCTTTTCTCAAGGATTACCTGTGGGCCGGGAGGAGCCAGTGTGGTATGAGCATTGGACTATAGTTGTAGGGGCCAGGGTTCAGATCCCCATGCAGCAATGGGAACCCACTGCATGACCTGGGCAAGTCACAATCTCAGGCAAAGACAAAGGACCTCTGAACAAATCTTGCCAAGAGAAATCTATGATAGGTTTGCCTTAGGGTTACCATAAGTTGGATATACAGCATATGTTATTAAAATTCTTCATTGTGGTCTCTGTGCCTCACACATTAAGATTTTGTGCCTGCACAGAGACTCCATTCAGAAAGTTCAAAGGTGAACAGATTAGCAGGTAGCCCCCCCCCACTCCTGTATACAGTGGTCCCCCGGGTTACGAAGGTAATCCGTTCCGGATTACCTTTCGTAACCCGGAAATGCTCGTATCCCGGGGGACCGCTTTAGCGGACAGACTGCGCGGCCGATTTAAAGGGGCTGCGCGGTTTTTCCGTTTCGTTCCCCGGGGGATCCTTCGGATCCCGGGGGAATTTTTGCGGTCCCGCCGGTTTCGGACCCCGGGGATTTCGTTCCCCGGGGGATTCGTAACCCGGGGGACCACTGTACTCAGCATGTTCAATCCCGACAGTCTATCTCCATCTTCAGTTCTCTTTCATCCCCCATTAGAGAAACCCCACTTTAACTGTTCTCTGCTGAGTACCCTCCCGTTTTATCCTATACTTCTATTTCTTGTCTATATTTCTATTTCTTATCTATTCTTGTGTATTTCCTACAAATATATATATATATATATATATATTAAATTAAATTAAATTAAATTAAGTTAAATTGTTGTTACCTTATCTTTACTTCAGCTGCCACCCCCTTTCCCTGTCCTAAGGCCTCTACTTAGGTCACATTGTTGAACGTTCTCTGTCTATGCAGTTTTCACACATTGGCTAGAGATCCATTTTCAGGCAAATCCTTCTCAGTCTCTGACCACGTAGTGAGAAAGGACCCCTTGGCATTGGTTGCAGTTTCCTTACTGCCAAAAACACCGAAAATACCAAAGGCAACACCGACTACTACTTTGGTACCAACCATTGATTCGGTTCTGACTATTACCAATCCCATTACATCAGTATTGATTGTGGTATGGAGTCCATCCTTACTTGGTTACTCCTCCCAGTGCTTCTCCTTCTCCCTGAGAAGTCCCATTGGCTTCTCAACCTTCTAAGATGGCTGAACCTACTGAACCAAAGAAATGCTCTACTTCCTCAATAGATTGCTCTGACACAGATGGGGAGATTCAAAATCTGAGGAGGAGAAGAAGTACCATAAGCAGTCTAAGCCATCAACATTGCTATAAGCACAATTAACATCATGTTGAAAAGATTTTATGAGGAATGAATATCATATTTTCAATAATGAAGTGATATTTTGACTCCCTGGTTTTCCCAGTACTCTTCAGTTTAGCTCTGCAAAAGAATGGCTTAAATAAATGCATTTAGTGTGGATAAGAAGTTTAACAACTAAATTCTTCATGAGTCACAATATGGCAATCAATACTTTATCTTCTTAAGAATGTAATTAGGCATTTTCAAATATGCATTTGACATCTGAGATACTTAATCCTATTAGCAATTAGAGTAACAAAAGTAATCGCCTTGATTATTAATATGTACAGAATAGAGGAACTAAAAACAAAAAGTAAAGGTACAAAATTAAATATTAGTCCTAGTGGGCTTTTTTATGAAGCTCATGCAACAAAACCTTTCCCATATGATGATTTATTTTACAAAGCATCTTACAATTATTTTTTTCTATAAATTTCTGCTATTATAAATTTCAGCATGCTTAATGTGCAGAACTGGGAGGGGATTAAGAAACCATAGGTGTGTAGTTGGGTTACTGTGAACTTTGCTGCTTAATTTTATAGTATCTTTATACAAATAAGAAATAAAGGGAAGGGAAGGGAAAGGCAACTTCCCCAAAATGACCTTATGGAAATTGGGTGTTGCTGGCTTATTTGTTCTTCCCTTTAACTTTCGTCAAAAAGTATAAAATATTGAAATATCAATTGACAAGTCTTTGAACATAAACTTTTTGCTACTCATTCATGCAAGATTTCCATATAATCTGAACAGGCAGCTTGATGTACTGGGATTACAGTTGAACTCTACTGTGGATTGTGTGTAAAACAGCAAAGAAGTTAGCCACTTGGCTTTGCTGCCATGAATGTGGTTGCTGTTGTTATTTCTTTTGTGGTATCCCTTCAAATCATTTCTAACTTATAGCAACCCTAAAGCAAATTTATCATAGGGTTTTCTTGGCAAGATTTGTTCAAAGGGGGTTTGCCTTGCCTCCTTGTGAGACTGAGAGAGTTCAGTTTACCCAGGGTAACCCAGTAGGTTTGCATGGCAGGGTCAGGATTTGAAACCTGGTTTCCAGAGTCCTGGTCTAATACTTAAACCACTACACCACACTAGCTGTCTGCCAAAAGTCTTAATAACATACTAACAAATCTGTTTAGATGTCAGACCTACCCTTGTAACAAAATCAGTGGATGGTGCTTTTACTGAAAAAATGTACTGGGAGAAGGTTGTAAAAAATACATGTGCGTTGCCGTCTTTGGTCTACAGTTAAATTCTCCAAATGAGTTGAGCAACAACTCACATGGGGATGGTGAGACATTTCATTTAATAGCAAACTATTAAACTATGGGACATGGCTCCACAGTGCACAGGTATAGGAATGGCAGTTCCTTCATTGTTTTCCTACCTGATGCCCACCAGATGTGTTGGATCAAAACTTTCATCACATCATCCACTATGGCCATCAGCCACACTGGCTGGGTGTGATGAGTCTTCTACAGGTCTGGAGAGCTCTTGCTTGGGGAAGAATGTTCTAGTGCAGTGATTCCCAGACTCTGTCTTTCTAGGTATTTTGGACTTTGGCTCCCAGAATCCCAAACTATTGGCCAAGATAGCTGAGATTTCTGGGAACTGAAGTCCAAAACACCTGGAACACCAGAGGTTGGGAATCACTTTTCTAGTGGATGTAAGAAAATTCTTTCACAGCCATTTTACCAGATGCTTTGATAATTATGGAAGTGCTATGAGTCTCTTTCTCAGTGTATTTGGATGGGTGTGCCCAAAGTTAATTGTTCTGCAACAACTAGAGAAAAATAATGAGCGAATGAAGAGAATGTTCAGTAGTGTTGCACCAGAATTCTTTCCAGATAGTAAAAGGGAGAAAGGGTATAGAATTAGGTGACTAATTAATGACACAATATTTGTGTGAGACAGGAAGCCAAAACATTCTGTTGTTTTTGAATCTGAATAACATTTTTTTCTTCTTAAACCATTTTAGATTACAGGTTCTAGAGAACATAACATTTTGTTTACATGGAGCTTATCTGCACTGCAGAAATAAAGCAGTTTGACACCATTTAACTGCCATGGTTGCATGCTGTGGAATTCTGGGATTTGTAGATATTTAGCCTGCTCTGTCACAGAGCTCTGGTTCCCCATCAAACTACAAATCCCAGGATTCCATAGCATTGAGCTATGACAGTTAAAGGGGTGTCATACTGCATTAATTCTGCAGTGCAGATTCAGCCATGGTGTATGCGATAACTGCTTCTAAATGAAATGAGAAGTGCTAAAGTAATCCTGTTTCTAAAAAAATTAGAACTAAAAGCCTTTATAACTTCAATAAATTCATCAGTTAGCCAAGTCATAACCAAAGATGAAAGGGTTTTTTAAAGTGGATTTTATTTCATTCACCTCTCCTTGAAAATGCCATATGTACTGGTGCCAATGTCTTAACTTGTCCCTGATCATCTTGTTTCAGGAAGCATGTATATAATAATTGGTAGATACTAAAGGAACCAAATAAAGTGTATCTTGCTTTTATTTTGTTAACAAAATATGTCTGTGGCTTGCAGTATCATTTACATATATTAGGAACTTCCTGTGTTTGTGTTTGTGTGTATGTCTCCTGTTGACTTATGACAAACCCATACATTTAATATTGTTTTCTTAGGCAAGGAATACTCAGAGATGATTTTGCCAATCCCTTCCACTGAAGTATGGCCTGCAGCACCTGGTATTTGTTGGTGTAGTGGTCTGACCATTGGATTATGACTCTGGAGATCAGGGTACAAATTCCCATTCAGCCATGGAAACCCACTGGGTGACCTTGGGCAAGTCACACACTCTCATCCTCAGAGGATGCCACTAGCAAACTGCCTCTGAAGAAGCAAACAGCAATTATCTATGATTCTATGATCAGACAATCTCTGGTGCTGTAGTAAGAGACTAATTTGAACAGATAATATGTTCCATTCCTGACAAAACAGACGTGGGCCTCATTCCCACTATCTTTTAAATCAGATTGCAAATTGATTTGAACCGGTTCAAATGAACCTGGTTCCCACTTAATCCAAATTGCTGAAGCGATTCCGAGAGAAGGGCCATGCTCCAAGCCCATTTAATCCATGTCTTTTTGACGCTGATTTTTTTCCTGCTTCATTTTTGATAAATCGATTCTGCACAAGTGTGAACCACAAGCGGATCAGAATCGGTTCAAATTTCCCTTTCAACCGACTGGAACAGAATCATATCGAATTGATTCATTTGTGAATGTGAACCACAAGTGGGTTATTTTGATGCCAGAAAATAACAGAAAATGTGATCGGGGCAAGTGTGTGAACCACAATCCGATGTCGAATCAATCCATCGATTTGGATCACACACCAATTTATCTGTATGTGGGAATGAGGCCATGGATATAAAGTTTTCATGACCCCTAATAGCCTGTAGGTTTGGGATTGTGACCATTCTTCTGCTTCTAATGTCCATATTTTATCTGGTCTTCTGTATACAGTTTACATACATAGCTCCGTACAGAAGATCAAATGAATACACAGAAGTACAACAAGATCCCAGAGATAGTAAAATCTGATGGCACAATTTCTGTTGTGGTCCTCAAAGTCAGGCAAGTTGCTCACTCCTAGATGCAAAACAATTAAATGCATCTTCTCAAAAGTCAGAACAGATGATATTTTGCTTTGCCAGTTTGTCATAATCTTGTGATATGGGCATGCAAAGTTTGCTTTTTCTCCACTAGCAACTAAATAGCAGCATAAAAATTACTGCTTGTGGGGAATATGTTAGCTTCTTTACTTTGCCTTGTTCAAAGATCATTTTTTTGGAAGTCCTACTTAAATAAAAGGAGCAAATTATTTCAGTCTTATTTGTCTTCTTTCTCAGGTATGTTTACATCTGTAGTATAGATGGTGCATCAAATTGCAAGTTTGCTGCTCACCGTATTTTTAACATGACTTTTCCATTTGTGTTAAAGTAAAATAACACTAAAAGTCTCCCCAAGCTAGTCCCATTATTCCTTCATACCTGTCACCAGGGAAGCTATGGAAACATGAAGAATACATGTTTATGCTCATAGTATTAGAGAAATATGCACTAAAACATTCTCATGGAGTCTGTAAAACTTTTCCCCAGTGCAACAAATACACTTCAAGCTTTGAACAAGAAGAGAATATTTTTCTGGGTTTTTTTTCCCCAAAATGTTTGTAGATCTCAGCACTGTTTCTTCTTTCAGACAGCTGATAAATGCAGAAAATTAGGTAATTAGATACACACTGGCTCCTCTAAAGGATTGCTAGGTTTTTTTAAAAAAGAATATTTAGAACAACTAGGTTTTAGTGTGAAGCTGCAAATGCCACCTGCACCTGTAGGAATAGTAAGATTGTGAAGAGTTGTTCCATAGCAGAAAATATTTAATACTAATATTTAATAATAATAATAATAATAATAATAAATATTAAATTAACATAATTAATGATTTTTAAATATGACCATCTGTTAAAGCATTTTGCTTTGTAAGCAGGAGAAAGATTTGTTTTACTGTTCTTTTCACTCAGCTCAGACTGCATAGTCAAACTAGAAAAGAAGAAACAGAAACAGTTCAACTTTGATTGAAAAAGTGGTGGAACGATCATATAATTCCTTGCATATGTTAAGGCAGTGAAGGCTGGTAACATGAAAATATTCTTAAATATATTAAGCATTGTATGCGCTAAAAAAATCAGTAAAATAATATTACCTGAATTCATATATGTTTTGGTTCAAAAACTACAATCAAGACAACTGACAACTAGCAATAGCATAAGTAGCAATAGCATTTACATTTCTATACCACTTAATAGCGAACTCATCAGTCTCTATGTGGTTTACAATTTGTAAAGCAGTTGCCCCCAAAAAACTGGGTCCTCATTTTACCGATTGTAATAATAATAATAATAATAATAATAATAATATTTATTTCTAGTCCGCCCCTCTGAACAAGCAATGGGGCGGATTACAACAAGGATTAAAACAATATCAGTAAAATATCCCATCCTTTCCCTTACCACCCCCCTTAATATCACTCCTTCACCCCCAACCTATTCTCCACTGAGGCA
Source organism: Urosaurus nigricauda (assembly GCA_034509955.1). Lineage (NCBI taxonomy): Eukaryota > Metazoa > Chordata > Lepidosauria > Squamata > Phrynosomatidae > Urosaurus > Urosaurus nigricauda. The sequence goes on from JAOEGL010000001.1 coordinate 95,116,609, forward strand.
CTAATATTTGGTAGCGTGTTTTAAATGTTCAAATGGAGGCCAAGTTGTATTACAAACACTAATAAAAGTTTATTCATAAAATACCAAAAGTAAATTAAAAAGTAGAGTTAAAGTTGTTAATTGTCTTGTTGCTTAGTTACAAAAGGTTCTTTAAAGTAGTACTATCAAAACAGCCACTCAGGCAATCTTATTTCCAATACCAAGACCAAAATCTTTCTTTAAAACCACTGGCTTGTTCTGAGTCTGTCTCTACTAGACTCCCTCAAGCCTATCCAGTCCCTCTCTGGACCCTTGAGACCCCTCTGTGGTCTCCAAACACCATCAAAATGTTACCTCAGGAACTCAAGAGCACACCCTCCCTTCAATGTGACTCTTTTCCCCAAAACTCAAAACCCCCTTTCACTCTCTGCCAGTGCCAAGACTCTGTTTTATAGCCCTGCCCAGCCAGCTTCTCATTGGATGGTCTCATGTTGCTCTGTGATTGTCTGATTGATCAGCCAGTTCACTACAACAACCTACAAAAGGATGGAAGGCTGAGTCAACCTTAGAGCCCTGGAATCAAACTCACAACACCACCAGGGCTCCTAGTTCAAGTTTGAAATCATAAAAGGCAAAATAGTTGTATGATCTGAGGGGAAACAAGAATACTGAAACCATTTTGATCAGCTTAACCCTATATACACAAAAATTCATTACAATGATTACACAAATGACATAGAACATCACTCCATATCTTCAGAATTAAAGGTGCAGGAAATTGTTAGTTCATTCTGGGATTTAATTATTCAAGAACTTTCCTTTATACTGAGAATGCCAGCTGTGAAGGATCCTAAGGTATGCCTAATAAGTCTTTTTGAAGGAGAGAATAAAAGTCTTTTATATAAAGACCTTGTGATATTTTGCATTTTGGCAGCTCAATTGGTAATACTCAAGGATTGAAAGGTGGTCTCAGTTATTTATTATCAGTATGGCATTAAAAGGTATGGTTTATAACTGTTATAGAAAAATTGTCCCATAGTATCTTATTGAGTAAAGGAGAGGTTAAACCAGAGGCATTTGATTTAAGCTGGTACTCATTTATTCAGTATGTTAACAATGAAAACACAGTTATAGGTACTAGTGTTCCAGATAAAAATACAGGATAGAATGGCAAAATGAAGTTTAGTTTGATGGAGGAGGACTAAATTATTACTGTAATTTTATATTTTATATAATATTTGATATGATAGTGGGATATCAGGAAAAGAAGTGAGTTTATATCATTCTTTCACTTTTTCTTGTTGCAGAATTAATTGCTGAAGGGCAGAAAAAACAGGATAAAGGATTATTGTTAATTTTACTTGATATTATCCTTTTTTGTTATTGTTGTTACCTGCTGTTGAATTGACCTTGACTTGTGGTGACTCTGTACATGAGACACCTCCAAAATTCCCTATCTTCTGTTGCTCTGCTTAAGTTTTGCAGACTCATGTCCATGACCACCCTAATTGAGACTAGCCACCTGGCATACAGTCTTCCTGTCTTACTACCTTCAACCTTTCCCAACACTCTTTTTCTAGTGAGTTGTGTCTTTTCATGATGTGGCCAAAGTATGACAGCCTCAATTTGATCATCTTTACTTCCAATGGAAGTTCAGGTTTGATCTGTCCCAGAAACCATTTGTTTTGTCTTTTTCATTGTCCACAGTATTCTCAGCACTCTTCTCCATTACCACATTTCAAATGGGTTGGTTTTCTTTTTATCTGCTTTTTTTACTGTTTAGCTCGCACATCCATACATAGTTATGGGAAATTCCATGGCTTGGACAATTCTGACTTTAGTGCTTAGTTGTATAGCTTTACTCTTCAGGACTTTTCTAGCTCTTTGATGGCTGCCTTTTCCATTCCTAGTCTTCTTCTTGACTGCAGTCTTCATTCTGTTCAATGTTTGATCCAAGGTATGAGAAATCTTTAATTATTCAACTTTAACTATTTAGCCACTCTGAGTCCCACTCCTGGGAAAAGAGCGGGATACAAATAAATATAATAAATAAATAAATAAATATTTCAATTTCCTCATTGCTGAGTTGAATTTATGTATGTCCTCCATGGTTGTTATTTTTGTTTTCTTTATGTTCAGCAACAAGCCTGCCTTTGCCCCTTCTTCATTGACCTTCCTTAGACATTGTTCCAAGTCCAGGGAACAGGTCCATGATATTTTCTGCTTGTAATAATGTGTCATCCATGTATCTTAGATTGTTGATGTTACTTCTACCTGTTTTCACTCTGTTGTCTGAGCCTAATCCTGCTCTTCATATGATGTTTTCTATGTACAAGCTGAATAAGTAGGTTCATAAAATGCAGCCTTGCCTTACTCTCTTGCCAATTCGGAACCACTCTGTTTATCTGTATCCTGTAGCCTCTTGTCCTGAATATAGCTTTCTCATCAGAACCATGAAGTGCATTAGCACTCCCACATTTTCAATAGTGTTCCATAGCTTTTTATGATCAATACAGTCAAAGGCTTTTTGTAGTCTATAAAGCACATGCTGAATTCTTTTGGAATTTTGTGGTATGCTCCATTAGCCATCATATGTTTCCAATATGGTACCTAGTGCCTTAGGCTTTCCTGAGCCCTGTTTGCATGTCTGGGATTTTTCTCTCTATATGTGATTGGAATCTATGTTGCAGTATTTTAAGCATAGGAAATTCATAGGAAATTAATGATATGGTCCTACAATTTTTTGTGTCTCCTTTTTTGTCAATGGGGATGTAAACTGAGCATTTCCAGTTTGTTGGCAGCATTTTGTTTTCCGTATTCGTTGGCATATTTTATAAGTAAAGTATTTTTAAAAATTAAAAATATGAAAGCATAAAATAAGGAAAAATCTATGTAGATATTTAGGGCACTGAATACACACTGTCATTGCAATGATCATTTCAGTGACTTTGTTGTTGTTGTTTTTGTTGTTGTTCTTTTTACCATACTTTTTATTAATATATACATCTTATCATTTAAAAAATTTTCTGTTATACCAAGCAAATCATATATAATTCTTCTTGACAAAAGTTTTGACATATTACATACCATATCTTCACATATATATGTATATATATTTATATAGAAAATAAATAAAATATGTCTACAATCCCTCCTCAGTCTTCTATGTATCATATGGGATTAAATATTTTTACAGCAATCTTTATATCACTTCGTTCCTGAAAATCTATATTCTCATTCTACCACCTCCATCTAAAACTATTTAAACTCTTATTGTTATTGGTTTTCCAACTGTACTTTTCCTTTAAATGTACTCTACTATTTTCCCCACATCACTGCTTTCTTTCAATATAAACATCCTTATTTTTGCATTCTCTTTTATTTTACTTTGTCTGTGACCACTTTTCTTTACAATGTCTCACTGGACATAATGGAAATAGGGAAACTGACTACATATTTAAAAGACAAATCAATCACAGAGAGGGAAGACATTTAGGAGCCATTATTTAGTTGGTTTTGGCTTTTTGACTTTTCATCAACTGTGTCCATGACAGAGGCTGAATCTATATAGTTATGGCTATAATCTGTCAACAAATATGGAAAACAAAAGAATGGCCTATAGATTGGAAATGCTCAATATACATTTAATTCCTCAAGGGCACACCAGAGATTGTAGTGACTACAAGACCATTACATTAATTTTGCATTTAACCAAAATAATGCTCAAAATTTTACAACGACTTTTATCATATATGGAACAAGAAATGCCAGATGTCCAAGCTGGGTTCAGTAAAGGGAGAGACGCTAGGGATCATTTTGCAAATGTATGCTTGATAATGGAGTGCACCAAAGAATTTCAAAATAAAATCAGCCTATGCTTTATAGATTACAGGAAAGCCTTTGACTGTATAGATCATAAAAACTATGGATTGCTCTTGAAGAAATAGGTGTGCCACAATATTTGGTTGTCCTGATGCATCACCTGTACTCAGGATAAGATGTTACTGATAGGACAGAATATGGAGAAAATGAATGGTTTCCATCTGGCAAGGTATAAGGCAAGGCTGCCTCTTATCACCCTATCAGTTTAACTTGTATGTTGAACATATCATACATAAAGCAGATTAAACTCAGATGAAGGAGTCATGAAAATTGGAGGAGGAACGTCAATAATTTAAGACATGTAGATGACACCATACTGCAGTTGGCCCTCCACCTTTGCAGGTTTGACTTTTGCAGATATGATTATTCATAGGTTTGATTAATATGTTCTGTCTAGGAATCTCTTGGTCTTCCAATGCGGCCCTGTGTCCAGCATCCACCAGAAGTCGCACTGGAGGACCTAGAGATTCCTAGAAAGAATACCTTGTGTGTTTTTAATTGTGGTTTTTCCACTTTCATGGGGGTTCTGCACCTCTAACCCTAGCAAATGTGAAGGGCCCACTGTAATAGAAGAAAATAACAAAGATTGAGAATTATTACTGAAGAAAGTCAAGAAACAAAGTGCAAAGGCAGATTTTCAGTTTAAGATTAAGAAAACAAAAATAATGACCACAGATGATTTACAAAATTTTAAAGTAGACAATAAAGATATTGAAATAGTTCAAAAATTTCCAAACTTTGGCTCAGTCATTAATCAGAATGGAGAATGCAGTAAAGAAATCAGAAGAAGGCTAGGACTAGGAAGGGCAACTATGAAGGAACTAAAAAAGATCCTGAAATGCAAAGATATATAATTGAATACTAAAGTTGGAATTGTCCATGCCATCGTATTTCCCATTTCTATGTATGGTTGTGAAAGCTGGACAGCAAGGAATCAACTAATCTGAGAGCCAAACCTTACAAGAGTTTCCCACCACTACTATTAAAAGATGAAGCTAAGGGAGTGAGCTCATGTGGGCAGGCAGAAAGCAGAAGTTCAGTGAGGCTTTCTGTGATTTTAAAGGACCCTGAAAAGAACTTTTGTCCCCACCACGGTCCTAAAAGCTGCTGGTTCCCCTTGACTTTCTTGCACACCAATACCTTTTCCCTCACCACCTTGTTTCCCCCACCACCACCTCCTGATGCCTCCCCCCCAATCCCTCTCTATATCTTCGAACTTCCTCCAGGGGGGGCATGCCACCCGCTTTGAGAACCACTGAGCTAGATGAATCTGTATCATATTGGCGATGGCCACAGTAATGGATTGAATGAGGTCTAATAAATTGTATACAGTATCAGTCCAGACATAGCATAATTCCTTAGGCATTCCTCATGAGTATGAGAGTTTGAGGGTTGCACTCATGTTGGAAGACAAGTTTCATAGTCTTCAGTAGATCATTTTCACTAGAGGCTCAGGTGACCTAATATCATAGTTTGAAGTGTTTTCTTTTATTCCATTTTTCCAGCTTTCCAAAGCTTATCCCTCTTGGCCAGTATAGATGTTTGTCCTGTCACCTGTAGCACTCGCAGTATGGTATGTTTTCATTCGCTAGTAGGAAAGTCCCTGGACTGGGATATGTAACTGCACAGGAAGTGGGGGCAGTTTTCACCTCATACCCCCATGGCAGGCTGCACCAGCATATCAGTGGCATACAAGATGTAAATTTGGATCACTTCTTGGCTTTGTTCTGACCAATCTTCAACCTTGGAAAGTTCTGGAGGCTAGTGTTAGCTAAATCACTGTATTTGGAATAATAGTTTGGGGGCGATCATCCTAAAAATTCAAAATATGGAGGAAGGGCTTCAGGAGCCATATATAGCCTGAAGGCTACACATTACCACTACACCTTACTTGAATTATATATTTTCCAAGTTGTGTGCAATATAATTTTCTCCATTAATCAGTAAATTGAAATTACTTTTGAGTAACTTGTATTCCTTCATGAATGTGGATTGTTTGTTGTGTGTGATACCCTTATGTATGAGTTTAATTGTGGCATCCCTCAGGGCGCCATCCTGTCCCCGATGCTGTTTAATATTTATATGAAGCCGCTTGGTGAGATCATCCGGAGGCATGGAGCTCAGTGTCTTCAGTACGCTGATGACACTCAGATATACCTCTCCATGACAAGATCATTGGCCCAGACTTCAGATGGCGTCTCTCCTCTCAATGACTGTCTTGCGGCAGTAATGTATTGGATGAGGAAAACAGATTGAAGTTAAATCCAGACAAAATGGAGGTACTCACAGTCACAGGACCGAAGCCAGGTCTGGGAATACATCTTCTGGTCCTAGATGGAGTCACACTCTCCTCAACGGACCCTGTTCGCAGCCTGGGGGTACTCCTAGACTCGTCGCTTCACATGAATAGTCAGGTGAATGCGACTGTCAGGAGTGCTTGTTATCAGCTTCGGCTGATACGCCAGCTGCGCCCTTTCCTGGATCAGAAGGACCTGGAATCTGTGGTAACCTCACGATTGGATTTCTGCAATGTGCTCTACTTGGGGCTACCCTTGTGCCTAACCCGGAAACTTCAACTAGTCCAAAACATGGTGGCCAGGCTTATTACTGGTACATCGAGGTGCGAGCACATAACACCAGTGCTTAAGTCCCTCCACTGGCTACCGATTAGTTTCCGGGTGCAGTACAAGGTGTTGGTTTTAACCTTTAAAGCCCTACAGGGCTCAGATCCATCTTATCTTAGGGACCGCCTTTCCCTGTACAATCCCCCCCCCCCGCACACTCCGGTCCTCCGGGAGAAATCTTCTACAGCCTTTGAAAACAAGGCTGTCACGGACCTCCCAGGGGACTTTCTCTGCTGCCGCTCCCAGGCTATGGAACGACCTGCTGGATGAGAAGCTTCTTATTACATCCCTTGATAGCTTTAAAAAAGCCTTAAAGACGCATCTCTTCCGGCAGACCTTCCCAGAAACACCTTAATTCCTGGCCTCGACACTGGTTCATGAAATTGGGTTGTGTTCTTTTACCAGCTCCCAGCACTTTATCTATGAAGTTTACATCTACAGTGTCCATAGAACGACTAGCTGCCTTTTATGTTTTATGTTGTATGTTGCAATTGTTCTTGGATTTTAATCTGACATTGGTTTAATTTAATTTTAAGGGGTGGGAGGTGGGGCTGTGGGTTATTGGAATTGTTTTATCTTGATGTTTTTTAATCATTGTAACCCACTCCGAGTGGTGACAGAGGAGCGGGATATAAATAAACATTATTATTACTATTATTATTATTATTATTATTATTAGTTTTCTAATACAGTGGGCTTTGGATATCTGCTGGGGGTTTGGTTCCAGGACCCCCATGAATATCAAAATTTGTGGGTGCTCATCCATTAAATACAGTGGCATAGTAAAATGGTGAAAGTCTTTGAAAGTCTGTTTGAAAGCTCAGAATTGCATGAAGTAATAAAAAACTGTAGTTTCACAGAAAGAAAACCTTATATTCAATATTTAAAATAATAATAACCATTTTAGAATGCTTTGGTATTTTTGCATTTAAAGAGAAAATGTTTGAGTTGCATATATTATGAATTTCAATGGGTGCCTGAAAATTGATTTTTAATATGCTCATTATGTTTCGGAGACTGCTAATTCTTTAAGGAAATGAAGAAAAAAATAATGAAACCATGTTACACAGGTACTTAATTTTTTTTTAATCTGTGGTACTATTCTGGTAATTAATGATTATTTTATGCAAACTAGACTGTATCTCTTACTGGACACATTACTGTCAAGAAAATATTACTTGCCTTAATTATCAGTAATGAAGCAGGGATAAGCTGCTCACTTAGATATAATATATCTAATGACCTTTTCAGCTAAAGGTTGTGATGAAAGGTATCAGTTTCCACAAATTATGTTTCATTCATTTTCAAGGCTTTGTGTAGATTAATGTTTTGAGGATGAGTTCTAAACTCAGAAATAAATTGTGTTTGGTGCTTAAAAGTGATTTAGTGTCTTCTTTTTCCTACCTAATTTTCTCTTTTATAAATTAATCTAGGTTTCATCCCTATCATCACGTTTCAAAATATGGGTCAACAATTAAATCTGGGCTTTTGAAATAAATAAATGTAGTTGTATATTTTTGATAGCTTTTTATATTTTCAAAAGTTTAGCACAAAATTGGGAGTCTGAAAATTCTAGATTTGCAATTCTACATGTAATTCAAAATGATCCAGAAATTCCAATACAAAGACATGACTATATCTGGTAGTATGTTATAATCTGACTTTAACAGAAAATACCAGTGTTTGGTGCATTAATATGCAGGCAGAGGGTGCCTTTATATGTGATGCAGGCATATAAAATTCCCTCCTGTTGCAAAGTTAAAACATTTTCTGAAAGTCTTATGAAGCATCCAGGGTCTGGATGACAGAGTTTAGCTGTGTGAAATGAGAAGACTTTGTTTTTGGATCTGGTGTGAATCTCATCCATATGGTTTGTTATTTATGTTAAATTATTGCTGTGAAGATAAATTATTACTTTGAAACTGTTGTGGGTACTACATCCTTGAGGCCTTTTGGTCGGGAAACATCCAGTAGAGCAGAGTATATAGTTCCTTGAACTAAGCCCTGAACTTTTTAGGTTACTTTCAAAAATAATTTTAAAGAGATTCCACCCCCCTCCCCCGAATATTGCAGCTGTAAGCATATTTCACATGAATTGCATTGATGTGAGTGATTCTGAGGCTATTTTTTGTTTTCTTTTGTACACCTACTTTCTTCATAGATAGTGGTATGGTCTATTTTTTAATATTTATTCCCTAGCTCTGTTGATCTGTGGGAATGAATAGAGAGATGGACCACCATTGCCAAAATACATCCCAGTAGTCTGAAATTTTACTGCTGACAGTTGGGAACAGATGGTAGACGGTAAGATATTTCTTGCAGTTTGGCAGTGGTCTGTTGATTCAAAATATTTGTGAACCCCTGGGGCAAGGAAAAGCAGAAAATGGAAGGAGGACTGGATATAATTGTAGAGGATGAAACTAATTGTACACTTGTCTTAGATAATTTTTCACCTTGTTTGGTCATCTTATGATACTATAATTTTTGTGTAGTTTCATTTTAGTAAATGAGTGAGAAGTTAGTCAGTTGTACTTCCCTGTAAAACAGCATATAATTACTACTATTGTTATTTCTCCAAGGGTTAATGTTTTATGGTTCTGTTACTGTAGAGTGTGGCTGAAAACAAGACACATACACACACAAATATATGGTATAATATATACATTATATATTGAATATACGGTGGGCTCTTGTTGGGGTTTGGTTCTAGGACCTCCCATGGATACCAAAATTCATGGATGCTCAAGTCCTATTATGTATAGTAGTATAGTAAAATGGTGTCCCTTATATAAAATGGAAATATCATAGTTTGCTTTGGGTTTTTTTTTTGGGGGGGGGGGGTATTTATAAGCCATGCCAAATTGAATCTTTGGATATACAATCTGTGGATACAGGGTGCTGACTGTATAATGAATAACTTAAAAATACAATGAATAACAGACCTTAATGTCTTTTCTGTGTAATCAGGAGCTCCTTTCATTAGTGTTGAGGGCTGAAATCTAGCTGAAGCTTCCATTGCAGAAAGAGGAGGTGTCCCCCCACCCCAGATTCCTTGTTCCTCATGGGGAAGAAGGGGAACTCAAAAGCTGTTTCATAAGATCTGCCAAATGTTTGAACAGATGTTCAGGGAGGTGCAGGGATAAGAAAAAATCTACAAAATTCACACTGTACCCTTTCTCTAGCATGTGGGCTTCTGTTTTGAAAACCTTTCTATTGTATATTGTCATAAGTTCTGATGATACAGAAAACATATTGAATTGTTATATTGGAAGTTTTTAGATGCTTAGGCACCTGGACTATAATTTGTACACAATATACATGGTATGTATTACTGCATATTTGTTGTTGTTAATTGCCCTCGAGTCAATCTCAAAGCATGGCAACCCTGTGGATGAGACATCTCCAAGGCTTCCTGTCCTCCACTGCTCTGCTTAGTTCCTGCAAACTCATACCCTTGACCTCCCCAATAGAGTTCATCCATCTAGCATGACAGCCTTAGTTTTGTTATCTTGCCTTCACATTGTTTGGGGCTGTACATACCTCACACTGCTGCCCCAATCTGGCCTCTGGAGAGCGCAAAAAGGAGACACAAAAAGCAGCTCTTTCTTGTGCCCTCCAAAGGGCGCCATAGCTGCAGTGGCGCAACTCTAAGGCACCCCTTTGGTACTGCGTCATCTGGATGCAGCGCTGGAGGTGCGTCATGATGCCACATGCTGTCTGAAGCGGCATGCATCATCAGAGCACCCTGGGGGGTCATCAAAATGCTGCACCCTGATTCTGCCCCCAGGCTGGCCTTTCAGGCCGGTCTGGATAGCCCCTTCATCTTCTTCTGATTTCCTGACTGCAGCCCCTGTTTCTATCACTGTTTGATCCCAGGTATGAGAACTCTTTTACTACTTCTACTTCTTCATTGGCTAGATTGTATAAAACTAAAAATTTTAGTCAAAAATTTGACCCCCAAAACCTAGGTCAATGTAAGTACTAAATTTTAGCCTCAAAACCTACCCTCAACTTATACATGACGTCAACTTCCCAAAGGTGTTTCTAGAGGTCTAAGTAACTTCCAGAGAGAAAATTCAGAGTTACAAATTAATACCTGGGGTGATCTGTATTTCTGCTTTCCATATGATTGAATCATCTACCTATTTAACCTAAGGTTTAATCATTAGGGAGAGAGGTGTAGAGCAGTAATGAACTTGAAATGTATAAAAATGCAGGCTTGTGGTCTGAAGATTCCTGGTCATGAACATCCTCTCTAGCAATAGCAACAGCAGGTGCATTTCTAAACTGCTTATCAGTGCACTTAACTACTCCCTAAGCGGTTTACAATGTGTAAGCTAATTGCCCCCAACAAACTGGGTACTCGGTTTAGCAACCTCAGAAGGATGCCAGGCTGAATCAACTGTGAGCCCCTGGCTGGGATTGAACTCACAACCTTGCAACTTTGAGTGAGTGGCTGCAGTACCGGCATTTAACCACTGTGCCACCAGGGTTCCTTGTTGGAGTATTGGCATCATGCTTGTTTTGTAGATCTATGTTTTCTTTTGAGAGGGAGCAGTGCCTTCTGTACAGAAACACTGATTTATCTCTGTGATCAGTGTTGCTTGTGAAGAAGTTGTTGGGGTGTATGTTGAGGTAAAAAATAGCAGCACCAGAGTCTTGGAGGTACATTAACAAAAATAGCTTTATTCAGCAAAGTCATAAAATTGAAGCAAAAAGCACAGCAAAAAGCTCAACACAAAATAGCAAAATTAAAACACAACATAGCTTCTAGTGCAGCAGTATATCAGTTCAGAGTTACCAGCCCAGCAGCATGTAAACTCACATAGAACAAAGCCAGCCAGCCAGCCAGCATGGAGAGCAATACAGATCCCTGTATGATCCAGCAGCATGGAGAGCAATAATATACTTCCAAACTGTATGGACCAGCATGGAGAGCACACAATACCAGTATGCTCCCAAACTCTCAGCAGACTCACAAAGCAGTTGTAGTCTGCAGAGTGGCTATGATCTCATTTACTAATTGAAGGCTTGCCTTATTCTGGTTACACCTGCCATTTGCTACATGTTCATCCAGTCACAATTTAGTGTGCCGACTTGCACATCCTGACAGAGGTCACTTCCCATACCCCTCCTCTTCCTGGGTGTTTCTTCCTGGGGATAATAAAGTTTTATGATTCTTTGTTCTCTCCATAGTGAGCTCTGTCTGCCTTCTTGAAAGCATAGGTGCAGAAACCATCCTGTACTCCTAAAGATGTTTTTCTTCTTACTTGCACACATGGTGGTCAGCTATCTAGGGAACTCTGTACCAAAGTATAGTTTTCTCTACTGATTAGTTATTTTGTAGAACCTAGATGTAACAATAAAATAAGTTTCTTTTTACCAACGAATGTATCTTGTTTATTTACCATAAGCTCAGATCTACTGGTTTTTACCAAATACCTGTGGAGTACACGCTTGCTGCTGCTGCTGCTAAACTAATTTAACCACAAATAAACAAAGCTTAATTATAACAGTCTTTGTTCAGAGACATTCACAGAAGGCTAAGAGAGGATAGTTTTGTCAGGCACAGGTTCTTCTACATGTGAATGCTGAACCCACATTAGATATAGCTCAGGCCTGAATATTTTGCTGTTTTTCACTCAGTCTCAGGAATTACTTTCTAATGTGGGCATATCAAAAATCTGCTTATTCAAGCCCCTACATTAAACATGTCTTCAGTTCTGTTTTCTGTGGTCTCCTTATTGTACATGGAGTACTCAAGTTAAAAATGGGAGATTTGTTTTCTTTAGGAAGGTACTGAAATATTTTTAGAGTTAAAATAATTTATCAATGAATTTCTCTAGATTGACTGAAAAACTAGTGAAAACAGCCTATTAAAATATCTAAACAAGAAGATAAAAGAATAAAACTGTAAAGCAAATGATGTATTAATTAGACAGCAATTGTGAGAGGATATTAATCTCTATAGTATTATTTGGGAACCTCTGGTAACATGATGATGTAGAGACAAAAATGATGTCTGTACTAAATTACGGTGGGCCCTTCCCTTATGCGGCAGATCCGTTCTGGAACACACACACCCTGGAAAAACATGTATGCTCAAGCCCCATTGAAAACATGGGACATGTGCATGTGGCACAGCACCTGCACCAGAGGCGCATGCGCCATTGTTTTTCCATGGCGCAGCTGAAAGACACATATGGCATGCTCACATATGGCACAGGTGCACTGTAATGTTTCCTGAACCAGTGAGTACCGATTCTGCAGAAACAGTTCATGTCTCCATATGCCTTGGTAAATTTTGAAGAGTTGTGACAGGTTATTGTTGTATTCTCTAATTTTTGTTAATTTTTAAAGATTGTGTGTATGAGTTTGTACTATATACTTCTATATGATATTCCCTCTCTGCTTCCATTATTGCAGTCTATATTGTATACTGTATATACTCATGTACAAGCCAAACTCATGTATAAGTCGAGAGAAGGTTTCAGAGTCAAAATCATGGATTTTGATATGACCCTTGGATAAGTTGAGGGTAAAACTTAAGGGATTATACTAAAAGATGGAAAGGGGGAAACACCACTTCTATCCCTCCTCCTTCTCTGGACCTCTCCCGACCACCTAACACCACTTCCCAGGTGCTGGAGGAGAGGTTTTAATATTGGTTTCAATATTAGGTCGGGGAGGAAAGGAACACATACACAATCTCCTGTCTCGAGGCACAAAGAATGGGGCATCAGGCAGTGTTTGTTTTAGGAGCTTTCTAAGCAGTATTAGTGTATTGACCCATATATAAGTCAACCCAGGATTTTAGGTTCAATTTTGGGACACAAATTTCTTGACTTATAGTCGAATATATATGGTAATTTTATGTTTCAGTGTGATTTTTATAGTAGCAAAAATTAATGAATTGTATCCATAGGATGCCTTCCATGAGCAGAAAGCCTTTTCTGTATGCCTAAGAGCTTTTTGTGACTTGTGAGTTTTTCATATGAGAAAAACTCATCTGAATGCTTCTTTTAGTACAAAGTATTGCATAGGCTATTGCTTACAGTATTTATTCAGAATCAAGTGACACGATGTCAGCCTTGTGCCATATACAGTATTACAAAAATCTTGTGCAACATCTAATGGCGTGATCTTGCACTAAGAATACAGTGGTTAAGTCTTCTCATAGCTATTCTACAGCAGTGGTTCTCAACCTTCCTAATGCCGCAACCCTTTAATACAGTTCCCATGTTGTGACCCCCAACCACAAAGGAGCAGTGTCTTGGTTCCTAAGACCATCAGAAATTAATGTTTTCCGATGGTCTTGGCAACACCTGTGAAAGGGTCATTCAACCCCCAAAGAGGTTGTGACCCACAGGTTGAGAACTGCTGTTCTACAGTAATTCACAGAGTACTAGTATTCCTCCCCCCCCCCACCCCCGGCCAGGTGTCTCTGAATCTCATCTAGTATATTTAAATATAATTCACCAGCTAATGTCTTTTGAGTAAAGTCATATCTTCTTAATACTGTACTTTGAATAAATTGTATTCATTTGAGGGAAAGCTCATATGTAATCAGTGAAATCACTGTAATTGCTATGAGTGAATACACTGGAAAATGGAAAATAATTTCATAAATGTACAATATCTTAGGTGTGTTACTCACCTACACATAGTTCATTCATTGTTAATTATTACAATTAATATGTTTGTATAGCCTTAAGCTTTTACATTATGTACTGGTTGCCATGTGGAGCTAATGGGTGGAAACTGATGCTGCATAGAATTAATATTTGGATTGTGGCCTTTCTGGCTTTACTGAATTCCCCATATCTTATTTTGCTTGCAGACTTCAAGTACCTGAATATTAAAGTTTTCTGATATGAACCTGATGTTTCTAGTTTTGACCAGGCGATTACTAGATTGTTTGATGTGTGTGATACCTTGTCATAAAAATTAACCAAAATATTATATACCAATTGATTCCTATGTTCAACATCTCTTGAAAGAGATGTTGAAAGCATAAACAACCTTTCACAGAATTGACTTGTTGCTCACATAATCAACACAGACTGGAGTGGGATATCCATCTGTTCTTATTATAAGCACTTTTTGGATTTTTTAAAAAATAAAAAGCAGTATAAAATATAAAAATATATAAAATATTCTCTAACGGATACATACGTGGATGCAACAATAAACATATGGCCATAGGACCGAGAGATCAGTCTGTAGTCAAATCTTGGAATCATGTTAACATAGTGGAGAAAAATGGGCTTTTCCCTCCACTTAAATCCTTCTCTGTTACAGCTAGAGAAAAGATGTACCTATAAACTAATTCATAGAAGACATTGTACTCTAAACTTATCCAGAATTGAGGGGATGTGGAAAGAAGGATTTTCTTTTCCATATGTGGTTATATTGTCCCAAAATGCAAACTCTGGGGAGATAGAAATATATTTTTCTTCTAAGATACTGTACTGAGTTAGAAGATGAATTTGTGTGATATATTGTTGTTGCGGTCAACGTATAGAGAGAATAATAAGAACCTTTGTAGTAAACACTTAGACCAAAACATACAGCCTGGTAAAGCTGGTTTCTAGCAGCTTGGGAGCATGGCGTTCAGATGCCACTCACCCCAGAGGGCGAGTCAAAGGGGTACATTTTTTCCACTCCTATTTGGGGCGGAAGATGGCTGGATTAGGGCCGCGGTGTACAGTTGCTGCCACCCCAATCTGGCTCTCTGGGGGATGGTGTCATTTCAGGGACATCTGTTTCACCAATTACTAGTAAAGCCTTTGACTGCATATATCAGAAAAAGCTGTGGATTGTTCTTAAAGAAATGGGAGTGACACTACATTTGATTGCCCAGATGTGTAGTCTGTACTCAGAATACGAGGCTACCGTTTGAACGGAATAAGGAGAAACAGAATGGTTCCCATTTGAAAAGGGGTTCAGGAAGTCTGCATTCTATCACCTGTTTACTCAACTTGTATGCAGAAAATATATGCAGCATACGTATTGTAGGTACAGACACAGAGGAAGTAGGAGTAAGAAATATCCGAAGAAGGAATATCAACAATCTTAGATATGCAGATGACACCATACCACTAGCAGAAAATAGCAAAGACTTGGAATAATTACTAAAAAAAGACAAAGTATCCGTATTTGATATCAAGATTATGGACTTGAAAAATCCATGAGATATCCTAAGGGGAAGAAAACTTTGTTCTGCTTCAGGAGTAGCATCCATCATGATCCATTAGGAGTGTAGCTATCCAAGTATTGGATGATCCCAGTCAGCAATAGGGTCAGGTAAGACCACATTTTGTCATCCTATTTCCACCAAACAGTGATACCTTCATTGGACAACCAAAATGCACAATATACATGTTGCAAGCTTTCAATGCTTCACTGGTTTCTTCATCACACAAGGTGTTACAAACCAAACAGAAGAAACAAAATTGAAGATGTTAGTCATGGACTGGCCCTCCTCTTTCTGTCCATGTGGCAACTGGGAGATTTTCAAAGTCCAGAAAATTTAACATCCATGTACATCAAGACAAACACACTTCCTTTGAAATCTAATATGTCCCCATAGAAGAAAGAGAGCAAAACCTCATGCCAGATGGCTAGACTCAATCAAAGACGTCACAGGCCTGAATTTGCATGACCTGAGCAAAGCAGCAGAGGATAGGGATAGTCTTAATATTTGGATGGCTACTCAACTGATGTAGAAGAAAGTGTTGTTGTTTTTTCTTAGGATACCTCATAGATTTTTCAGGTCTGTAATCTTGATGTCAGATATGGATACCGAGAAGAAAAAAACACATGGAAATCTTGGGAAAACAGTTTCTAACATAACTTCTTTTGTTATGTTCAGTTTCTTGTTCAGACTCCCTTCAATACCTTGAAACATAGTGTTTTCTTGCTGGAGTGACCCCAAGTTTACAAAATTATGTCTACAATTTAGGATTATTACCAATACAACAGTGTTGTGGAAGGAGAGAGCAAGGGAGTGGGAAGGGTATGTCGCCAAGTTCAGAGCACCTCCTAATAAAAGTATTTCCTTAAATCTTGTACACATGAAACTAACTGAAAGTTCTAGTGATTGGGAGAGGAGGGGGGAGAGGAGGATTGCTATTCCTGCCACAAGCACCACCAATTCTTATCTTCCTAGAGAACAGAAATACCGTACACACGTACATACACACACAATAGCCAAAAGAATCTTTCCAGAAAACTGAAATATGTTGTAGAGTACACAGGATTGTATTGGCCAATTTTGGTAAAGATCCCTTATCTTACATAGGTTATTCACAAATTCGATGTGCTTGTTAATGAATCAAGGGAATAAAATCTACAAATTGCCTTACTTATGGAACTACTGGCTTTTGTATTTTGAAACCCTTGTAACTGATGATATTGTTTGTTTGTGTCAAATTATTTTAACTGGAAGTGGAAAAATCTAAAAAACATTTTAGGATAACTCCCAGCACCCCACCCCACCCCACCCCATGGGTGTTAAAATATAATATAAAAATATATTTCTCCCTCCCTCCCCCCTTTTCCCCTCTTTTTTTTGGGGGGGGGGGAGGAACGGAATTACAATTATTATGATTTGCTGAAAATTGAAATTCCCCTTAATGGACAATGAAGCTTTTGTATATGGACATATTAGCAGAACTGTTCCCAATTGCCAATTAATAGGGTTGTTTGTTTGTTTGTTTGTTTGTTTCTAAACTGGATATTACAAACAGCATGGGTGAATCTAAAAGTGAATTGTGCTTTTCTGAAAAACAACTTTTCTGAATTATGTAACGGGAAAAGGTTTGTTACCTTAGGCTTGCTTATTTCGTAGTTGTCTTCTGGTGGAAAATCTGTGTTTTCAATTTGCTGCTTGGAGGTGGGGGGGGGGCGCGGAGATTTACCCTTCTATTGTGAAGAAATTGCTCTGGTTTGGTACCATAAACAAATTGCTTGTGTGTCTAGCTACTGCCTTTGTATTCTTAGGAAAGTGCCTGGAGGCTGAGTAAGGTTTCACTTTCCTGCTGTGTCACTGATTGAGCATGTCATTGGATTTACTGATTGTGACCTGGGACAAAATTTAAATAAGATTTTACATGTATGATATGAATCAAGACTTTTAGCTCTAGATGAACTGAGTCATCCAGAGTTCTAGTGTCTAATCCTACTGATATTCGTGTGCATATAAGAGTGTTGCTGTGAGTTTAAAAGAATGGCAATTATAAAAAGGATAATAAAAATGGACATAGCTGGGCTGTGTGCAAAAAAAAATTTTTTTTTAGAAAAAACAAGGACAAATATTAAAAAGCCCTGCTCAGAGGGGTTTTGTACCATGCTCTCCTCCATCATAAACAACTAAATCTCATTTTGCAGTTTTTATGTTGCTTTCAATAAAGTAACTGGTATATTCACCATCCTGTTAGTGAAGGCAGATTTATTGGATTAAAAGTTAAAGATTAAATAATTTGATCACTATGTTGAAAGAGGTGTACACACCCAATCAAAATTATGTTTGTTTACACATTTAAGACAGAAACAGGAAGAATGGAATAGAGAGTGGTAGATTTCATATATACTTGTATAGTTCAGTCAATAATTTATTACAGTCCATAGACCCAAAAATTAGACATTCTTATTATTATATGTCTGAACTTTGAACTTTTACTGAGATTTCACATACTTCCTGTTCAGGTTTTACCTAAACTACTACAATCCATACATAGTAAAACTTGCACAAGTAATACATAAATAAATAAATACAATTATTTATATATGCAGCTATCCTTGAAGATGATCCAGAAACTGCATTCTGTACATAATATACCAGCCTGAATTCTTACTAGATGGGTTTTTGGAGTATATCTTATTAGTATTGAAATAATACATTTGGCTGCTGATCCCTTTTAATGGCCTTTTCAAGGTGCTGTTCTTAAGTTTTACATGACTTGTGACCAAGACAGCTTCTTGCTATCCATACACTATCATCTGCTGATATACTGTACTCTTGAGCACCCACACCTTCTAAGGTGAGTGGATAGTTTGCGTTATTATGGATCCTTGAGTGGCAATTCCTTGTACCAGCATCAACACTTGATTCCCATCCAAAGGGTTGTTTTTTAAAAATAGATTTAGGATATTTTGCAACAAAAATTCCCAAGGGAAATATATGATTCTGTATTCACAGTTTCTATTGTATGCCTTGACAATTCCTCCTCCTTGCTCACTGGGGGAGGAGCAGGGGGGAAACATGCAGTTTCGATAAGATTTTAAAAACATAATTCCTTTAAAAATGAAGAGTGGAGCTCAGTGGGAAAGAATTAAAGAAATCTGTATGCTAATTGGCTAGGTTGCCTAGTTTCATGAAAGGTGAGTGATGATTGGCTTTTTAGCCTACAGCTTTTTACAAGAACTAAAAACTGGATCTGGAGGCAACATGAAGAGATACCAGCCAATAATAAGCAAGGTTCTCTGTTGCACGAGCTCTCATTTCTTTGCAAGAGTCGGGAATAACCCCGTGAAGATTTTCATTTTGGATATATTAAATTAGAAGCTATAATAGTTTTCTTTTGAGTCACATGCTAAAGTGGAAAGTTGTAAATATGTAGATATCACTTTTCCCTTTATACTAGCTATACACTTGAGTTTCACACAGGAAGAGCTTCCTAGGTGCATATTAGATCAAAGCGTAGTATTAAAAAATCAACATAAAATTTGGAAATATTCAGAACTTTAGAATCATCACTTCTCATATTTCTCCCCATGCTTTTGCCAGTGAGACTTTTCGTGGGTTTTATTTCTATTTTTATTTATTTATTAGAGTATTTCTATCCCGCCCTTCAGCCTTAAAGAACCTTAAAGTTCTTCACAGCTTGGGCCTCATTCCCACTTACCTCTTGATTAGTTTCCTGCACCAATTCCTGAAACCAGTTCAGCAAACAGTGTGGTTCCCACTATGTTTGCACCTGTTTCAAGAATCGGTGTAGAAAGCGACAGCTGCAGCTTCCCTGCCATATCTCCCTTTATCCTTCCTGGCCATGCCATGGGCAGAGGAGAGGCTGGGGTGGAAGGAGAGAGGCAGGTGGGGAGGACTGAGGATGGAGCATGGAGGCATGGCCAGGAAAGCTGCTGCCAGTGGGAACCAAGGCAGCTTCAAATCCGATTTGATTCCATCTGGTTCCCACTTGGGCTGAATTGATTTATTTCCAAATAAATCGATTCAGCCCAAAAAACGCCCCATTTTAACAGTGTCTTTTTGACATGGTTTAAATGGGTAAAAATGGTTAAAAACCATGACCCCCCTTTCCAAATTACTTCAGGGATTCAAATTAAGTGGGAACCATGCTGGTTTAAACCAGATCAAGATCCAGTTGAAACCATAGAGGGAACAACCCCCTGATTTTGCAGATGCAAACTTGTTCTCCTGTTCGCGTCCATTATAAAGCTGACCTGTCCAGTAGGCAAAGTTTTTTGAAGTCCTCGCATCTCATTCTCAGTTCTCAATCCATGATAAAGCAGATTAGATGTGCTGATTTCACATTTTTATACCTTCAGATTGTTGTTTTGTTCATGGCTGAGTTGCATTGAACCTCGCTTTCCAGAGTCGTAGTCCAACACACAGACCACTATGCTACACTGGCTGTCTCTATATTCAGATTACATTCTTAGATATATGATAAAGCTGTGATATATGAGTGGTTTTTCAACTGAGTAACTTGTATACATCTGTAAAAATTGGTTGTAATTTAACCCCAGCAGCTACAGGCCTGCAATTCCTATTAAGAAAAGTGATGAGAGTGCCATACTTTGCAACATAGTTCAGGCCATTTCTACTGTAGGAACTTGAGATGAGATTGAGCGGTATGTTAATAATAGCCTGTGAGAATTTTAAAATGAATCCTGTACCTCCTAAGAGCATCAGTTTTCTCAAAAACAGTTCAGGCCAGAGAAACAAGCTTGAATTAGGCAATGCTACAGATGTAGTTTATCTTAGAATCCTGGAATCATCGGGGCGAAACATATGGGCAGGAAAACGTGGCTTGAAGCTGCCTTTTCTGAAGCTAGGAACTCCCAATCAAAGCATACCGGACTGATGGCCATCCAGCCTATGTTTAAAGACTTCCAAGGAAGGAGACCCCACCACGTGCAAAGGGAATGTGTTCCACTGTCGAACCACCCTTACTGTCAGGAAGTTCCTCCTAATGTTGAGGTGGAATCTCTTTTCCTGGAGCTTTCATTCATTATTCCGGGTCCTGTTCTCTGGAGCAGCAGAAAACAAGCTTGTTCCCTCCTCAATATGACATCCCTTCAAATATTTAAACAGGGCTATCATATCACCTCTTAACCTTCTCTTCTCCAGGCTAAACATCCTCAGCTCCCTAAGTCTTTCCTCATAAGGCATGGTTTCCAGACCCTTCACCATCTTAGTTGCCCTCCTTTGGACACGCTCCAGTTTCTCCACATCCTTTTTGAATTGTGGTGCCCAGAACTGGACACAGTATTCCAGGTGGGGCCTGACCAAAGCAGAATCTAGTGGCACTAATATTTCCCTTGATCTAGACACCATACCTCTATTGATGCAACCTAAAATCACATTGGCCTTTTTAGCTGCCGCATGACACTGTTGGTTCATGTTCAATTTATGGTCTACTTGGTCTCCTAGATCCCTTTCACACGTAGTTTCATTTAGTCAGGTATCCCCCATCCTATTTCTGTGCATTTCATTTTTCCGCCCTAAGTACAGTACCAATTACAAATCCATGTAACAGTTATCTTCTCTAACCCACAGTTTACAAGCTTGTTTGCAAGAATGTCATGGGGAACTTTGTCAAAGGCCTTACTGAAATCAAGATATGCTATATCCACAGCATTCCTTTCATCTTTATTTTTGTAACAGTCTTTACAGGATCACACATGAAATTCTTGCTGATAAGGTGAAAAAAATGCAATCTTGAGAATGCTACTGTCCCACCTATTTGTTGATGGGTGGCACCCAAAGAGTGCTCATCCAAGGTTCATCGTCATTCTGAAAAGAGCAACAAGTAGAATGTCATAGAATTCTGTCCTGGACCTACTGTTATCATTATCTTTATCAAAGACATAGAGGAAGGAAATAGAGGAGATATGTATCATTTTCCCGATGAAACCAAGCAGAGAGGGTAGCTAATACCTCAAAAAGACAGACTTTAGATTGAAGGGGATCTAAACAATCTGAAGAACTACCCCAAAACTAACAAAATGATTGTAGCAGCATAAGTGTAACATTTTCTATTGTGGCAAGAAACACCAGATGCACAAATATAGGGTTGGTTTGACAGCAATAAAAAGAATCTGAGGTCTTAGTGATCCACATACTAAATGTGGGTCAACAGTGTGGTGCAACATCAAAAGCAATACAATTCTAGACTACATCAACAGAAATATAGTGTTCAGATCAAAGGTCTCCTATCCAATACCACCAGGGAATACCAAGTGCCAGGGCACCAGTGGAAACCAAATGAGTGTAGTAGGCTCTGTTTCAGAGGAAGGAACCAACAAAACCATCTCTGAATATTCCTTGTATAAGAAAATTCTTTGAAATGCAGGCAACTTGAAGGGACACAGAGACACACACATGCATATTTAACTGATCAGCTGTTTAGCATATTTATAATAATAAAGTACATTGCCTATTATATCATGTTTATAATGTTTGTTCGCAGATATCACTGATTTTTCTGTTTTTCTTCTTTTATATAGAAAAGTACTGTAGGCTTTATTCCAAGCATATACTAAAAGATCATGAACTTCCTCTTAAAATACATGTAGAATCAATTATGTCTAAATGAAATCACATTCAATTTTAAATCAGATTTAAAATATTAAGGTAGCAGATTTTAAAATGGAAAACACCAATGAAAATGCATTTATGCAGAGAGTACTATACCAGAAGAGATTATTAAATATCCAAATATGTGTCCATATAAAGTTGATGTCCCTGTCTATACATTCAAATGTTAAAATGTTCTGAGATCCTTCATCCACTCAGTAATACAACATGGGCATTTATTCTTTTAATAATGTGTTATCTGTCTTTTAGCTGCTGTTAGAGCTTAGAGAATCTACTTCCATTGTTCAAAAGTTAATTTCCAAGATATGAGGAAACAGCTGAAAAGTACAATTAAGGCTGCAGAATTCAAAGATTGATGAAAGATAAACTTAATTCAAATAATAAGTTTTCCTGTCACCAGATCTAACCAAGTCATATATTTGAGAGTTTTATCTTGGCCTTTTGGCTAAGAACAAGTATGGTAAGATGGGCATGTGAGAATTACTGCTAACAATTAGCAGGTATATACAGATAAATAAATAATAACACAATATTGGGAGAAAAATCTGGGGGAAAAAAGATCTATCAAAACCTTAGATAATAACAAAATCTACTACATGATGCCATAGAATAGAAGAGTCTAATAAAAGTCAGATTGTGAATTACCACAGTAATAGTCAACAAGATGCAGATGGAGTACACTTTAAATATGATTTAAATAATACTAACATCTTATTTTAATTACTGATTTCTGCAATGCAGAAAAGTATTGTAATATGACATAGAAAATGAGGCATTGGAAATGAGTCTAAGGATTTAATGTAAATTGTTAGTACTTGAATGCCATATTCATCTAGTTCATCATATTTCATTTCAAAAACTGGATTTTGTACTTGTCTCTGAAGAAAAATGTACTGTACAACTTTCTATGTCTACTCAGAAGAAAACCCTGAGAGTAGAATAGGAATTGTTTTCAAGTAAGCGTGTTTTGAATTGTAGCCTCAGTCAATATCAGTTTTTAGATTATATTTTGAGCAAAACTGTGGAGATGCTTGTGTTTTTCTTTTGCCCATATATCTTTTAAATGACATCGTTTTTCAGTAGATAAAATATTACATTAGCAAGGTCTAAAAATAAAGCATTTTGTTTCACTGATATCTCAATAATATCCTCTTTAGTACAAACTCTAAAAAATTGTAGTTATAAAAGGTAGTGGTTAAATATTTCAAATAAGTCTTCATCATATTATTCTGAACAGTGTCGAATTCAATTTTTATTTTAAAAAGATTGTAGTTGGAATTTAATCTTTGAAAATATTAATAACAGCTTACAGCAGGTAGGCTATAAAATAACACTGTATGCTGTCTATTTAGTTTCTGGTTGAAAAAGCACAGCAGTACTTTAGTTCATTACCTTTGAAAAAAACAGTAACAAGATAATACAGCTGCCTCTGATTAAGATGTAAATTCTTTCTAATTAGAATGTAAATTCTTACATTTAAATGAAGACATCAATTGTCAGGATGCCATATGATATCTTATTCCACCTTGCGTGAATGAAGCCCTCACTGTTCATCTATGGCACTAAAATAGTTTTGCAATCCCTTTGTTCTCTGATTCTTGTAATATTCTCTCTTCATGTTCCCTTTTCACACTGCTTTTGTTTGTTTTCCCCCTTGCATCTGATATTGTTGTGTCTTGGGATTTTGCAGAAATTTGGAATGAAAATTGAGTTCAGTCAGTGCCAGTATTTGCTTGTGCCTCAATTACTTCTGCTGAATTTTCTTCAATGCAAATCAGGCAGGTTGCATAAAGTAGTGCATGTATTTGAAATAATTAATTTTCCGTAAAATGATGGAGCAAGTCCAATCAACCTTCATAAAATCTAAATAAAAGAATAAAGAATTAGAAATTAATTAACTTTTTTGTGTTGGTGATACTCTATTATAAGGTGCAAGGTAGCAATAATAAGTTTTTCTGTTGAGTCTAACTTCTTCATCAAATGTGGGCAATAACCTTTTGCCATTCTCATCAACTAAAAACACACTTTCAAAATTTTACTTCAGTAATTTGCAGTAGCACAAATATTTCATGTAAAGTTGTAGAAAGAGTAATAACTTTATAAATACATGTACTTAGTATTTTACGTCACAGTATGTAAAACAAAACAAAAAACATGAGTTAATTTTTTAAGCTAACAGTGTATATTATGCCTTCTGTGTCTCTATTAGCTTGACATTGTATTCCTTAAAAAAATTATATGCAAGTAGCTCCCTGCTTATATATGTCATTCTCATTAAGAGGAGATGGGAAGGTCTATAGGAGGTATTTGGAAGACATTATAAACATTTACAGTTACCCATGGTATAGTCCTATCTTAAAAGATTCATAGGTAATTGCTTATTTGAAAGTGCCTCATGTCAAGCACTCCCTCCCAGATGAAAGTTAGCAGTAAATCATAGGTTTGCATTACATAAATATGTGTATCCCATCCACCCCAGCTGCCTCCACAGTTAAACTAACTGGAGTTTCTCATTATGCACAGACAGAGAACTCTGATTAGAGTAACATTTGGTTGTTGAAACAAGCCATAATATAATTTATTTATTTTCTTTTATTTATATGCTGCCTTTCTCCCAAATTTGACTCCCGGCAGCTTACAAAAATGAAATCAAATCTCTGTTTGTTCTTGTTTTGTCTGTATAAACTGTTGAAACTAACCACAGGTTGATCCTGACAAATGTAAAATAAACTAACAGGATATTTTTCTAGTTTCCCCAGCCACATTAGAGGCACAGTGGGGTGGGGGGGTTAATATTGCTTTGAAAAATGATTTAGGCTTATGTGAAAACTGCTAATCTGTGATCTAAAATTATATGAATGTAATCCATTCCTCCACCATCAAAGGGAATAGCAGAAGTCAATTATTTTATGGTTATGGTAAGCTTAACCATAACCTTATCGATTAAGATTATCCATAAGCTTATCGATTTCTTTAGTCCTCAAAGTCTTGAGAAATCCAAAATGAGTTATACCTCAGTTAATGAAGTAAATGTGTTCCTGAGCATTACTTCTTCAACAGAAACTTTGGTGCCAGAGGCAGAAATGACATGAAAAGAATGGGATAGATTCCTCCACTACAAAAAACAAGAGCAGCTTCAAACTGTCTCAGCAGACTTTCTATTCATACCTATGTCCATGTAATGAAATAAAACATGCAGGTCAGGTAAGCATTACATGAGTAAACAAAAATATTTGGAATCTTCTTGGGACCACTTCAAAGCTTCTTCCTAAATGAAATCAGGGATGTTTTTTTTCTCCCACCAGCCCACTTTTCTAATAATTTCCATGTTAGTGGCCAGACCTATAGGTCTATACTTTTTAAAATGCTGCAAGCAGCTGGTGAGGTTTATTTGCTCTTCCCCTTGTCCTTCTGTTTTGCAGTTCATGCATGCTCAATAAGGAATTCCAAAGGCAGCTGTTTACCTTGCCTGTTGTAAGAGGACACACATGGCTACAGTTGGATCAGCTAGAATAGAATCCTGCTTCTTTTCTGTTCAAGCTTTATTGCATTGTTTCCTGCAGAGGTACCTCTGCAACCCAATACTGACAGTTTGTGTTTTTCCAGCCTACCTTCACCATCCTCCCAACGCCAATGCTGCCAAAAAAATCCACTTTATAGGTAGACACAAAGTTGAAAAGGGTTCTAGGTAAGCATAAAAAGAAACTGTAAAAAAGAGAGTTTTTTTCCCCAGAGGTTTTGTTAACTGAGATATACCTGTACTTTTATTTATTAATTCTTTGATTGTTGTTAAATCTGTGGATTTCCAATATCAAGCCAAGACACTCTTGGCAACTGGGAAGAGATATTTTGATAAGAACCTTTTAATGATCATTAATTTCACTTATTTTAGTTTTGTTCATTTTAATAAATGGTCTAAATAAAGTGTACACTAAAGCATAGTAAAAGCCTTTACTATTACAATGAAATTAATTAATTAAATAAATAAATATACAATGTGATTACCTAAAACTTATCATATCATCTGATGGGTTAAAGAAGTAAAGGTAAGACAGAAACATAGGAAATCAGCACCGGGGGGAGGGGGGAATCAATATTGGACCATTCATGATTTTGTTGGAATGCACTGAAGAATAATCTAACATGGTATCTTGCATTAGTGTTGCTTTCTGTTTCTATAATTTGATTTGCTGGTGTCAATTGTTCTTAAGATCAGTTTTGATATATATGATTAATCCTGTGTTTGTATAATAAATTGTGTAATGATATTAATAAATATGGTGGTTACATAGCAAGTATGACCATATTCTGTGAGTAGTTCAATATAAATTTTGGACAAATAGCACATAACCCATATAATCATAACTATCAGTAATATAGGTGTCAGTAACAGAGATTTCAAAATGCTTTTTATCATGTGAGCCATCAAAAAGCATTGGAAAATAACTTTCAGAGTGGTACTCGAAACTAGTCCCATCATATAGCTGACCATAATTTTTTGCACAGTTTGTGTTCTTCATAATCAGTTTTAATATTGCCGTGGAGCTTTGGATACTACTTTACTTACTCTGCAAATGCTCAGAGACACCGTTTCTTCTGTTCTCAGGTGTATAAAAATTGTCCCAGCTCATGCAGAGTACGGAAGTCTTGCGTCCCAGAATGCACAGTGACTTTTGAAATAAAATTCTGAGGCTTAAAAAATAATGAATCCCAGCTGAAATACAGCTCTGAAGCTAATTCTTCCTTTGTTCTAGTGGCGACAGTGACCTGCTCTCACAAATCTGGCTAGAGAGTATATTCTGTTCTCCTGGGTGGGGACTAATCTGTTAAGTAAATCAGTTCTATTCAGAATTCCAGCATATCCCTGTAGAATAGGAGCAGCAGGGGTTGGTAGATTGTTCTTGTTTAGCAGGATAAGCCAGTTTGACCCTTTTTGTCTTTTTAAATCTCCCAGACACTTTTAAAATTAGCTCATACTTAGTGCTAGTAATTGGCAACTTTAAATTTACATATATTTGAATGAATTTACTTATGTAATTAACATGTGCAACATAGGACTATCATGCATGCCCTGTTGAATTTTGAGTTTACACAATTTGCCCATGACTGGATGTTTCATGGAGATAATAAAAATGTAGCAAAAGGTTCAAGGATTTCCTGTGATTCCGCAGGATCCTAGTTGGCTAGTTTGCTTTTTCTAGTAGTATTCTTGCTTGTTTTTGTTTGAACAAGGAGCAGTCGTAGCCATTTACATCACAATTCGTTCAAATTTAGGCCTCATCCTGCTTCTTTTTGGATTCCACATGCTTTTTGGTTTCCTATTACTTCTCTAGTAATCTCTTGTCTTAGATAACAAGTGGTGTGATTAGCTCTTGATGTTAGTTTTGTTAAACCCTTTCATTTCCAAAATTATAACCAGATTTAATTTGCTATCCTTTGTTTACCCATCATGATTGAGATTGAGTGCCATCTTAGGAAACATGATCATGTGAATATTAAATAAAATTTAGTCTTTGGCAGTCATGGTTAAATTCTGCAGTATTTGTTTCAAAGCTTTGACATGTCATCAAGTATAACTGCTCTAAGGATAAAATCCTTCTTAATGCCTGATACCAATCACTAGCTTTTTGATCCCTGAAAAAAGGTAGCAAATTATTTGCCCTCCAGATATTGCATTTAACATTGTTTACCTTACTGAACAAAAAATGGGGAATCAAATCCCATAATTATTTTTAACATTTGGTTACATTGCTGCAGTATTCTTCATATGATATACTTACCCTGTTTGACAGTACTAATATAGAATGATGCATATGATATACTAATGAATATAACCAATTTCTTCTTTCTGTCAAATTGGAACAAAAACTGTATTTGAATGTTTGAAAACAGCATATACATACTGTTAATTTTAAGTCAAAAGTCAACAACTTTTACAATAGTTGGAGCTTCTGTCCTTCTTTGGTTAATGAAGACATTTCTATATTTGAAGAATTTTATAAATTTTTGTCTAATTAAATGTGGTCAGGGGTATAAGGAATGCTTAGAAATTTTCTAACTGTCAATACATAAAGATACCTTGATGTTTCTGTTAAGAAAAACATCAACCGTCAGAAAGTACTTTGTACTTCGGGATTCTATTGCAAAAAAAAAAAGTTTATGGAAATAAAAACCTTGTGTTTTGTACAAAAGCAGACATTGACCAAGAATATTTTGGAGAAAATATACTGTTTGCTGAACAAAAAAAAATTGTGTTGGTGCCCACTAAAGTTCCATATAAGGGTCAATAAGCCCCACCCCAACAATTACCCATTTGTCCTAGAGACTACACAATATACTGATAGGAACTGAGCAGTGATGTCTATGTAGTGAGAAGATTGATCCTTAGAAACATATTTTTGTGATACGGTTATTGACTATATTGTGGCATGCATTCCTGATGTAAAATGTACCTACATTATGCCTAGACTAACCTTCTCCAACCTGTTGCATGCCAGATGAGCCTTCATTTTTTTCAACAAAGACAAGGCCTGGGAAGGGAAAGGGGAAGGGATGTGTTATGTGAAAGATCATATTTGAACATACAGGATTTATATTAATTCTGGTTGATTAGTCAGGCATACACTTAACTATACCCAAATCTATACCTAAATGTGTCCATCTGCTAGTGATCTTCTATCTCCATTTTACCCTCCTCATATGCCTCCTAAATCTACACCAGCTGGTTGTGGGCCCTCTGGATCAAGTTTAGGGGAGTGTGGGGACAAAGCGAAGTTCTGTTACATGAGATAGAACCCATGAAATGTCAGAGGGGAAACACCCAGTCATACTGTAACATACAAAGTTATGTTGTTAGAGGCAGCTAATGGCAAAATGTCTTCAGCGCCACAAAAGTCAAGTTTTCCAATATGTGCAATATGATTTTCTTATTCCAAAATGTAGTAGGTAGGTTTCACGTGTTTCACAGATTTGACAGGCAAATGTTTACACTGTAACTTTTATATTTTTCCATACTATTTTAACAATAAATGTAATGATCCTGTTGGCCAGTATAATTACATTGGCCAGGAAGGAGGAGTTGCAGCAATACAGATTAGAGTGGCTGTCCTGTGACAATGGAGGGATGGAGACAGTGAAAGCCGTCTCCCATCAAGAGATAAAGCTGCCCTCTTAATTCCCAAACAGCTTTTTAAAAGTGATTTCTTCTTGTGTAACAAAACATTGTTGCTGTTGCTATTGTGCACCTTCAGGTCATTTCTGACATATGGTGTCCTGAATGACAGGTTTTCTTGGCAAGATTTGTTTGGAGGGGTTTTTGCCTTTGCCTTCATCTGAGACTGAGAGAGTGTGACTTGCCTAAAGTTACCCAGTAGGTTTCCATGGTTGAGCAGGGATTCAAGCCGTATCTCCAGAATCCAGTGCTGAAACCACTATATCACATTGACTCTGTAACAGGCTGTTACATTGGTAGAAATCATCAAGAGAATTCCATCTATAATGCTTTGCCTTGTCACTATAAATCATATATACTTTTCCATAGCTGATTGTAATTTTTTTTCTCCAAAATTTAAAAACAAACAAATGCACGGTACAGTCTGTGATACCCTGCTGTTTACAATATTGGTAATACAAATTACAGAAAATATATAGATTATATGAGTTGGAAAGTGAGAATATGTAGCAGTAGTAAGAATATTTGTTTGAAATAATAGTAGGTTAAATAGGGTTATTAAGTTTTCTTGGTGTATTTCTTCAATTGTGCGTATTTATTCATAGTTATAAAGTAATCATAATTCATTTTATAAATGTAGTCTACAAAAATTAATCTTGATTGTCCTTAGGTTTTGAAAGTAGAAGTGCCAGATTTAGTTCCAGGATTAAATTTTTCCTATTCAACTGGTTTATTAAATGGAAGCTTTTCAAGTGTCAGTTATATTTTTGAAAATCTAGTCATAACTGTCTTGTTTGTATTCTTTATTTTTCCATCCAAAGCAGAGTGTGAAAGGGGCATATGCTAACAGCAGCCATCGTCTCTAGGAACCGCAGCTCTACTAAAAATAATTCTTGTGAATGGTTGCTGGGCAGTTGACAGCACTGTAAACTTCCTCCTCAGGCTTTCACACACTTACCTTGATTAATGATGTAGTCAGTCATAAAATAAAGGGTGTTTGTCTTTTAACTAGCATGTATTATGTTCTCGACTGGATCTGTAACCTTTATCTGATAATTTAAGTTCGTTCTTAATATCTACAATATTTTATATTTTAAATATAGACATTCATATACCAGCTGAGTTAAAATTACAGTTTCTGAACAGAATGAAAATAATGCCTAAAAGCTGGTCCAGATGTATAAAAATCCCTTCATATGGAATAGTCCAAACATTCCTGGAGACACAAACACAGAGGTAGCACTGTCTATCCTGACCATTATGCTCATGCAGATCACCAGAAGCTGTTTCCTGTAGCAAGGGACACACCTAATGTTGTTGTTGTTGTTGTTGTTGTTGTTATCTTTATTTATATCCTGCCTTTCCCCAGATCCAGGACTCAAGGCAACTTAACATACTGTCTGATATACTTCCTTCATGATTTGTGTTATAAAGGGCTTACCCTCCAACTACTGGTTTGGCAGGGGCCATCTTAGGGCTTTATCACATTCACTTATTTCACTGTTATGGGGACAAAAATGGGACACTTGGGGATGCTTGGGAGTACGTGTAAGCGAAGAAAAATGGATTTTATCACACACTCAAGTGCCCACAAAAAGGTCCTATTCTGGCACCCGTATCCAAACCGTCCCCGTTCAATGCCGAGGCGCACCATTTTGGCTGGACAGATGTCTTCCATCGAACAAAATTGGTGCTCCTTAACACTGAAGGGGGATGGCTTGGGTACGAGTGCCAGAACGGAGCCTTTTTGTGGATGCTTGCATGTGCAATAAAATCTGTTTTTCTTCACTCACATGCACTCCCGAGCATCCCATTTCCATCCCCATAACAGTGAAAAAAGTGGACGTGATAAGGTTCTTAGTTAATCCTTTGTCATCTCACTTTTTCAGCTGCTTTTAAAATGTCCCAATTTTTCTCTTCTGCTTCCACCTTCCCTATTCATTGTCAGTTTACTTCAATTGGTGCAAACAGGATTCAAAGTGGAAAAATAGTTAACGCAAAAGAGGGGAAGTAGAGGAGAGGGTGGGATCTTCCCCTTTCCAGTAGGCTCTGGCAAAAGCAAACTGCTGCAGCGTCTCCTAGTTTGTCTGTTCTTCCTCACCAATAACTTTTGCCATCTTTGAAACATATTCAGCAGTGTATCAAAATAGCCATGTGGCAAACTACAAAATCTACAAAGTAGTAATACCTTTATTTGACCAACTCCAAAGCATAAAATACACTATGCATGCTTTCAGAACTTCACTGGCTTTTTCATCAGGCAAGAATGTCAAAAATCATACAGGAGGTGGGGGAAAGGTGACAGTTTTAGAGTCACAGGCCTACATTCTGTCTCAGATGTTGTCAGTTGATTTGGTACTGAGGGATCTCAATGCAGGCAGAGGCCACTTTCCATCTTGTCCACATCAGTGAGTTGAAGGCTTTTCAAAATGATTGCAAGGCTTTTCATAGTGATTTCAAGGCTTTTCATAGTGATTTAAAGGCTTTTATTGGACCCTCCAGATTATCCAACATTTTCAATTATCCGACTATCAGTCGGTCCCGTTTATGTCGAATAACCGGGACTCTACTGTACAACAAAATACAAATCTTCAAAGCAGTGATGCCTTTATGTGGCCAACTCCAAAGCATAAAATAATTTTGCATGCTTTAAAGCTTCACTGACTTCTTTTTCAGGCAAAGATGTTAAAGATCCTTCCAGAGAAAAAAGATGACATGTTAAAGCCACAGGTCTACATTCTGTCTCAGGTGTTACTCTGCTGTCAGGTAGCATTGACTCTTAATTCAGCTGAGACAGAATGTAGGCCTGTGACTCTAACATCTGCCACCTTTTTTCTATGATTTTTAGCATCTTTGCTTGTTGAAGAACCCAGTGAAGCTTTGAAAACATGCAAAATGTATTTTATGCGTTGGAGTTGGCCAAATAAAGGTATTGGTGCTTTGTGTTTTTTATATTTTCTTATATTTTCCCATTTTGATCACTGTCTGTTTTTGTTTTTGTTTTTGTTTTTGTTTTTGTTTTGCTACATTTGTTCCAGTTTCCATCTTTGAAATATTGGAAGTCTGAATTGAGTCTAGTAGAACTAGTACCGTACAGAAGTTTTTTCTGACATTATAATTTTTTTAAAAAAATTAAAAAGCTGTTGGTGAGTATATATAAATCTGAGATTGAAGCAAATTTGAAAGTTGGTGCTGCCTGTTTCTTTCTCTTGTTGATGTGCTAATGTTTTTCTTTAAAAAAGGAAATTAGGTCAATTTTTCAAAATAGGCCATCCAATTAGTTGGAGGGGCAGCCAAATAATGCTGATAACATTCCAAAAGCACTAAAGAGAATTGATGCCACAAACAACATGAACAAAAAAGCCTCTAATATGTCTATGGAAATCATCTCACAAAAGTACAAAAGTGACATTCATTCACAATGTCACGAGAATATTATTTCTTCACTTTGACTTTGTGATTTAGCACATGTATAACCTCTTTTATGATTCATTTTTCTTAGGGCTACCTCAAATGTAATCTGTTTATGAGGATATTTTGCACACTTAAGAGTTGTTTCCATGACATGAAGCATATGTTTCCAAGACTATATACTCTAAAACCCTTTTATTGGGTATGTAGGGCCATTAAAAGGCTTAAATCATATGGATTGTTCTTTTTACTAACTTGCTATGACTCTAATTGTTATTATTCTTTACAAATCTGTCCTAAGAATGTATAGTTTTAATGAAATATGATGATAAGTTAACAATTACATTAATTCTATAAGGACTTAAAACTGAATCTTTGAATTTACTATAGCTTATGGAAATATAATTTGGCAGCAATGCCTTATTTGGTTACCTGGGCCTAGGCTAATAATATAAAGAACTTACTTCCCCGGAGGCGGCTACTGCTGCAGCTCATCATCATCATCATCATCATCATCAAACTTTATTTATATTCCAACTTTTTATCCAAAGCCATGAATCAAGGCAACTTACTAATTAAAGCAGACACAGCTAAACCATACAAAAGATTAAAATTAAAATGTAATTAAACTATTTGTTGTTGTGTGCCTTCAAGTTGTTTCTGACTTATGGTGACTCTAAGGCAAACTTATCATGGGGTTTTCTTGGCAAGTGTTTTCAGAGGGGATCTGCCATTGCCATCCTCTGAGGCTGAGAAAGTGTAACTCACCCAAGGTCACCCAGTGGGTTTACATGGCCAAGTCAGGATTTGAAGCCTGGTTCCCAGACTCCTAGTCCAACACTCAAACCACTACACAACACAACACTGGCTTTCAATTAAACTGAAAATAACATTGTTATTTAAAACATACAAATAAAAAGTAGTTTTAAAATAGTAATTAAGAAGCAGAGCCCTCCCTCCAGTCCATCTGGTGCCATCCGGCCATGAGGGAGAGATGCAGGCCCAGCTCCATCGGGCCTGGCCCAGATTAAGATGAAGAGCCCTCTCTCCAGTCCATCTGGTGCGGTGCCATCTGGCCATGGAGGGAGAGAAGAACTGCTGGAACTGATCCCCTTCCCCACCACCATTCCCTTCTCCTTTTGTGTCCTGTCTTTTTAGATTGTAAGCCTGAGGGCAGGGAACTGTCTAATTAAATAATGATAATTATACTTGTAAGCTGTTCTGAGAGCCTTTAGGGTTGAAGGGTGGGGTATAAATACCATAAATAAATAATAGTTAATTAAAACTAGTAGAGCAGCATATTAAAAGCCCTTTCTTTTAAAACATTCAGTTCCCAGAAGCCTTTCAAAATAAATTTTTTTTGACTGATGATGGAAAGATAGCAAAGAGAGTTCTAGTGCCTAGAAGCAGCCACCAGGAACGATTTTTTCACATCCTCATCAGACATCTCTGTTAGGGTAATGAGACTGAGGTCCAAAACATACTGCAGAAATAATCCAGTTCAAGACCATTTTAACTGCCCTGGCCCAATGCTAAGGAATTCTCGGAAATGTAGTTTTGTGAGACATTTAGCCTTCTCTGTCAGAGAGCTGTGATGCCACAATAAACTGCAATTCCCAGGATTCACTAGCACTGAGTAAGGGCAGTTAAAGTGGTCTCGAACTGGATTATTTCTGTAGTCTGTTTTGGACCTGAGAGAAAGGCCTGTCCTTGGGCCCAGGAAGACCCATATGTGAAGATACAAGCTGGATCTGAGCCGTATAGGACTCATATAAATGAGCTTATCTGTGCTGGTGCAGTGCATCATTCAGAATCTTGTAGAGCAATTACACAAGTATTTCAGTGGTAACCCCACCTCCTCCCAGACACCATATCAGTGCACTTACTGCCTAAATCCGCAAATGCAGATGAGAAGCATGGCTGCTGCATTTGGTCTCCTGTTTTCAAAGAGGTCCAGTGCCAAGCTCCATTGCTACCTTCCATTCTATTTCTTCTATATCTACTATAAGTTATGTCACATTCATGGTCCACACCATCTTTGATACTATCTACTTCCAAGAGGCCTTGTATCATGTTACAGATGCTGGAATCAGTGGATTGCTGCAGCATCCCAAACTAAATTCTGTTATAAAAGATGCTGTCTAAGACCTCCCAAAGGATCCAGTTGATCATGAATGCAAGAAACTAGACTCTATGGGAAAGAAAATCTTCTCTATCACCTCCCTTCTCAGCTGCATTGCCAAGTACACTGTCTATTTGGGAGGATATCAAAAGTTTCTCTGGAAAAAGATGAGTCCATACTTTGACAAACTTCCAGACCAAGACAGAAGGATCCCCACTGTTCTTAAGGAAGAGGTTCACTTGCTGGCAGGGCAGCAAATCCAAACTGCTAAGCATGCTGTTTTTTGCACAGGCAAGGTTATGATGAGTCCTATCACAGTTCAAGACTTCTTGGTTGTGTTCCTTAGGCCTCTCCACCTTAGCCAAGTCAATGATTGAAGACTTGCCCTTTTTGGAACTTGGCCTATTCCATGTGGACACTGACATCAGATTGAAAAATACACACAAAATGAGGACCATGGCCAAAAAGTTCAGCCTTTAGTGCCAGCAACAATTGTCCCACCAGAGATAAGATTGGAGGAGAAACACTTCTTCCTATGGACACCACAATAGTCCCACATTCACACAACAGCACCATCGCTAGGAAGATTTCCTCCTCTTTGGACCAATCTAAGCAATGGATTTAACGAATGAGAACAATTATATTGTTACCAATCCCTCACCATCTCCTACGGCATCCTATTGTAACACTTTTCAAAGACAGGCTTTGACGTTTCTACCATGCCTAGGCCTCCATCATGTTGGACAAATAGGTCCTAGATGTCATCAGGAGGGGACATGCCATAGATTTTTGGAAGACTACCCGCATAGGGGTCTACTATACAATCCCTCCTTTGGCCGCTCTGAGAGGTGAGGTAGAGTCCTTCAGAAGGGTACCATCAAGCCCATTCCACTGTCTCATCTGCATTGAGGGTTCTTCTCCTGCTATCTCATTGTGTCCAAGTGGGATGGAGGACTGCACCCCATCCTGGACTTTTGAGATGTCAACAGTTATGTCCAATCCAGGCACCTGAGGGTGGTCATCCTCACTTCCCCTGATGTAGATGGGAAATTGTTTCACTACACTAGACCTGAAGGATGCATATTTTCACATCCTGATTAGACTGTCCCACAGATGCTTCCTGTGCTTTTGTGTCCTTTTGTGCATGGTAGTGGTGATTGTCTGGATCCATCAGCAAGGAATCATTCTAGACAACTGCTTGCTCACGGCAAACACAAGTGACTAGTTTCAGACATCCAGATTCCTCTTATTCATCTGTGAGAACTAGGGCTTATTGTCAACGATGACAAATCCCATCTTCAACCTTCTCAGACTATACAGTTCATTGGTGCTCTGCTGGACTCTTTCGCACAAGGTTTTCTGCCCTGACAACAAGTATCTTGAACTTCAAGCAGGCACTCTTTGTTGTTTGTACTATAGGAAGGTGTCTGCCAGGGGTGTTCAGAAAATGTTGGGTCCATGACCTTGACTACATTTGCCAGGCTTAAAATAAGACCTCTACAGGCTTGGTTCATCTCCTGTTTTGGGTTGCTCCCAGCAAAAGATATACAATATCTCATTTTGTGGCATGCTCACTGCATTGGTGGCTTGAGCCAGGCCATGTTCAAAAAAGGATATATTTTCCCCTTCTCCTACCTTCTATGACAGTCACCACTGATGTGTCCTATGAAGGCTGGAGAGCTCATCTTGCCAGTCTCACAGTCAGAGGTTGGTACTCTGAGGTTAAACAGGCTCTTCATATCAGTGTCCATGAGCTTCTGGCTATGCAGAAAGCTTTTCATTCTTTTGAAAAGATTATTCAAGGGCAGATCATTGAAGTAGTCTTAGACAACAATACAGTGGTCTTCTAGCTGAACAAGCAAGAAGGCTTGCATGCCAACATCCTTCTCTTGCTGCATCTCTGGGATTTGTGCATTCTACTCTCCACTATTATCTTTGCCAAAAGAGGAAAACACTCTCACAGATGCCTTGAGCCAGTATTGTCCTATCATTAATGGAAGCTACACAGAGACATGCTTTGGGCCATCTTCCAGAGATGGGTTTGGCTGGTTGTGGATTTGTTTGCATCTCCACAGAACATGCAATGCAACATCATCTGCTCAAGAGGACCACCAACAAAGAGCTTTTTCAGACAGACCTCCCTGTTCAACTGGAATGGAACTGTCCTGTACACTTTCCCACCATTCCCTCCTGTCACCAGGATACCGTGTATACTAGACTATAAGTCAACCTCATGTATAAGTTGAGGGCACATTTTGGGCCCAAAATTATGGATTCTGCCTGTGGATAAGTCGAGGATAAAACTTGGAGGCTCCTTCAGTGTGTATATGTGAGACTCTAATTGAGGCTTTTTACTTAATCATTTCAGCTTTCGTTTTGGCCTTCACTCTTCAGACAGGGGGTGAGAAAGGACTCTGTTTGTTTGTTTGTTTGTTTAAAAACAATCAGTCACCCAGGACTCTTTTTGCTTGGCACAAAAACTGCTCTGCCAACTGCATGGGGAAATCTGAAAGAGCTTCTATCACATTACCATACTGACCCATAAATAAGTGAACCTGGGATTTTGGGATCAATTTTGGGGCATAAGTGCATAGTGATCCCTCCATGGTGGCTGAAACAACTGTCATTTGCCCCGGTACTACACCTCTCCAAGGATCACTATCACAGACTTTCTGTGCACCAAGTACATTATGGTATGGTGAGACATCCAGACCAAGCCCTTGGAGGCTCTTTCTTTTACTCAGTTACATAATTCAGTGAAGACCATCATTGCTGCAGCCCAGGGACCTTTCACTCAGCATTCATGCATCTATAAGTAGTCCAGGTTCTCTGAAGCTTTTGATCTAAAGGAGATCCAGCTTAAAAATGCTATTGTCACTCATTTTTGGACTTTTTGGTTTCTCTTTCATCTAAATGCTTATCCCTGTCTTCTGTCGGGTGCTACCTGGCAACAATATCATGCCCTCTCCAAAGGCTTGGCAGGGCTTGATTCTCAAAACCACTGGTTAAAGAATTTTTGAAAGGCTATAAGAATCTATACCCACCTATGTCAGATTCTATGCCTTAGTGGAGCCTAGAACTAGTCCTTTTTCAGCTATCCAAGATACCATTTGAATCTATGGTTTCTTGTGACTTAAGGTTACTCACCTGGAAGACAGCTTTCCTAGGGGCCGTTACATCCTCCAGACAGGCCAATGAGCTCTGTGCTGTATGGGTGTATGAGTCTTACCCCATTTCCTAGCAAAGATTGTCCACCAAGGCATCCAGAGCTGTCCCATAACCACAACTGAAAACAGATTGAAATTGATTAAAATAATGCATTTCACAAGAATAAGGTTCCAAGACAAGACATTTCTTTCTTCCCAATGATGGTGTCTGCCTTTCATCTAAATCAAGATGTTGTCCTACCAGCCTACTTTCAATATCTTATCATGGGCTTATTGCATGCCCTTCGTTGCCTAGATGTTCACAAAGCAGTGACATTTTACATTGATCATGCATCATCATTTCTTCAGTCCCATTTACCATGAAGCCATAGCCTATGTTGACACAGCATCTTTCTAGGTGGGTGGCTGCAACTATTCACCTTACATATGAGCTTATTGTTGTTATTATTATTATTTATTTTATTTATATAGCGCTGTAAATTTACACAGTGCTCTACATACAATCTTATAGTTAGACAGATCCCTGCCCTCAGGCTTACAATCTAAAAGCTTGCAGGCAAACAGCCTCCTGCCTGGTTGAGAAGTAATTCAACCAGATTGGCAGCTTTGACTGCATTCCTGAGAGGGGTCCCTCTGCACAAGATCTGCCAAGATCTGCCTTTCTCTTTCATATCTCACTACATATTGGTTTTGAGGTTCCAGCAGAGGCTGCATTTAGAAAGACTGTGCCCTTCTCCTGAGTGGCATTACATTCTCTCCTCCCATAGTTTGTAGCTTGCTAGTCTCCCATTTGTATGAGTCACAGAGACCACAAAACAGAGAGAGAGAGAGAGGTTGTTTTACCTGTAACTGTAATTATTTGAGTGGTAATCTGTGTACTCACACAACCCCATCCATCCTCTTGTCGAGATCCTTGGATGCTGCTGCTTTGGTGTCTGTGAAACTGAAGTATTAAGCACATCCACTAGGCTTGCAGAGAGTGAGTGAGGCTCCCACCAAAATGCTTGCATAAAAGCTCTAAAAGGTTCTAAACAATGCACTGTGCAGGCACAGATTACCCATTTGTGTGAATTCACACATGACCACTTGTAGAACTGCAGGTGGGGATGGGATTGAATATTTTAACTGTTGTCTGTTTTTAACTTTTTTTTTGCTGTACCCCACCCCAATTGCTCGTTCAGAGGGGCAGGCTAGAAATAAATATTATTATTATTATTATTATTATTATTATTATTATTTATTACATGTAAGCAACCTGTGCCTTTAGCTAATCCTAGCCATCATCTATACTGAAGGATGAAGAAAGGGGAGACAGGAATACAGCCAGAATCATGAATGCAACTATTCAATGATTAGTGTGTGGTAAAGAGAATTACTATATTAATCATTACAGAGAGGTAGAAGTGACATTGAAAAAGGAGAAATAAGAGACTTCTTCCACAACATCCAAGAAATCAAAGGGAGTTTTAAATCAAGAATGGCAATGTTCTACAACCAGCAGAGAAGCACCATACACAAACAAGATAAAAGAAAAAGATGATGGAAACAACACACAGAAAAACTATAAAAAAGAGATGAAAGGATGAATGACACAGGAGAAGTAGACCTATATGAAGACAAACCTCACATTTTGAGAAACAAAGTGAAAGTGTACTCAGAGCAATTGGAATCATCAAGAATAGATGCCATACCAATAGGACTGCTTCAAGCTACAGAGACAGAATCTACTCTGGCCCTATTGAAAATCTCTCAACAAATATTGAAAACAAAATAATAATCCACAGATTGGAAAGGGGACACCACTGGACAGTTTGTTATTTTCCCATGCAAGCAAAGTTATGCTCAAAATTATACATCAAGGACTCCTACCATAAATGGAGTGAGAAATTCCAGAAGTGCAGATGGGTTTCAGAGAAACTAGAGATCACCAAAGATCACATTGACATCATATGTTAGACAATGGAGTGCACCAGAGAATGCCAGAGGACAATCACCATGTGCTTTATAGACATATATGACTTATAGACTCGTAAGTATAGGCAAAGCCTTTGACTGCATAGATCATGAAAAGCTATGGGTTGCTTTTAAAAATTTGGGTGTGCAACTACATTTGATTGTCCTAATGCATAACCTGTATTCAGGACAAGAGGCTACTATCAAAACAGAATATCAAGAATCATAGAGTTGGAAGAGACCGCAAGGGCCATCCAGTCCAACCCCCTGCCATGCAGAAACTCAAAATCAAAGCAGCCCCACCATCCAGCCTCTTTTTAAAGACCTCCAATGAAGGAGGCTCCACCACAATCTGAGGGAGTTTGTTCCACTGTCTTAACAGCTCTTACTCTCAGGAAGTTCCTCCTAATGTTTAGGTACAATCTCTTTTCCTAAAGGGGGTCAGGCAAGTCTTCATTCTATCACTCTATTTGTTCAACTTGTATACAAAAAATATCATACACAGAACAGGTTTAGAATCAGAGGAAGGAGAAGAAAGAATCAGAGGAAGGATTATCACCAATCTGATTTGACACCATACTACTGGCAGAAAATATCAAGGACTTAAACAGTTACTAAGAAAAGTCAAAGAAGAAAGTGCTAAGGTGAGCTTGTTGTTGAACATAAAGAAAGCAAAAATAATGTTCAAGTCTGTGGGGCCAGATAAACTACATCCAAGGGTAACAAAAGAATTAGCAAAAGTAATCTCAGAGCCATTGGCAATCTTTGAAAATTCCTGGAGAACAAAAGTCCCAGCAGACTGGAGGAGGGCATATGTTATCCTCATCTTCAAAAAGGGAAAAAAGAGGACCCAAATAATTACCACCCTGTTAGCCTTAAATCAATACCAGGAAAGATTCTAGAACAGATAATTAAATAGAAAGTCTGTAAACATTTAGAAACGAATGCCATGATTGCAAAAAGTCAACATGGGTTTCTGAAATCAAGGCATGCCAAACTAATCTGATCTCTTTTTTTAAAATAAAATTACCATCTTGGTAGATGAAGGGAATGCTGTGGATACAGAATATCTTGATTTCAGTAAAATATTCGACAAGGTCCCCCACGATATTCTTGTGAACAAGCTAGTAAAATGTGGGCTAGACAATACAGTTGTTAGGTGGATTTGTCTTTGGCTGACCAGCCGAACCCAAAGGGTACTCACCAATGGCTCCTCTTCATCCTGGAGAGAAGTGACCAGTACAGTGCCACAGGGTTCTGTTCTGGGCCCAGTGCTACTCAACATATTTATCAATGACTTGGATTAAAGAATAGAGAGCATGCTTTTCAAATTTCATGACTCCAAATTAGGAAGCTAATATCCCAAAATTCAAAATGACCTTAATAGATTAGAAACTGGGCCAAAACTAACAAAATGAATTTCAATAGAGAATTATAAGGTACTACACTCAGGGCAAAAAAATGAAATGCACAGATAAAGGCTGGAGGACACCTGGTTTGACAACAGTATATGTGAAAGGAATTTAGAAGGCCTAGTAGACCACAAGTTGAACATAAGTCAACAGTATGATGTAGCAGCTAAAAAAGCCAATGCAATCATAGGCTATATTAATAGATGTATAGTGTTTAGATCAAGGGAAGTTATAGTACCACTCTATTCTACTTTCGTCAGGCCTTGCCTGGAATACTGCATCCAATTACATTTAGCCTGAAGAAGAGAAGGTTAAGAGGTGATATGATCGCCTGTTTAAATATTTGAAAGGATATCATTTTGAGGATGTAGCAAGCTTGTTTTCTGTTTCTCCACAGACTAGGACACAAAACAATGAATGCAAACTACAGAAAAAGAAATTGCACCTAAATATTAGGAGGAACGTCCTGACAATAAGAGCTGTTTGACAGTGGAACCCACTCCCTCAGAGTGTGATGGAGTCTCCTTCTTTGGATTTTTTTAAAACAGATGCTGGATGGCCATCTTTTGGGGTATTTTGATTGTGTATTCCTGCTTGGTAGGGGGTTGGACTGGATGGCCCTTGCAATGTCTTCCAGCTCTATGATTCTATGAAAACAAACCAAATCTAAGGACCATGGAAGATTTACATAAATTCAGTGCCGACAATGAGGAAATTGAAATAGTTAAAGATTTCCCATTCCTTGGAACCATCATCAGTCAGAATGGAGATTTTAGTCAAGAAATCAGAAGAAGACTGGACTGGGAAGGGCAGCTGTGAAAGAACTAGACAAGTGCAAAGATATACAGCTCCACAAAGTTAAGATTATCCATACCATCATATTTCCCTTCACTATGTATAGGCGTGAGAGTTGAACAGTAAAGAAAGTGGACAGAAAGAAAATACTTTGAGATGTGGTGCTGTAGAAGAATTCTGCAAATGCTGCAGATGGCCAATAAGGGACCTACAACAAATCAAGTCTTACCATTCCCTAAAAGCCAAGGTGATTAAATTGAGGCTGTTGTACTTTGACCACATTATGAGAAGGGCATGATTTACTATAAAATACAATAATGCTTGGAAAAGTGGAAGGCAGTAGGAAAAGAGGAAGATGACCTTCCAGATGAATAGACTTAATCAAAGAGGACACAGCCCTGAGTCTGCAAGACCTGAACACATCTGTTGAGGATAGAATGTCTTGGAGGTGTCTCATTCACAGGGTTGCCATGAGTCAAGATTGACTCAAAAGCAATTAACAACAATTTGTCAACTTCAACCATAATGTTGGAGACCACAGATATCCAAAGGACTATTGGTATTCTTGTCATCATGAAGGTATTTATGCTTTGGCACATATGCAGGTTTCTTCTGCAGACTAGACTGTATCTGTATGATTATGTAAAAAAAATAACTTTGAAAATGATTGTATTGGAGGGTGAACTCATGGCCCTGATTCAACTAAGAACACTGAATGGGCAACTTTAATTGGCACTCTTACTGATTCATTCATTGTCATTTCTACCAGCAAAAAAACCTAGGTGAAGAATAAACCTCTCTGTAGGCACATGTCCTCTGCTTTAAAATCAGTTTTTATCTGACAGAATGACACAGTTTACCCCATTCTGACAATGATGAACATAATACTCCAACCCAGTACTGTATTGGGAATTATTTGCACAATATGTTCCTGCATGTTTTGGGTTTTGTGGATGAAGCTTGCCATCCAAAACTTGAAATTATCTATGCTGCTCTCAGTACCTGGGGCCATGCAAGATCCAAACAATGGATGTTTCTTTCAGTTTTGTCTAAAACTACCATAGGGTTTTCCTTTCCTAGAGAGATGATAAAATAGCAGGTGAAATGGAAGTCTGGATTGACCTTTCCCAGACTGTCAAACAGCTAGTGCTAAGTTGATGATGCCAGTCATGTAATTGGTAGCCAGGTGTGAATAGCGCTGCACAGTCTTCTGCTGAAAATATAAATACTGGAAGCAGTGCTTAAATCTTTGGATGAAAAATATCTGTAGGTATTAAGTAGGTTTCCAGTAATTAAAAACAAAAAACAAACAAACAGAATGCTCAATGCAAACTGAAATAAAAATAATATTTGTGGAATTATTGTTTCAAAATTTCCTGGATATAAAACAGAAGTCATATAAATTAATTCCAAGAATCTGAATTACAAATGAAGAAAGAAATCATAGATACTCATGCTGAACATTAAATTTCTCTGGAAAAAAATACAATCATATCAAGGGACAGTTCAACAGTGAAAGAAACACTATGTTTTATGTAATTATATACATTATAGTTTATTCTGAAAAACCTTTTTTACATGATTAGATACATAATAAATTCTGACAGGTAGATTTATCTTTTTTTGACTTGAATAGGAAAAAGGAACTGCATGCTGAAATTTTTGAATTTAATTTGCTTTCCAAGTGTTAATGTGCTCCTACAGTACAATATGTGTTGGCTGTATTCTCTCTTCACACTTCCTGTTTTCATCAAATATTCTGATTAATGGGCACTTGTATTTGCAGAGACCAAAACAAATGCTTGATAATGCTAATGAGCAAGTGCATGTACATGTATTAGTAAGTTTATCAACTGCACATTCTTTGTGGCATTAAGACTATGTATTATTTTTACAACTAATTTTTATATACTGTCTGGGTTCCTACAATCTGTATAATCCAACCACCCATTGTGCAAAACCATACCAGTTTGGTTAGGTTCAGTGGTTAAAAAAAATTATAAAAAATAATGTAATGTATCCAAGTATTTCATTCATTTGTTGTGTAACAGTTAATTGTCATCTTCTTTCAACTCCTGTGGTCATTAATTGATTACGAAGTTTTCAGTGAGAACTCTGGAAGAGTCTGATTG
The DNA here is from genome assembly GCA_034509955.1 of Urosaurus nigricauda. Taxonomy (NCBI): domain Eukaryota; kingdom Metazoa; phylum Chordata; class Lepidosauria; order Squamata; family Phrynosomatidae; genus Urosaurus; species Urosaurus nigricauda. The sequence goes on from JAOEGL010000001.1 coordinate 95,161,101, forward strand.
GCCTTAGGAACAACCAGGAAATGTACATCTTCAAATATAGTCTGGGTAGGAATCTAAGTGGGATAGAAATGGTCTTAATTATTAGCATTTCTTCATACTTGTAAAATATTTTCTTTTAGAAGCAGTCTCTGTGGTATATGATTAATTTGGAACTGAAACTCGAGAATTTAACCACTGGGCTACCAAGTGAGACTCAAACGATATGGGTAGGATAAGGATAGCATCTTTTGTAACAGAAGTTAATCTATCTATCATCTTCTATAATAACTTCTGCAAAGTCTGCAAATCTTTTATTAACAGCAGCAGTCATTAATACCATTTTATATCCAATTATATTAGGAGTTTATACTAAATAAGTTTAGGTTTATGTACTCCACAGGTATTTAGTAAAGGGCTAGATCTGAGCTTCTAGTAAATAAACAGGATACATAGGTAGGTAAAAAAAGAAATTTACTTTATTGTTATATCTAGATTCTAGAAAAATAACTAATCAGAAGAGAAAAACTACTTTGGTACAGAGATTATTGAAAGCTAATCTCCATGTGTGTAAGTAAGAAGAAAAAATATCTTTAGAAGTACAACCTTGTCTGTGCATCCATGCTGACAGAAAGCAGAGAGAGGAAGGAAGAAGACTCAGAACAAAGTCATAAATCTTCCAACTTCTGGCAGGATAGAAGAAGATAGGAAGTGACGTCTTCACAGCTACACTGACCAAAATGACATAGAGATATAAACAATGCATCTGTGAAGAAGACAAGCCCTTTCTCAAAAATACAGAGCTACAAGCATCGATGCTACTCCAACAATAAGATAGCATTTGGGACCAAGTTTCAACTTTGGAAAATATCCTGCTTCAACTCTGATCAGTTCGGTTTGACTCAGGTCCCAAATCTATCAGATTGTCAGAATGTAGGCATAGAGTGCATTGTCGATAGATTTATAAAGCCTTCCAAATTTCAGATATATAGGTGCAGAGCTTTTTGTGCTACATACTGTTGATGGCTCTCTTTTTTTTAAGGGAACTTCCAATAGCTTTCTTTTTTATTGGCAGACGTGAAAGAAACCCACAAAATGTTTTGTTGTTACTTCTGCCAAGATTCATGCAAAGTCAGTGTATTTTGACAGTTTATGACAGTTTGCTACTACTTTACTTGAGCCTTGGTGGCACAGAGATAAAATGTCTGTATTGCAGCCAGAAAGTTGTGGGTTCAATCCCAGGGGCTCCAAGGTCCACTCAGCCTTGCATCCTTCCATAGGTCATTAAAATGAGAACCCAGCTTGTTAGGGGAAATTGGCTTACACATTGTAAACCGCTTCGGGAGCGCTAGTTCACTGATAAGTGGTGTAAAAGATTACTTTGTCTTATTTTGCTATGAATAAAGTATTAAAGAAAATGACAAATGAGATATTCTTGCTTCAGAGATCTGAAGCAACTCTAAATCCAATATTAATTTATTACAGGAGGTTACTGATGGAGGGATTTTAGTTTAGTGCTCTTTTTATTATTATTTAATGGTTGATTGTAACTTTGCTGCATTATTCTATTTTGTAAGTCACCTTGGATCCTGTATCAGGAGAAAGGCAGGATATAAATTAATTAAATACATAAATTAAATAAGATTGATTAATTTTCCTAATTTAAAAAAAACCCTGCATCCACATTATAATATTTTTAAATAAACAAAGTATTGAGTAACTTTAAAACAGGTAACTCATCTTGGTATGTTCACTTTTATGCAAATTAGTCAACAGATAAATTAAAAAAGAGAAAAATACTGACATGAAAGACACAGGAAATACTTTAAGAAAACATAAAAGGAACTAAAATTATTCACAGAGAAAGAGACCTATAGCCATCTCAAAGTATACCCTGTAATCCTGTCAATACACACATTGAGCTAGTTCAGATATAATCCTAAACCACAATTTTAGATCAGGCAGCTAAATCGAGATCCCCCATCAGCTCCAGCTCCATCCTCCTCTAATGCAGTTGTAAGAAATTTAAAAGCTTTCACTTTCATTGAAAATTAATTTCAACTTGTACTTTCATCTAAACCTGACAAACTGGTTACTCTTATCATGAAGTGTTTACAAAACTGATTTCATGTAAAATTGTTTTGACAGACCATGATGAAGATAACAAACCACAGTTTACAGCTTACAACATACTAAATTTCAGTCCAGAAGGGGAACAGGGCCTTCTCTGTTCTTGTGTTTGTTCTAGAAGAAGAGAAATTACACTGAAGCCCATTCTACTTGTTTCCATGATGATGATGATGATGATGATGATGAGAAATTTTATTTATATAGTGCCTTACCAAAGGATCAAGGCAGTTTACAAAACTACATAAATACCTAAAATACATAAACAATTTACATAAGCAAATACATAAAATACCTAAATAATACTTAACATATACAAACTAAAATTCCATCCCTCATCCCTTAACTAAAATACAATCATCAGATTCCAATTTGAATTAATTAAATATTTAAAATAGATAAACTTAAAATAAGTAAGTTAAAATTTTAAATTTTAAAATAGGCAGGGATAGGAGGGACATTTGGGACAAACAGGAGCGTACTACATCAATGAGTGGGAGGATCAGTCTGGGAAGGCCTGCCGGAAGAGGCCCGCCTTAATAGCCTTCATAAAGGCATCAAGAGTGGTAATATGACGGATCACTTCCAGCAGGTTATTCCACAATTTAGGAGCAGCAGCCGAGAAGGTCCTCTGGGTGACTGCTGCCAATCTGGTCTTTCTTGGCTGCAGTAGATTCATCCCAGAGGACCTGAATGTGTGGGGTGGGTTGTGTGGAAGAAGGCGCTCCCTTAAGTAAGCTGGACCCAAGCCATGAAGGCTTTAAAGGTTATTACCAAAGGTTGCAGAAGTTGAGTCAAGAGGTTACCAACACATGTACTACCGTTTCTAGGTCCCCCAGTTCCAGGAAGGGCCGCAGCTGGCATATCAGCCAAAGCTGATAATAGGCACTCCTAGCTGTCACATCTATCTGAGCTGATAACTGGAGGGACGAGTCCAGGAGTACCCCCAAGCTGTGGACACAGTCCTTTAGGGGAAATGTGACCCCATCCAGGACTGGTTGACAAATTTCCATACCCAGATTTGGGGTCCCTGCTTTGACATGATATCAAAATTTGAGCCATGAGAGACTTAAATATCTATAACAACTGAGGGGCTCTGCAGACCACCCCTAATGGTTGGTTGGAGGGAATCCCTTTCCTGGCCGGATCAGGGCCATGGCAACCTCACTCCACAGCCCCAATCCAGCCTTTGGAGGGCGCAAAAAGGAGCCACAAAAATTGGCTTTTTTGCACCCTCCAAATTGCACCATAGCCGCACCACTGCGGCTGTATGGCACCCCTGCAGCACTACATCATCTGAACTCAGTGTTGGAGGTGTGCCATGATGCCGTGTGCCATCTGGAGTGGCACATGGCATCATGGCACCTTGGGGGTAGAGTCAGGACATGCGTCATCAAGACACTACATAATCCCATGTATATTTAGTTGTTAACCACCCTTGAGTCAATCTTGACTCATGGTGACCCTATGAATGAAGCATCTGCAAGACACCCTATCATTCACTACTCTTCCCAGTTTCTGCAGATTCATACCCATGACCTCCTTAATTGAGCCCATCCATCTAACATGTGGTCTTCATCTCTTCTTAATTCCTTCCACTTTCCCCAATATTATTATCTCTTCTAATGAGTTGTGTCTTCTCATGATGTGACTAAAGTACAACAGCTTAGTCATCTTAGCTGCCAGGGAAATATCAGGCTTGATCTGCTCACCTATTTGTTCCTTTTTCTGTCCATGGTATCCTCAGCACTCATCTCCAGCCCCACATCTCAAATGAATTTATTTTCTTATAAAATATATTACATACTGTATTGTATATTATATACTGTATTGTATATTGCATACTGGAAGAAGAGCAAGACACAAATAAAACAGATAAATATATTCTATCCTCTGTGTGTGCCTTCAAGCTGACTTTTGACTTATGGTAACCCCATGAATTTCATAGGATTTTCTTAGGCAAGGAATACTTAGAGGTGGTTTTGCCACTGCCTTCCGGTATAGCCTACAGTACCTGGTTTTCCTTGGTGATTCCTCATACTTGTACTGTGGCCAGACCCTGCTTACTTTCAAGATCAGACAGGACCTGGTGCCTTCAAGATCTTAGGCCACCCATATTTCAGCCTACTTAATTTTAATATGATCCTTAGGCTAAACTCAGCCTGTCACCCCAAAATACTCAGTCTCCATGAATTTATGATTCTACAGTCCTCTTTGCTAGACTGTATACTTTTTGTTTTGAAGCAAAAACTTAACATGGGTAATACAAGAAGTTTCCATAACATGTCACTGTGAACACAATCAAAATCTAGTCTTCCTACATATCCCCCCCCCCCCCCGTCCCCCATACACACACATATACAAAAGGCCTACCAGTTGCTGTTGGAGTATTAGCATGAATGCTTGTTTTGTAGGTCTATGTTTTCTTTTCTTGAGAAGGGGGGTGTCTTCTAGCAGGAACATGGATGCATATCTCTCTGGTCATTTGGTCAGTGCTGGTTGTGAAGAAGGCACTTCCCGTAGCCCTCCCTTTTCTAGAGGTCAATAAAGTTTATTGCCCTCTTCTCTGTCCTCTTCCTCCTCTCTCTGCTCTCACCAAGCATGGAAGCAGAAACCAGGTTATGCTACTAAATATGTTTTTTCTTCTTACTTGCACACATGAGAGTCTGCTCTAGGGACTCTTCTACCAAGTACAGTTTTCTATACTGATTAGTTGTTTTTTTAAGAACCTAGATGTAGCAATAAGTAACTTTCTTTTTACAAAGTTGGCCCTCTTTATCCACGGATTTTTTTATCCACGGATTTGAGCTTGAAAATATTCCCCAAAAGTATTAATTCCAAAATGGCAAACCTTGATTTTCCATTTTATATATGGGACACCATTTTGTTGTCCCATTATATTTAATGGGACTTGAGCATACACAGATTTTGTTATCCACGGAGGGTCCTAGAACCAAACCCCAGTAGATAATAAGGGCCCACTTGTACCTAACAGTGTATCATGTTTATTTGCCAGAAACTCAGATCTAGCAGATTTTTACCTGGTACCTGTGGAGTACACACTTGGTGGTGGTGGTGGTGCTGCTGCTAAACATTCTCAGCCACAAATAACCAAAACCATAATCAAGTTTCT